>JAGFNQ010002985.1:217986-329630 GCA_024364735.1 Boesenbergia rotunda | reverse complement strand
TACGTATCAAAAGCAAGTTTGTATCAAAGCATGATCAGTAGGGAAACAAACACGTCATGGAACTTAAGTACTAAATTTTGAAATATCATAAACTAGGTTAACATGCTGTCCTAAACCAAAATTTGTACAATACATCAAGGTTGTAAAACTCATACAAGATAATTTTGGCTTGCTTGGATCAAATTAGTATCAATATATAATCAACTCTCCAAATTTGATCAGTTTGCATGTTTGATGTATGTTTATAACATGTTTCCAAATTTTGATCAACTCCATCATCCTAATTCCCCATTCTATTGATAATTCAAGGATTGGATCAGAGAATTCATAATTCCAAGTGTGTATCAAATTCATGGTTCCAACTAATTTGAAATCAAATTTGTATTAAAAACCTATTCCCCAAGTTGCCCATAAATACTAGGTTTCAATCATGATTCAAAGAAAACACTATGTCATACAACATAAACAGTGAATTTTGAAACTCATGTTAATTGTTTGATGTTGCCTTGTGAGGTTTTATGATGATCATCACAAACTATGTATTCCTCAAAAATTTGCATGCAATACATTAATGTTACTAACACATACAGTAAATCATGGCATACTTGATCATGTTCACCAAACAAAATACCTTAAGCAAAACCTAAGCCTAAACCTTAAGCTCATGTTCTTGTTTATTGATGCCTTATCATCACAAATTATGTATGATATTTTCCTTAGCATGCATTCATGTTGTATAACACATACAAGAAAATAGACTTCTTAGGCTTGAGATAAGACATATAACTTGTAGGAAAACATAAATTGCAACAAGAAAACTCATTATCCTAAGTAATCCATGGCAAGAGCCAGTTATGTGTTAACCTAAACCATTCATGCAATATATATAAATTTTTTCCTCAAAACTTGTAGATTTATTTTGAAGCATGGATATACTCTCATTCATTGCATGAAAATTTCCTTACTACTCAAGTGAAATTTCATAAAACACTATATTCATGAGTATATCCTTATAATTGTGTTTGGAGTACCAATTATCAACAACCAATGTTGATAGATACTCCCCCTCAAATAATGCTTATACAATTCTAAAAATTGAGGTTTTAGGTACCCAAATTTTGGGACCTAATGCATCAACCATGAAGGACTTAGGCACCCATGCCTTAGTCAATTTCTTTCTAACTTTTTGAACCCTAGAATCATTTTGTGCTCTAAATTTGATTCTTGACATTAATGATGCGAAACTTGATTCTTTAGGTTGGTAACCCAAACCAACCTTGTTGTACACCGCCCTTTGAAAGATAAGAATCATATCTAAGGTTTTTGAGCCAATTGAAAACTTCTCAAGAATATTCTTGAGATTTTCAACTTTGCTCTTCAAATCCTTATTTTCATTTTCAAGAGCATTAACATGTAAATCATCAATTACCTCATTCTTAGAGGTTTTCAATTTTTCTACTTTTAATTTTAAGGATTTAACTTTGGCCTTAGATTTCATAAGCATGTTTGTCAAGCAAGCTATTGTTCTATAGCACTTATCTAACTCGGGAGAAATTACCTCTTCATCATTTGAAGATGATGAAGGCGCGGTTGAGGAGCTTCTTGATTCGTTATCACTTTCTTCTCTTGAGTCCTCTAGTGCCATGAATGCCATGTGACAGTGAGTGTTCTCATCCTTCTTTTCCTTTCTTTTGTTATCTGCCACAAAAGCACACCTTTCTCCTTTGGGCTTTGGTTAGAGATCTCATGTAGTTCCATTTCACAAAATAGATCTTCTAACTTAACAATTGAAAGGTCCTTGGAGACCTTGTAGGCATCCACCATGGATGACCACAAGGCACTCCTAGGAAAAGCTTTAAGAACATACCTTATAAGGTCTCGGTTCTCGACCTTTTCATTAATAGAGTGGAGACTGTTGAGTATCTCTTTAAACCGACCATGAAGTATACTTACAGTTTCATCCTCTTCCATGGACAGATTTTGGAGTTGGCTGAGAAGGAGGTCCTTCTTGGCTGTCCGGGTGTCTTGAGTTCCTTCATGGAGCTCAATGACTTTGTTCCAAAGGTCTTTAGCACTGGTGAAAGACCCCACCTTGATCAACTCCTCCTTGGTCATCCCGCATTGTAAGGTGACCATGGCTTTAGCATCGGCTTCTCCCTTCCAGACTTGCTCAGCCGACCACCTTGAGAACTCGAGCTCTTTTCCTTCATAATCCTTTGGAGGGGAAAAACCCTCGTTGACAGCGAACCACATGAAGATGTTCGTCTTGAGGTAATACTCCATCCTTGACCTCCAATATGGAAAATCAATGCTGTCGAGGAATGGAGGTCGGCTGGTGCAAAACCCTTCTTTTCCCATGGCCATCTTTGTTAGCTCTCGGATGTTAAGTCGCTTGAATAGAGCCCCAAGCTATGATACCACTTGTTGGTCCTTGGATGGCTAAAGAGGGGGGGGGGGTAAATATATCCAGACACAAATTCTTTTCTCTTTTGAACTTCTGCACTTAGGATTAGTCACAACACAGCGGAAGCAATACAAAAATAGAGATGCAGAAACTAAACCCTAAATTAAGTACAAGCACAAAACGCTAACAAAGAGGATTTACAAGGTTCGAGGATAACTTGCCCCTACTCCTTGGCGTGCCCGTAAGATGGGCGATCCCTTGATCGTCGACAAATCAAGCCCCGGAAATCCGGATAGAATGCAACCTCCTTCTCGGTGGAGTAACCTCTCCACAGCGTTTCAATCAGTGTATATGAAATTAAGCACAATGAAACAATAAGGAGCTTACAGAGCACTTAGGACAGAAAGGGCACAAGAGAGCACCTCACCGAGCTCCATCAGCACAGATCTCACGCAAGAACTCCCTGCTCTTCGTGTCTTCATGCTGATGGACTCGCCAAGCTCTCTGCCTTCTTCCAAGCGCTCACGTTTGTAGTATCTTCTAGAATGATGCTCATGTGTTGCTCAAGTGATTCACAGTGATTGCTCAAAGAGATGGATCGATTGTTGCTGCAACAGAGAACTTCATCTTCTCTTCATCGCCAGCCAACACTTAACCCAACTGCCCGACGCCAGGTCACAGACGCTCCTCTACAGCTCCCAGCTGCTACTCTGCAACTGCCCAGCTACCCTGACCTCTCTTGGACTCCCTAAGCTCACCTCAGCCGAGCCCTAGTCAGCCCCAGGTCAGCTTCCAGCCGTTGCCAGCGCCCGTTGTAACTTGCGATGGAAAACTGCCAAACCTGCTCAAAGGAAAGCCTCTCATTGACTCTCCTCCAATGTTTGAACCATCCCTCGAAAGCCTGCACACTTCAACAGAACCTTAGAAAAACATATCAAATGAAATCAGCAATGTATCAGAGAATCAGCAGAGAAAAGAGACGAGATCAAAGCGTCTGACATCATATTTGAATTAAAGTTCAGCTCCTGATCGGTCACCGGACCGATCAGAGGAACTCCTGATTGGTCACCAGACCAATCAGGATGGGTTCAGACCGATCAGCCTCCCCAGTGAGAAACCCAAAATCGCGACTTTCTGGTGATCGGTCACTAGACCGATCCACCCCATTGTAGCGTGAATTTCCAGCTTCACAGTCCAAACCTCCTGATCGATCACCAGACCGATCAGGGTGTAGCCTGATTGGACTGGTGACCGATCAGGTCACTCTCTGACCGATCAGGCTCCAGCCTGATCGGTTGTAGTGAGAAGCTCGCGATTCCTGAGATTCCTGGATCGTTCACCAGAACGATCTGAATAGTATCCCTGATCGGTCACCAGACCGATCAGGAGCCGAGCAGTAAGGTTTCCAAAGTCACTGTATGCTCCCTAATCGGTCACCAGACCGATCAGACATAGCTGGATCGGTCACCAGACCGATCCATGAGGGAACTCCGTGCCAACTTCCTTGATCGGTCACCAGACCGATCCAGGCAAGGCCAAATCCACTCTAAGTCAAGAGAATGGGCCTCCAGCCTTCTCTGACTCACGCTCAGTCCCTCGGACCAAGACTCCATGCCCAATTTCACTCATCGGGACTTCAACCTAGCCCTCCAAGATAGGACTTGGCTTCACTCACCAGGATTTCAATCACCTAGCTTCCCAAGCTAGGACCTGGCCCTCCAAGCCAGGGTTTCATCAACCTAGCCCTCCAAGCTAGGACCTGGCCCTCCAAGCCAGGGTTTCATCAACCTAGCCCTCCAAGCTAGGACCTGGCCCTCCAAGCCAGGATTTCATCCAACCTAGCTTCCCAAGCTAGGACCTGACCCTCCAAGCCAGGATTTCATCCAACCTAGCTCCACAAGCTAGGACCTGACCCTCCAAGCCAGAATTTCATCCAACCTAGTTTCCCAAGCTAGGACCTGACCCTCCAAGCCAGGATTTCATCCAACCTAGCTTCCCAAGCTAGGACCTGACCCTCCAAGCTAGGATTTCATCCAACCTAGCTTCCCAAGCTAGGACCTGTCCCTCCAAGCCAGGGTTTCAATCAACCTAGCTTCCCACTAGGTGTGCCTAGTCCCACTAGGTCATTTCCCATGTCAGCGTGCGATCTCCCAGATCCACCTGGACTTGATCCAAATTCATTCAACCAAACTTAAATCGTTGTCAAAACCAAAACAACAATCGGGCCAAACTGCATCAACAGAAGCAAGATAGATTAGTTTTGAATTATTTTAGAAAAAGTTGGATTTTTGAAATATATATATATATATATATATATATATATATATATTATTCCGGATAGAATCGACGTCGACGACCAGTCACCAGGGTTCATCCCACGTGGACGCTGATGCTAGAGGAAGGACTCACACCCTATGAGATTATCACGAGCGTTAGGGAAACATGCCGGAGGTTGTCCGACGGTGCCCACTCTGACGCTTAAGTCAGTGCCTCAATCCAGGAGAAGATGAGAAGGCAAAAAAGGTGTGCGAGAAGTAGAGAGAGTGTAACCCCCTTACCGGAGGGGTTGAAGTACCTTTTATACCTGTGGCGGCTATCTCACGAGTCTCCACTATCTTTGCCACATCCCCCCAATTGTCGGTTACAGGATAACCTTTGTAACGGTCTATGCCGTCATTATGTTCGGACCGTTACGATAATTATAGGTCATAATGATTCCGCGATAATGGGTGATAGTTATCTGCAGATCCGAAGAAGGGGGGACCGTTCCTTGAGGCTGAATTCTTCTTGAGCTCCACTTCCCCGAGGTGATCTCGGGGTCTTCTGGCCTGGGGAGTCCCGGGCATTTTGCCTTTCCGAGGTGGTCTCGGGGATTGGGCTTCCCGAGGTGATCTCGGGAGTGAGTCTTCTGATTTGATCTCCGGGGCATGTTTACCCGCGGGGGGTCTCGGGGGATCCCCTTCCCGAGAGGGTCTCGGGGGCTCCTGAAAGAGAGTCGTTCAGACTCGCTATATCTTGCCACATAGCTTCTTCAATCCACATGTCAGCCACGGGGTGCTCAACCCCATCACAAGCCCCTCCCTTCAAGTCTGATCGAAGGAAGTGTTGCTGACTGATTAGACTAGTATTTGCACTGAAGGAGCTATGTCACAGTGGGTCCTTGCACCCGTTACTGCTTCCCTGACAGTTATACTGGTCCCAGAATTGTAGAATTTGACTCGGGTCTCGAGGCAATCCTTCTTTTATTTTTGTCTTTCCCAAAAAGGCTTCTATAGTCTTCGAGATACTGTAATGATACCCGTCCATCCTTCATAAAGGAGCATGGCGCTCTTTATTGGCGACAAAGCCCCTTCGTGAATTCCTCGTTGCCACATGCCCCAACTATTCTCCTCGCGATCTCTTACTGACATGCGTAGAGTCTCACGTCAAGCGGCTGTTCCATGGTGCTACCCTGATGTGGCGGTTTCTTGTCGTCCACGTGCCTTGCCCCTATTGCGCTCATGCGGGCGGCCTTCTACGTATAAGAAGGGGAGGCGAAGACGTTCGACCACCTTCTGGCTTCGTTGTTTGATGAATCTCGTCTTTGTCTTTTCCCCTAAGGATTCTTTTTGCGTAAGTCTTCTGCCTCCTTCTCGTCTTTATCCTTAGGAACCATGGAAGGTTATCGAGTGGAGTGATATGAGTCTGACTCTTCGAGAGTGAGGTCGGAGGCTTTGCAAGCGGCCATTGAGGCCTACGACATTCCGGCCGAGATGCGGTGGTGATCCCTAAAGTAGACCAAACGCCGGTAGAGCCTCCCATAGGTTTCTTTACCTTCTTTCTGGGGCAAGTAGAGCTGGGGTTCCGCTTTCCCATTCCTCCTTTTTTCATGAATGTGACCTCTTATTTTGATATCTCCCTTCACTAGATAGCTCCCAACGCCTTTGCTCAGATGAGCGGGGCGTACATTATCTTCAAGCTCTTCGACATCCCCCTGACCCCTCACCTTTTCCATTCCTTCTTCATTCTGATCAGCTCGTGAGGGGCTTTTAGCTTTTCGACGTGTCTCAACTATAGGTTCTTAGGAGGGTTCCCTTCCTTGCACAAAGGGTGGAAGGAAAAGTTTTATTTTATCTGACTACTTGCGCAGCCCTTCAGTCCTCTCCGCTGGATGGAGAATCTGCTGACTCCTCCCTCACTAGGGAATTTCCTCCAGAGTTCAGCCTACCAACATGCCAGGAACATACTCTCCGGCATGAAGTTCAGTGGCCCAGGTCCGGTACAGAGTGAGGAGCTCATGTACCGAGCGAACCTTAGCTCTAAAGTGACCCAAATTATCCCCAACCTCGGTGAGTTCATCTTTTTCCTCAATGCCTATTAGTTCTAACTGATATTCTCTTGCCTAGTTATTGCAGAGGAAATCATGTTCTCGAGGGCGATGCACTGACTTATCATGTGGGAGGAAGCCAACAAGAAGGCTCTGGATCCTCCCCCAGTCGCTCCTGGTGCACCCTCTGCTTCAGCCGAGTCCTCGGAGGGGACTGTTGAATCATCCAGTGAGTGTGCCATGCTAGAACGGGCAGAGGCTCCTACTGCACCTCCACCATTTGCTAATCAGGGGACTTCAGGTCCGTCGGTTGACCCGGAGATGGGCATCCCTTCGGGGGATGACCCACCCCCGGCTGCTGTCCATCCGGAACATCCCAATTCTCTAGTCGGCAGAAGAGGCAGGTCCCGGAAGGCTTAGGCCCTAGACGGAAAAGGTTGCGCCCCAGTGGCCTCAGCACACTTCCATTTATTCTTGAGGAGGATGTTCCACCTTTCGATGGTGAGGAAGTCATTCCTCTATCTTCACCTTTTCCATCGATGACCACTCCAGAGGCAGGTGGTCAGACTACTACAAGGAGCTTAAGAATCAAACAAGCAAAAAGAAGACGACTCGAAAGAAGGATGATCCAGCTGAACTGTCAACAAGCCAGAAGAGTAATAGCAACGTAACGTGTTACGAGTGCAACAAGCCAACGTGAAGGAAAACAAGAAAGCTCGGAAGAAGAAAGCACTACAAGCCACATGGGACGAATGGTCCTCGGTGTTGGGGCAATCTATGGTCTGGAGTAACCATGTGTTTTGATATTTGGAAAAAGGGTTTAAGTTAGGTTTTCCCTTATGTTCTAATATGTATATTTGAGTGTGCAGGTTATGCAGGTTACACATATTAACTTAGCTGGACGGCTTCGGTATGATGAAGGGTGGCATGGAGACAAGCTAGAGGCTTGTGTGCACCCGAGGGACCTTGGTATAGCAGGGATGATGAGCTGAGGGGCGCGAACTTCGAGGCGTACATGAAGGATGACATGGAGACAAGATGGAGGCTTGTGTGCATCCGAGGGATGAGGGCCGAAGACGAAGAGGGTGCGAAGGCAATAGTCAAGGCTGTTGGTGAAAAGTCAGCTGAGTCAAGGGACAAGAGTCGAGGGAG
Organism: Boesenbergia rotunda; assembly: GCA_024364735.1. NCBI lineage: Eukaryota > Viridiplantae > Streptophyta > Magnoliopsida > Zingiberales > Zingiberaceae > Boesenbergia > Boesenbergia rotunda. The sequence continues at coordinate 321,768 of JAGFNQ010002985.1, read as the reverse complement.
GAGGACTCCAAGGGTAAGCCGGGAAGTGGACTTTAAGGGCACACGTGAAGGGTGCATGGAGGCAAGCCAAGGGAAGGATTGTGTGTGCATCCGAGGTACAATAGCCGGTGGAAGAGGACTTCAAGGGGCAAGCCAAGGGAGTGTACCTGAAGGCACGCGTGGAGGAGGGTCAACGGAGTGAGTAGGAGTGCTATTGTAAGCTAGGCAGGCGACTGGGGATTGTCCAGTCGACTGCCAAAACTCACAGTGTGTATTTGACCCTGGACCAGTCGACTGCTCTAGGAGCAGTCAACTGGTGTGTAGCCAGAATTCGAACGTTGGGGCTGTCAACGGTCGAATCTGGGTGGGGGCAGTCGACTGCCCTGGGAGCAGTCGGCTGCCAACATGTTTTCCAACTTGAGTTCTATTTAAAGAGAACTCGGTTTGGGCTAGGAGCTCTTGACAAAATGAGCTTGGTTATAGCTCATTAGTAGTCTAAGGTGCTCAAAGTTGTACTCAAGGTTGTGGCGAGGTTTCTCCACCTAAAGGAGCTACGCGAGCTAGCCGGAGGACATCCGGGGAGTGATCCGCCTAAGGATCAAGGGATCGTCCACCTCACGTACTACCATGGAGTAGGAGTCTTCATCTCCGAACCACGTAAACAGGTGGTGTTAGCATTGCGTAGTTGTTAGTTTAGTTTTTATTATATTTCCGCTTGCGTAACTAACAACGTAGGTAGAAAAAAATCGAAAAGTTCTATTCACCCCCTCTAACAACCGTCAATGATCTTATAAGTGGTATCAGAGCGAAGGACCGCTCTTATTGGACTAACCGCTGAGGGAGCAAGAAAGCTAGAGGAAAAATGATGGAAAATAAGTTAGGAGATGACATCTACACTCCACCCCCTACGACCATGAAGATTTCGGATATTGGAAGACAAGGATAGAAACATGGTTCAAAATGGAGTGAGACCTTAGGATTGCGCTTGAAGAACCATTTGAAATTCCAAAGGATAAGCATGTGCAGAAGCTTAGACCAAGATATTGGAATCAAGAGCAACAAAATCAATCTAGGGCAAATAAGAAGGTAATTGATATATTAGTTAATATTTTTCCTATTAATATTTTGAGTGGTGTAGATAAATATGAAAATGCATATGAATTATGGACTAAGTTGGTAGAATATCATGAAAACCCTACACAACCTCAAGAGCCCGAGGAGATAAGTCAAATGACCCAAAAAGACCAAGAAGACAAAGAATTATCAACATCATCAAGTGAAGTGGAAGAACTAAGTGAAAAATCATCAACTTCCTCAAGAGAAGAAGAGGAAGTATCAATCTCAAGAATTGAGGGGAGAAGAGACCCTCATCCATGCAAAAGCAATAAGAAGCTCCAACCTCCACCAAAGCAAAGACCAAGGATCATATCATGTGCTTTGGATGCAATGAAAAGGGACACTACAAGGACAAGTGTCCAAAGAGTAAGAAAAAGGAGGTAACCCCTAAACCCATCTCAATTCATTTAAATTCTAACATGGGTTGTAGGAATGAGGAAGCTCAAAAGAAAAGAAAGAAGATTCAATGCTTTATATGTGGAGAACTAGGGCATTATCATACAAAATGTCCTAGGAAAGGAGAACTAAAGAAAATGGAACAATTAAGAAGATGGGAGAAGGAGGAAAGGAAAAAAGAAAAGATCACATCAAGGGGGAACTTTAAGGGTAAGGGAGGTAATTCCTAACCCTAGGTTAAAATGTAATTCAAATTTAAGTTCCTCCATGCATATTAAAAATAGTGTCAATTATTCCTCCATGCATGCTAAAATCAATGAAAATTATTTCCTTGTGTATAATTTTAGTTTTAAATATCATGATAGGAATAGGAGTAACAAGATAGATCAAAAACCTAAAAAAAACATGCATCATGAAAAATCCAAGACCTTAGGACCTAAGGATCAAGACATTAATTCCAAGAAGGGGAGACATATGCCTAGAAAAGTGGATAGGTCTGGAAATGTCCAAAGTGGACATATGGACACTAAGGTTAGAAACTTGGCAAGGGAAAATCAAGCCTTGAGAGCAAGGCTTGATACATTGGAAAAGTCCCTAGAAAGATTCAAGGTTGGATCTAAGGGTTTAGATATGGTGTTAGGTAGTTTAAAACCCAACTATAATAGATTAGGTTTGGGATACCGGTCTAAGGTCTCTAATGCAATGGAAAGAAGTATGCTGGAGAAGCATATAATCATGGCAAGAAGGAGAAGTCCAAGGATGGCAAGGGGGTGCCATCAAAAGGTAAAAAGAATGACTTAACCAAAGACAAAGTGTCTAAGGTTAAGAGGGTTCATTTTGTAGGCGAAGAATCATCGGGGGCTCACCGGTGTGGTCTAGTGTGGAGTGAATCACCTAGAGAGGTAGCTAGGGCTAAGAGCTCAAGGGGGAGCTCTAGGAGCCTTTGGGATCCATGGTAAATGGATCTCAAGAGGTTTTCTCCTAGGAAATTAGATGGAATGTGCCAAAGGGATTGGAAGACTTGGGTAAGTCTTAATCCTAGAGAATTGGCACATTAAAAAGGAATTTATGGAGAAAAAGATGAAAATAGAAGTATATTTGATAAAATCAGGGTTTAATGGGTAGATACCATATATTTCAGTGCTAGAAATGTATTATGATCAGAAATGAGGAGATATCTCAAGGAGAGGCCTAAAATAGAACTTTTGGAGAAGTTTAAATGATACAATTTAGAGAAATTTGAATTTCGTACCAATCTTGGGATTTGAAGTACATTTGTTTGGAAACATATTTTTCCCAAGTAGACATAGGCTTCACAAATCTCTCTACGAAATTTTAGATTTTTTTGGAGATTTGTGGAATTAATAAGACATTTCTGAAATTGGGCTGAAAAACTTGAAATTCAGCTATCAGTCGACTGCCCTGGGGGGCAGTCGACTGATCTCAGCCCCGAAATATTCTGCTCATTTTACCAGTCGACTGCCCCAGGGGCAGTCAACTGATCCATAAGGGTTAAGTGGAAAAGGCATATTGGATAATCAGAAATTACAAAATTGAAAACATAGGAAAGGGGTCATATTGCCTTATGAAATTCTTATGATATTATTTGGTTTGAAGGTCACAAATTGATATTGAATGATAAGTTCTTGATGAATATGGAAATCTCCCATATGTATCTAAGATTATGAGATAAAAAGGGGAGAGTTGAGGACAATTCCATGTGTCAAATTATAATGGTTATGTTGGGACCGGGTGCATGTCGACAAGGATACGAGTTCGTAAAATTTAAATTTTTTACGTGCAGCGGAAGAGTTTGCATAAAATAATTTCCTAAATTATTTTAACTTCGTATCTAGCATGCAACCTTATAGTGTATCGACATAATCATAAAATAAAAGTTTGTGAAAAGTAAACTAATTTACCAAGTACCTCGCGTAACTCGAAGTAAGGGACGAGATCCAACCGTAGCGTCCCTTGGAAGCTTCGCCTCTATTCGCGTCCACGCCGAGTTCTCTTCGGGATGACTTCGCAAAGTCACGAGTTTTGTGCCGACGAGAACTACTAGATTCTCGGAAGGCACAACTAGAAGGATAAGAGAAAATAATGAAAAACTAACCAACGAAGTAACGGAATCAAATTCCGGGAAGAGAGGAATCGCTATCCGCTTCTTCTTCTTCGTGTTCGGGTTCTCCTTCTTGAAGCTCATGGCCTCCACCACCTTGGATGTAGGTTGGGCCCCGGCCCTAGGGAAGCTAGGGTGGGCGCCGGCCCTAAGGGAAGAGAAGGAGAAGGAGGAGAGGAGGGATTAAGAGAGAGAGGGAGAGAATAATTAATCTCTTAATTATTTTCGTTAGGAATAAGGGCTAGCCTTTGGTTCCTTTATATAGTAGCAACTCCTTTGCTAAGTCTCCCTCTAAACCAAATTAACGGAATTAGTTATAAGAAATTTATCTTATAAATTTTCTTATTGCTTATTCCATTTAAGCCTAGTCTTATTATAACCATTTATAATAAAACAAATTAGTTATCATAATAAATTTATCCTATAAATTTTCTTATGAATTTTATTATAACTAACTTTATAATAAAACTAATTATTTATCATAAGAAATTTATCCTATAAATTCTTATGAATTAATTCCGTTTAAACCAAGTCTTTATTATAAACTAATTTATAATAAAAACTAATTCTTCTTCTCTTTAAATTATGGAATAAATTTTATAAGAAATTTATAAACTTTCTTATTATGGATAAATCAATTCATAATTGATTTTATAAAATTAAAATGAACCAACTCATGGATTATTTTAATCTTCCATAAAAGAATAAATTTCTATAAATTTTATTTATATAAATTTCTTTATACAAATTTATTTATCCATAATTTATAAAATAAATCGCGCTAGATTTATTTTATTAATTAAACCAATTAAATTGGTTTTCTCCTTTTATTTGGCCGGCCACCAAAGAGGGGTTAACACCCTCTTTGGTCGGCCAAACCCAACCCGGACCGTCGCGAATTAAACTCATTTAATTCGCCCAAAAAAGCCTTCAAAAGACTTAGCCATTTTTAGCTTCTAATGCGCCTCTGACTAACTCAGATTCGACTTATTTCTCTTGATCGGAAAATCCAATTTTCAACTCGTTTTAAATCCCTCGAATTACTCGTAGTGCGTGTGACTAAATAGGCTTTCGATTTATGTTGGCCGTCTATAATTAACTAATTATAGAACGATCATGAGTGACACCTAGTAGTACATCATGATCCCCAATTAATCGAAAGATCAACGGTTTGACCTCAGAAGAAATTATTCTGAAACCCTTCAGCAGCTCTAATGAATCGTGCCCCATTCCCTTCACCACCTTATACCCACTTGGTTCAGGACACGGTCAATGGTGTCAGTCCCCACTAGGCTGACTACGTCACACCTAGCCCAAGTAATGTCTTACTCGTCCTTTGGATTTCTAATTACTCTCATGTATTTTAGAGACTCTCACTCTAAACATGATATGCTCTGGCCAGAGGCTTTGAGTAACAATCCGACGATAGACCTGGGTATACATCTCCTCGCAAGGAGTGGTGAATCCTTTGTAGGCTGTTCAAACATCTTCGGGCACTTCGGCTTATACCCGATCATCCTGGGTCCACACCTCCTTGGAGATGCTTGCTTAAGATGTCAAAGTATAAGTCTCCATGACCAAGATGACTTGAACACCGCAAGTCAAAGGAACATCGCACTTAAGCCGCAGTAAGATCTTCATTGACATATCTACATGTAGATTCCCATATGAAGTCTTACAGCTAGTCACTCCAATGAACTAGTTCCCTTAACTAGCATCCATGTTTATCTCCGGACATCCCAATGTCACCAGCCAGTGAGAATCAGCTGATTAGAGAATAACCCATGCTAGTCTCAACAGAATTGATAGTGTCCATTTTTATCAATTCATCGACTAGGGATATTTTCAATACTTCACATTTGCGCATTTAGAGATAATCACTAGTTGTGATCTCATCACAAATTCTCTTATGCTGTGAGTTGTATTGCGGACATTCAGTAGATGAGTTTAAGATCCCAATCAAATACACAAGCATGTATACTCAAATAGTGAATTATCATTTATTAATATAAATGTTTTACAATCATAAGGCGATTGCCTTAGGACACTTCTCTCATATCACTAACAGGTTAGCCTTGGCAAACACATGGAATTATAGATGGATTTGAAAGTTGATACCAAATGTCAAACTTTTTAGGACAATAAAGGATGTACCAAAAGTCAAGCATATTTGTATTCTTCATGGAAACATATTTTTCTAGGATAGGGTATATCCTAGCAAATGTGCTTGGAAATCTTTAGATTTTTTCAGGTTTTGTTAAGTTCTTTATGGCACTAGGGGTAAGGTTGCTTGGGACAATCCTTGATGGTGTCAAAGGAGGAAGAACTTGGGTGTTAAGTTGGGTAGAACTTAACCCGTGTTATGGTGTTAAGTTGGGAAGAACTTAACCTAGGTAAATTGAAAATTGGGAGAAGGCATAGATTAAGGGGGAGGTTGCCTTTGTTTGGCTTAATTTTCATATGAAATTTTAGGTTTTGTGTCAAACTTGGGAATGGTGATAGATACATTTTGGAATGTATTTTTCCCAAGTAGGTATGGGTACCACAAACTTCTCCACAAAATTTAGGAATTTTTGGAGATTTGTGAAATTTCTGGCGCATTTATGAATTTAGCCAGAAAAGCTGATTTTCAGAGTGTCAGCCAGGGCAGCCAACTGGTCAGGGTTGGATTGAGTATCTAGCAGTTGGCTTGTGTCCAAATGATGTAAAACAAGTGTATGGGGGACTAGTACACTGTGTTTAGGATCATTAGGGATTAAAAGATCCAATAATTGGGATATTATTGGAGTCTTTTTGATGTTAGGCAAAGGGGGAGAAGTGTTGGGATTAATTTGGGAAACCAAATACGCCTTTGCAGGAAACCCTAGGTTTAGGGGGAGCTTAGAAAAAGGGGGAGCATGGTAGCTCCATTATTGGTGTAAGGGGAACCTTGGAGGGGTTCTTAAAAAGCCTTTGTAAGTCCAATGTAGGGGGAGCTTTGGAAAAGCTTAAAAAACCCGTTTTGGTGAAAATTCTTAACTTGGGAAGGTTAGGTGTGGGGATGCCTTGGGATAGAATCCATGTATGTTTGCATTGCATATGCATTGGCGGTGTAAGTCTAAGATGGAGTCTTGACAATGTAAGTCTAAATGATCGTTTTAGCATTGTTATTACTATTTATTGCTATTTGTTTTCCCTAACTTAAACGTATTGGCAAACATCAAAATGGGGGAGATTGTTGGGGCAATCTATGGTCCGGAGTGACCATGTGTTTTGATGTTTGAGAAAAGGATTTAAGTTAGGTTTTCCCTTGTGTTCTAATATGTGTATTTGAGTGTGCAGGTTGTGCAGGTTACACATATTGACTTAGCTGGACGGCTTCGGTATGGTGAAGGGTGGCATGGAGTCAAGCTGGAGGCTTGTGTGCACCCGAGAGACCTTGGTATAGCAGGGATGATGAGCCGAGGGGCGCGGACTTCGAGGCGTACGTGAAGGATGACATGGAGACAAGATGCAGGCTTGTGTGCATCCGAGGGACGACGGCCGAAGACAAAGAGGGCGCGAAGGCAATAGTCAAGGCTGCTGGTGAAGAGTCAACTGAGTTAAGGGACAATAGCCGAGGGAGGAGGACTCCAAGGGTAAGCCGGGAAGTGGTCTTCAAGGGCACACGTGAAGGGTGGCAGGAGGCAAGCCAAGGGAAGACTTGTGTGCGCATCCGAGGGACGATAGCCGGTGGAAGAGGACTTCAAGGGGCAAGCCAAGGGAGTGTACCTGAAGGCACACGTGGAGGAGGGTCAATGGAGTGAGTAGGAGTGTTGTTGTAAGCTGGGAAGGCGACTGGGGATTGTCCAGTCGACTGCCAAAACTCAGTGTGTATTTGACCCTGGACCAGTCGACTGCTCTTGGAGTAGTCGACTGGTGTGTAGCCAGAATTCACACGTTGGGGCTGTCAACGGTCGAATCTGGGTGGGGGCAATCGACTGCCCTGGGAGCAGTCGACTGCCAGCGTGTTTTCCAGCTTGAGGTATATTTAAAGGGAACTCGATTTGAGCTGGGAGCTCTTGACGAAATGAGCTTGGTTAGAGCTCATTAGTAGTTTAAGGTGCTCAGAGGTGTACTCAAGGTTGTGGCGAGATTTCTCCACCCACAAGGAGTTACGCGAGTTAGCCGGAGGGCATCCGGGGAGTAATCCACCGAAGGATCAAGGGATCGTCCACCTCACGGACTGTCGTGGAGTAGGAGTCTTCATCTCCAAACCACGTAAACAGGTGGTGTTAGCATTGTGTAGTTGTTAGTTTAGTTTTTATTGTATTTCTGCTTACGCAACTAACAACGTAGGTAGAAGAAAATTGAAAAGTGCTATTCACCCCCCTCTAGCAACCGTCAACGATCTTACACTCGAAAGAAGAAGAAGAAGCTCCGCACTCCAACCTCCTCGCGTTGACCGCCTCGGAAGACATCGACTCTGCAACGGAATCAGAACCTAAGGAAGACGTCGACACCGGAAAGCTTTCGATCTCGGAGGACGGACGAATTCCAGTAAGAGGTTATCCTGAATCGGAGCTTTTTGATCTTATTTTGTACTTGTCACGCAAGTTGGCGAAAGCCAACATCCGGGTTGAAACCCTTCGACAAGAAGTCAAACTCCTAAATGAGGAAGTCAACTCGAGTTCCTTAATCGAGTCAGTTCAAGAAGGAACCTCGACTCAAGTTTAAAAGCTTGAGGAAGAGAATTTCTCCTTGAAAACTCAAGTCAAGGAACTCAGAGTCGCATTAGAATGATTTACTTCGGGTTCCAAGAATCTTGACATGATTCTTGGAAAATAGAAGTCAGTTCTAAATCGATCTGGATTAGGCTATCGAACCAATTCGAGACAACGATCTTATTATTCTGTATTGAACCAATCTAGAACCCAAGTCCAAGCATGGGTCCCTAAGCTGAGTTTGAACAACCAGGCTGGACCAAACCAATATTGGATCCCCAAGGAGAAGATTCACATCTTGTCTAACCCTTATCGAGGCTTTAGTACAGGGGGAGCCAATATAAAAACCATTTTTATACTAAGATAATTTCTTTTCTTGCTTGTTGCTTGTTTAGTTTTTATTTTTTTTATTCTGCTTAGACTTAGGAATGGTTAGTTAAGGACAAGACTTACTTGAAACTTGAACAACATAGTATTAGGTGGAGGTGAGATGATAGTACGTTAGTGAAGCCTTTCTAAAAAGTCAAGTAGGGTAAGACGTACCCTATTTGGTCTGTTTAGTCCGGTGGAATTAGCCGAAGCTACCTCTCTAAATCCTAAGCTAGTTAGACCAGAAGTTCACAAAAAGGAATTTGAAAATGAACTTTCGGTAAAAGACTTTGTCTAGGAAAGAGTTGTTGATCCAATAAAGCTACGGCCAAAGAAAACCTCTGTGCCTCGCCAAGACCTGGAAGCCAATTATCAAAACTCACTTTCAAATTACTATTTGATAAACTCGAATCTAACACAAGTTTTAATTAAATCTTAGATTTAACATAAAATCAAAGATAAAAATAATACATCTCACAAAATAGATAAGGAAACCTGCTTTGTCACTTAGAATTGGGTGAGATGTTTAGGACCCAATAATTTAGCCCAACTCAACATTTTCAAAATCAATTCTACATTTTCAAAATCAATTCTATATTTTCAAAATTAATTCTATATTTTCAAAATTAATTCTACATTTTCAAAAATTAATTCTACATTTTCAAAATCAATTCTATATGTTCAAAATCAATTCTACACTGAACATTTATTTGATCAAAATTTCACCTAATAATTTTCAAATTCAGTTTCAAAATTATTCAACTCATACTAAAACATGTCTCACAAATGAAACCCATAAGGTCAACATATTTTGATAACCTTAGATGTGAGTGAGAGAGATTAGGCAGTAAAATTCAATTACTCTATCCTTACTTCTACATAAATGGATCCAAATCAAACAGAACTTAAAGATTTGGACCAGTGGATGTGGATAGTGGATGCTTGATAACTTTCATTTTGTGATTAAATTAGGCTCTCAAATCCATGCTTTTGATCCCTTTTTATATGTTTAAGTTTATATTTGTATGAGGTTTCATAAAATCTTTCTATTTTTGTTCTTGGATACAATTCTTCTCATATTTGAGATATTTTGACATTAATGTTGAATCTAATTTTGTAGGTCTCAATTAATCATGAACCTAGATCAAGATTGGATCAGGACTTGAGTTCAGAATGAGCCTGGATCAATGGTATCAAGAGCTGAATCAATATGGGTCGTCCATTCAAGAGAACGGTTAGATTCAAGCCATCTGCCAACTTCTGGTCGATCCAAGCTCAAGATAGATTTATCCAAGTTCAGGGACCAAGATCTGAAAGTTTGGGCCAAATCAGAGTTAATCCAGCAGTTGGATCGAGCTCAAGAGGAGCCTAAACCGTCCGTTCAAAGATCAGAGCACTCTGAGCCATTGGATGTAGGTTCGGTTGATCCGAGTTGAGGAGGAGCAGATCTTGACCCTTGATCAAGATCTCGAAAGTTTGGGTTTGATCTGGATTGATCTGACTGTTGGATGAGATCGGAGAAATCTCGGCTGTCGAAATTCAAAATGCGCAGTTAAATCAAAAATTCCCTCTGCCGCTCGCGTGGTCTCCAAATCGCATCTTCGTCTTCGCTCTGTTCTTTTGCTTTCCCAGTTTCCAATCGGAGGTGACCCTAGAATAAGATCTTCGCCAGATTCCGATTCATCAAGCCCAATTCTCGTGGAAGGATCGCAGACCATTCGTTGCTGACAGCTCCGGCGAGGGTTTCACCGGGAGCTAGCTTCATTCCGACTAATCTTCACCCGATTTCGTTTCTCCATCAATCGGCCAAGTCAGAGGGGTTCTCTGAGCTTGATCGAGGCTCCCTTAGCTACACATCGCCATCCCAATCATCGCAGAAGAGAAGGTCGGAAGGAGTTCAGAATTCCACCGAGTGCTACCCGATTTCATTTTCCGTAGCTGAGTTTTGATCAAATCTCGATCGAGGGGGTTCCGAGCTCGATCTTTGTGTGTCGGCAAGGAGGAAAACTGGGTGAAGAACTTGAACTGGAGTTTATAGCTTGTAGATTTCATTTCCGAATTGTCTTTGTTGTTTCTGAATTCTGTTCTTGCATCTGTATCAGAGTAATTTCAGCTACTGATCGGACTGTCGTCTGATCCAGACTCCACCTAATCGGTCATCAGACTGATCAGGCTTACTTCTGATTGGTCAGGCAACCGATCAGGAGATTTTCCTGCGCAAACAATTCTGTGTTAGCTTTCAGCCTACTTAGTTTCCATTTTCGACTTCGGATGCAATGTTAGTGAATTTCTGCAAGTGATACCAGTTTTATATTTTAATTGTGCAACTTCAAATTGTGATGTTAAATTCTCTTAGAGGTTAAGTTTCATTCTTGCAACACCTAGCTTAATTCTAGCCTAGTCAATTTCATTTCCAATTTCACTTCTATTCTTACTTGCGAAACAAAACCCTCATTTTATCTCGAAAACCCAAAAATCATTTAACAACAAATAACTTGCAAGCTTAATTGAACATTCACAACTAGTCCTGGAAAAATACGACATGAGGCCCCTATTCTACATTTCTATTTTGCTAGCCAGGGTTTTCAACTTTATGAATTTCTAAATTTGAGTCCTCATTGTGACACATTGCTTTTGGGCATAGTAATTGGGCACCATCAAATTTTTGGCGCCGTTGCCGGGAACTAACATACTAGTTGAGTTTGTTTGATTTAGCTTGTGTGCTTATTTTATATCTTGTGATCCATTTTTGTGCTTATCTCTATATTTTGTGATTCATTACATTTGTTTCATTATTGTGTATACATTTGCTGCGATTTTTGTATTGGTGTATGACTAGATCTGCAGGTGAAATTCTTGAAAACTTTGATCCTGAAATTGAAAGGACTTTCAGAGCCAAGAGGAATCAACTCAGAGTTTCAGACGCTCTTGATATTATTCCTACTCAGTCTATTTCTGCTTATTCAGTTGATCATATGGCAGACCACCAGAAAATTATGAAGGAACTAGTAGCACCAGATGACACTTTTCAGTACTCCTGCATTGCCTACCCAGAGCTCACTGGAGATTTTGAGTTAAGATTAGGACTTATTCATCTTTTGCCCAAATTTCAAGGACAGACTGGGGAGGATCTCAACAGACATTTACATGAATTCCACGCTGTCTGCTCCACCATGAAGCCTTAGGCTATTTCATAAGAAGATATTAAGCTGAGGGCATTTCCATTTTCCCTTACTGGAGCAGCAAAGGATTGGTTTTACTACTTACCTACTGGGCACGTGTCTAGCTGGATTTATATGAAGAAAGCGTTTATGGAGAAGTACTTTCCAGCATCAATGACAGCAATCATCAGAAAAAGCATCTGTGGCATACAACAAGTAGTGGGAGAGACTCTTTATGACTATTGGGAATAGTTTAACAAACTTTGTTCTAGTTGCCCACAGTACCAGATTAGTGAGCAACTACTCATTCAGTATTTTTATGAGGGACTTCTCCAGATGGATCAGATCATGATAGATGCGGCAGCAGGAGGAGCCTTAGTTAACAAAACACCAGATCAAGCTAGGGAGTTAATTTCAAATATGGCAGATAACTCACAGCAATTTAGGAGTAGAGCTTTGTCTACCAGAGGAGTTAATGAAGTTCAGATGGTATCAAATGAGCAAAAAGAAATCAAGAATTCATTGATGGAGCTCACATCTCTGGTGAAACAAATGACTCTAAATAATGTGAGTCCAAATCAAAATTTCTCAGTACCACCACCTTCAAGTCAAGTGATGAGGTTATACAGTATTTGTTCAAGCCAAGACCACAACTCAGATTTATGCCCTAACCTCCAACAAGATGAGACATTAGCTGCATTGACTAGGGGACAATTCCAAGCCAAAAACAACCCCTAATCATCTACATATAATCCGGGTTGGAGGGATCATCCAAACTTGAAGTATGGTAATTCTTTTTATCAGCAAAACCCATCACAACAACCCTATCAACAGTCCCAACAAAATTTCTAGCAAGTTCAGCAAGGTCAACAACAATTTCAGCCATTTCAACAACCAAATCAGCAATTTCAGCAATCCTATCAACAAAATCAGCCACCTTTTTAAGGAAATCCAAATTTTCAGCAAGGGTTTCAAGGGAATTTGAGTTTTCAGCATCAATATCAATCATCTCAGCCACAAAATCAGTTCTCACAGCAAGGTTATCAGCCATTCAACCAAGGATTTTAGCCATCAAATCAGAATTTATAGCCCATACAATTTCAGCCCTCTCAACCACAATTTCAACCTCAACCTCAGAATTTTCAGAGTTATAATTCTCAACCATTTCAACCAAGTTCACAACAAAATTTTCAGCAATTTCCTCAATAATTTCAACCCTACAATCAGCCCCAACAACCCTATTTTCAAGGATCTCAATAAGTTCAATAATTTCAACCACCTCAATCATCATTTCAAGGCCAATCAAGGCCTCATTCTAACCAAGGGAGCTATGGAGGTTCTAGTGGGGGAAATGCACAACAACAAAGGATAGAGGAGATGCTTTAACAACTTTTACAACAACAAAGAAATGATCCAACCATACAAAACCTCGAGAGACAAATTGGATAATTGGCTAGTGGGATGAATCAAATTCAAGCTCAAGGATCTAACCAACTACCTTCTCAAGCTACTCCAAACCCAAAGGGAAATGTTAGTGCTATTACTTTGAGGAGTGGGAAGGTGGCTTCCACTCCAAATTGTCCAAGAGCTGAATTTTTTGAAAACAGGACAGCAACTTCATTTTCAGCCCTAAACAACCCTGAAATCACTTCAAAATCAGTTGGATCCACTCCTAGTCCGATCCTAACCCCTTCATCAAGCAATCCTGTGATTTTGGTGGGAAATGAGGGAGAAATCAGTGAAAAAGATGGACTTACAGCAGCTACTTCAGTGGAGAAATCAGTCCCAATTTCAGCCCCTCAACTTTCGGCTCAAGAGGAAGAAATGAGAGTTCCTTTGCCATTCCCTCAGCGCAAAACCCAAGCTAAGAAGCAAGTGGAAGAGGAGAAAGCTAAGGAATACAATGAGCTAGTGAAATTATTTAGCAAAGTAGAGATTAATGCACCCTTGTTGACCATGATAAAACAAATTCCTAAGTATGCAAAATTCCTGAAAGATTTATGTGTTCATAAAAAGAAGCTTAAGGAGAATGAGTTGGTCAGCTTGGGGAAAAATATTTCAGCACTTATTCATGACATTCCTCAGAAGTGTGAAGATCCTGGAGTTTTTACTGTATCTTGTGAGATAGGGAGGACCTTGTTCCATGATGCTATGCTGGATTTAGGAGCCTCCATTAATGTGATGCCCAGGTCAATCTTCCAGATGCTTGGTATAGGCCCTCTACAGCCTACTGGTGTGGTGATTCAGTTAGCAGACAGGAGTCAGACCTACCCAGCCGGTATAATTGAAGATGTTTTGGTAAAGGTAAAGGAGCTGATATTTCCTGCAGATTTTTACATTCTGGATATGGAGGGAGACTACCTTGCACACAGATCTCCACTCATCCTAGGGAGGCCGTTTCTGAAGACTGCGAGAACAAAGATAGATGTATATGCGGGTACATTGTCCATGGAGATTGGGGATACGGTAGTCCAATTTAGCATTTTTTATGCTATGAAACACCCGAGAGAGGACCACTCCATTATAAGTATTGGTATTCTGGAGGAGTTGGATGATGCAGATATATTGGCTACGGGAGTTTCATTTGATGTTTCTAGAGGAATTGATATTTCAGAGGAGGCAGAGGTTGTTTTTTCTATAGAGGTTGAGGATATTTCAGAGGTTATTTCAGACATAATTCCAGCCGGAGAGGATTTTATAGGTGTAGGGGATTGCACAGAGCCCCAAGGATCACCTATTTCTATTGACATTTCAGAGGATTCAGAGTTTAGGTGTGATAGTGTAGGGGATTGCACTGAGCCTCAAGGATCACTCATACCTTCTGAGCCAGCCCAAATTGAACTCAAGCCATTACTAGACCACTTGAAATATGTGTACCTAGGAGAGGAGCAGAATTTTCCAGTTATCATTGCTCAGCATTTGGAATCAGAGCAGGAAGAAAAGTTATTGCAAATCCTGAGGCAGTACAAGAAGGCTATTGGGTGGACTTTATCAGATATACCAGATATTAGCCCAGCTCTCTGTATGCACAGGATCTTTTTGGAAGAAAATGTTAAACCAGTAAGGCAACCGCAAAGGAGACTTAATCCACTTATTTTGGACATTGTTAAGAAAAAGGTGACTCGACTTCTACAGGCAGGTATCATTTACCCCATTTCTGATAGTCAGTGGGTGAGTCCCATACATGTGGTGCCCAAGAAATCTAGAGTTACAGTGGTGGAAAATGCAAGTAATGAGTTAGTGCCCACCAGAGTCAAGAATTCATGGAGAGTATGCATTGATTACAAGAAGCTCAATACAGTCACGAGGAAAGACCACTTCCCTTTACCTTTTATTGATCAGATGCTTGAGAGACTTGCAGGGAAGCCCCATTACTGCTTCTTAGATGGTTATTCAGGCTACTTCAAGATTTGTATTGATCCAGAGGACCAAGAGAAGACTACCTTCACTTGCCCCTTTGGCACATTTGCCTACTAATGGATGCCCTTTGGACTCTGCAACGCTCCAGAAACATTTCAGCGATGCATGGTAAGTATATTTGGTGAGTTGTTAGAGCATTGCATGGAAATCTTTATGGATGACTTTTCAGTTTTTGGCACGTCTTTTGATTCATATTTAGAAAATTTGTCTAGGGTTTTACACCGTTGCATCGAGACTAACCTTGTGCTTAACTTTGAAAAATGTCACTTTATGATAGAGCATGGTATTGTATTAGGACACATAGTCTTTAGGAGAGGTATTGAGGTAGATCCTGTAAAAATTAGTGTTATATGTGCTTTATCTTACCCCGTATGGGTACGGGATGTTCGTGCCTTTCTTGGACATGTAGGATTCTACCACAGGTTTATTAGAGACTTTAGCGATATTGCTCGGCATTTGACAAAACTTTTGCAAAAAGATGTTGAATTTTGCTTTGATGATAAGTGTAAAGAAGCTTTTCACAGGCTAAGGGAGGCTCTTACCTCTGCTCCTATTATTGGATCACCTGACTGGAATTTACCATTTGAATTAATGTGTGATGCATCTAACTTTGCAGTAGGAGCTGTTCTAGCACAGAGGGTAGATGGAGCGCATCATGTTATATGCTACGCCTCCAAGACCTAGATGTCGCCCAAGCCAATTACACAACCATTGAAAAGGAGCTTCTTGCCATTGTTTTTGCTTTAGACGGTTTTAGACCTTATTTATTGTGCTCACATGTCATTGTTTTTTCTGATCATGCAGCTTTAAAGTATCTCTTGAAGAAACCTGATGCTAAGCTTAGGCTAATCAGATGGATGCTTCTACTCTAGGAGTTTGATTTGGAAATCAGAGATAGGAGTGGCAAAGAAAAGTTGGTTGCAGATCACCTGAGCAGAATTGAATGAGATGGATCTCCTACCACCATTGACGATGATTTCAGAGATGAGCACCTTCTTGCAGTACATGGTGAGTCACCTTGGTATGCAGATCTTGTTAATTTCTTAGCAGCACATGTTTTTCCTACACACTTTTCTAAAGCTCAAAAAGATAAACTCAAAAGTGATGCAAAATTCTATGTGTGGGATGACCCGTATTTATGGAAATTTTGTAATGACCAAATAATTAGGAAATGCATACCAGACCATGAGATTTGCTCAGTACTTACTTTTTGTCATTCATCAGCATGTGGAGGACACTTTGGTCCACAAAGAACAGCTAGGAAAGTGTTAAAGTGTGGTTTATACTGGCCCACCTTATTTCATGATGCATATGTATTTTATAAAAATTATGATAGATATCAGCGAACTGGAAACATAGGAGCTAGAAATGAGATGCCCCAACAGACTATGCTATATTGTGAGATTTTTGATGTTTGGGGAATTGATTTTATGGGACCTTTTCCTGCATCCTGTGGTTATCTTTACATTTTACTTGCTGTAGATTATGTTTCTAAATGGGTGGAGGCCATTCCCTCCAAAACTAATGATTCTTGTATTGTTGTTAGTTTTGTCAGGTCACATATATTTTGCAGATTTGGTATTCCCAGGGCTATAATATGTGACCAAGGATCTCACTTTTGCAACAAACACATGAAGACCTTGCTTAGTAAATATGGGATTGTACATAAGGTTCCTACTTCCTACCATCCCCATACAAATGGCCAAGCTGAAATCTCAAATAGAGAAATCAAATCAATTTTGGAAAAGACCGTTGGGCCAAATAGAAAAGATTGGAGCAAAAGGCTAGATGATGCACTTTGGGTCTATAGAACGGCATTCAAGACACCCATTAGCATGTCTCCCTATCGGTTAGTCTATGGTAAAACTTGTCATCTTCCCGTGGAGATAAAACACAAAGCATATTGGGCGGTGAAGGCTTGTAACTATGATGCTACCAAGGTGGGAGAAGAGAGAAAACTTCAACTTCAAGAGCTTGAAGAGATTAGACTTGAAGCATTTGAGAACTCAAGGATCTAGAAGGAAAAAACCAAGAACTTCCATGATAAATACATAGTGAGAAAAGAGTTTCAAATTAGTGACAAGATCTTATTGTACAAGTCAAGGCTCAAGTTGATTAAGGGTAAGTTGAGGTCAAGGTGGGAAGGTCCATTTATTGTAACTAATATTTTTCCCTATGGTATTTTTGAAATTAAAGATGAGGCTAATGGTTTAATGTGGAAAGTAAATGGCCACCGGCTCAAGAAGTATTTTGAAGAACTAAAGGAGCTAGAGGTGGATGGAGTGGACGTCAAAGATGCTATCTACCCAACCTAAAAGGGGAGTTTTCTTTTTCGTGCATTTTATTTTATTGTAAATACCAGTTGATTGTTTTCAAGTAGTTAAATTTCCTTTTCTAATGAGTTTTTGATAATAAATGTTTGGGTAATGTAGGATAAATAAAGAATGCTTGTAGACACCATTTTACCATTTTGACACCTTAATTTTTGCATGAGTAGGAATAAATGTATCCCTCTAGGTTTACTCTATATCATTTTAGAGTTTTTTGAAAGCAAATTAAATTTGGTTGTCAAGACTTAGGATTTGAGTCAATGGATGAAAAATTCTTGGTTGCTTGAATACTACTTGGTTATGGATTCTAGATTGATGAGTTGAGATGAATTCTTTTTACCTAGTGAGGACTTAGCCTTATTGTTGAGATACACACATGTGATTATACTCTAGAACCTGCTTAGGTTCTTTCAAAATCATATTTCTATGATTGGACCACATTTATAAAGGTTATTCACTTTGTCTTTCCTTTTCCATAAAAGTGTTGTAACATATCTTGTTAATCCATGCCTTATTCTTTTTCCTTCCCTATTTTTCTTCTCATATCCATATTTCTCTATAGACTTGGTTACTTGGGTTTTTCTTGATGTTATTTTGCCCGAGACGGACAAATGTTTAAGTGTGGGGGAGGTGGCTAATGTTTTTAAATGTTATTGGTGAAAAGTGATGTATTTTGAAGCTTATGTTGTGATAGCAATATGATTTTATGAATTTTTAGATGGATTGGCGTGGATTCCGAATGGCTTGATGGGAGTAAAGGAATGGAAGAATATGAGAGATGCAAAAATAGAGAAAATAGAATAGAAGAGAAAAAGATAGAAGTGTGCCAATTTGATGGGTGATGTATCAAGGATGAGTTGTGAGTAATGAAAAGTTATGTTCACTTTTGGAATAATCTGATTTATGGATGTTATTTGGTGTTTCAACTCTATGAAGCTAATTGTGAAAGGAATGGGAGCTCATCAAGGTTAGTTTTTAGTGATACTTTTCAAGCTTACCAAAAGTTTTTATTTGATATGGAATTGGCAAGTGGAATTATTTTCAAAGGTTCAAATTGTTGCCATGACTGAAGTGGAGATGAGGGAGTTAAATTTGGTTCTTGGACCTGTATTGAAGCTGCAAAAGAAAAAAAACACAAAGAAATGCAGCTGAAAAAAAACCAGAAAACAGAAATAAAAAGAAAAGAAGAAGGGAAGAAAAGAAAAGAAAGGAAAGTCAAAGAAGATCATGAAGGTTCAAAATATGGATGAATTTCTGAGTTTGAAGTCGAGAATAAGAAGCTAAATGGGTTAAGAATTGGTGATGAGTGGAAGAAAGGAAAAATTCAGGCGAAATACAGCTCAGAATTCTGGAATTTGGCTACTGATCAGCCCCTGATCGGTCTATAGTCCGATCAGGGAGCACTAGTGCGGTCAATGGAACGATCAGGCAATGTCTGATCGGTCTCTGGACCGGTCCGAGAATGCTGGCACAGCACAGAACCTTGCTTTCAGTAGTGAACCTCTTCCAATTCAGCTCATAATCACTCCCCTTGGTTCAGAATTCATAAGAGGCTACCTTAAGAGGACAAAGAGCATTTAGAAATAATTTTGAGTATCCAAGTTTATAATTTTCCTTACTTCTTCATGTTGGATCGTGAAAACCGATAGAGGGGGGGGGGAGTGAATATCGGAAGTCGTTACTTTTTCGGAAAACTGAGAGTAAGTGCACAGCGGAAATAAAAATAACATACACAGCACAAAGACACAGTGATTTTTACTTGGTTCGGAGCCTGTGTCGACTCCTACTCCAAGGCCCACGGTCGTTGACCGTTTACTATGGGCAATTCTATATTCGCGCAAATAGGTTACACAATTTTAATTACAAAATGAATGCAATAGAATATAATAAAGAAAGTACGCTCTTCTTTATCGACGTCCGGAGTAGGTCGACTCTTTCGGGGCAGCGTGACGTCGTCGACTCGAGGTGAAGCGTTTCCAGAGTAAGGCACGAGCGTAGAAGATCATTGGAGCGTTGAGAGAATTGATGTTGGAAGCCTGGGGTCGAGGGCCCTTTATATAGGGCTAGGGGGCGCCCGGGACGTCGGGGGCGCCCCCCTACGTGGCAGCCGATCCGTTCCGATCTCGGTCAGCGTCTGATCCCCTTATCTTCGGGATCAGCTTTGACCGGGGCGCCCGCAGCGCTCGGGGCGCCCGCAGCGCTCGGGGCGCCCGCATTGACCGGGTCAAAGGTTATCTGCTTGGCTTCGAGGGCTTCTTGGTTCGAGGTATGCGCCAGGGGGCGCCCGCAGCGTAGGGGGCGCCCGCAGTGCAGGGGGCGCCCGCAGTGCAGGGGGCGCCCGCAGTGCAGGGGGCGCCCGCAGTGCAGGGGGCGCCCGGGAGCATGGGGGCGCCCGGCCCAGTCTGTATTCGAACCAGTCTTCTTGTTACTTGTTTTGTATGGCCCTTAGGGGCGCCCGGGACGCTCCGGGCGCCCTACTCAGCAACTGCCTCTCTCCTTTGAGGCTTTCTGAGCTGCAGACACACATTCCTTCGGTCCTGCATCCAGGGTTAGTCCAAAACAAAATATCATAACAATTAATTAGATTTATACAGCCTTAGCTGTCTTGGTTCTGACTTTGGTCTCCAAAATGGAGCCCTAGGTCGAACCGACGCCTACTGTTCCCTCGACGGGGAACGCGTCCTCACCTACTCCTCTCGGGAGAATTTACCTGATGCCAACCGCTCCTTTGGTTGGACTTTTGCCTGACGGTCCTTTGTCAGGTCTTGGATACTGGCAGTCCTTCGCCAGTTGCCTAGCAGTCCTTCGCTAGGGCTTTAATACTGGCAATCCTTCGCCAGTTGCCTAGCAGTCCTTTGCTAGGGCTTTAATACTGGCAGTCCTTCGCCAGTTGCCTAGCAGTCCTTCGCTAGGGCTTGGATACTGCACACTTAAAATAACTTGTTAGAAAACAAGTAAGACTTAACTTTTGACCTATGTTGCCATTATCAAAACACAGGTTAGACTTTGGTGCCTTCTGCACCAACACTTCATATTTCTTCTTCATGCTAAATTTCTTTACCATAGTTCTTTCTTTACTATATCATATTCACCTATTTTCTTTGTCATGAGTTTTTGGTATCAGAATTCATGGAATTCCTCTTTGATTCTATTCATTTCATACTTCTTTTAATATTTCTAATAAATCTTTGTAGATGTGGATCCAAGGCAAGAATGATGGTGGAGAGTAGATAATAAGCAAGCTTATGGTAGTTCAACAAACATGTTGTGTTTGAGTGAGCTTCATTTTCATTGAAATGTAGAACTTAGGAAGAGAGCCACTAAAAGTCCCTTTGGGAAGTTTATGTGTTGATTTCATCTCAATGAGTCATGAAGGAGGAAGTAAGCTATGTTGTTGATTTAAGGACAAGGAACTAGTCTATTGAGCTTAGATTTTTGAGAATTGATAACTCTAGGTAATTTCTTTTCAATAGCTTCTTACAATGATTGAGAATAATCTAGGGGGGTACATCTTAGTTTCCTAGTAGCTTGTGCGAGACGCCGAAGAATAAGTGTGGGGGAGTTGATAACTTTCATTTTGTGATTAAATTGGGCTCTCAAATCCATGCTTTTGATCCCTTTTCATATATTTAAGTTTGCATTTGTATGAGGTTTTATGAAATCTTTCTATTTTTGTTCTTGGATACAATTCTTCTCATATTTGAGATATTTTGGCATTAATGTTGAATCTAATTTTGTAGGTCTCAATTAATCATGAACCTAGATCAAGATTGGATCAGAACTTGAGTTCAGAATGGGCCTGGATCAATGGGATCAAGAGCTGGATCAATATGGGCCGTCCATTCAAGAGAACGGTTAGATTCAAGCTATCCGCCAACTTCTGGTCAATCCAAGCTCAAGATAGATTTAGCCAAGTTCAGGGACCAAGATTTGAAAGTTTGGGCCAGATCAGAGTTAATCCAGCCGTTGGATCGAGCTCAAGAGGAGCCTAAACCATCCGTTCAAAGATCAGAGCACTCTGAGCCATTGGATACAGGTCTGGTTGATCCGAGTTGAGGAGGAGTAGATCTTGACCCTTTATCAAGATCTGGAAAATTTGGGTTCGATCTGGATTGATCTGACTGTTGGATGAGATCGGAGAAATCTCGACCGTCGAAATTCAAAATGCGCAGTTAAATACAAAATTCCCTCTGCCGCTCGCGTGGTCACCAGATCGCGTCTTCGTCTTCGCTCTGTTCTTTGCGTTCCCAGTTTCCGATCAGAGGTGACCCCAGAACAAGATCTTCTCCAGATTCAGATTCATCAAGCCTAGTTCTCGTGGAAGGATCCCAGACCATTCGTTGCTAACAGCTCCGGCGAGGGTTTCACCGGGAGCTAGCTTCATTCCGACTAATCTTCACCCGATTCCGTTTCTCCATCAATCGGCCAAGTCAGAGGGGTTCTCTGAGCTTGATCGAGGCTCCCTTAGCTACACATTGCCATCCCAATCATCGCAGAAGAGAAGGTCGGAAGGAGTTCAGAATTCCACCGAGTGCTACCCGATTTCATTTTCCGCAGCTGAGTTTTGATCAAATCTCGAGCGAGGGGGTTCCGAGCTCGATCATTGTGTGACGGTAAGGAGGAAAACTGGGTGAAGAACTTGAACTGGAGTTTATAGCTTGTAGATTTCATTTCCGAATTGTCTTTGTTGTTTCTGAATTCTGTTCTTGCATCTGTATCAGAGTGATTTCAACTACTGATCGGACTGTCGTCCGATCCAGACTCCACCTGATCGGTCATCAGACCGATTAGGCTTACTTCTAATCGGTCAGCCAACCGATCAGGAGATTTTCCTGCGCAAACAATTCTGTGTTAGATTTCAGCCTACTTAGTTTCCATTTTCGACTTCGAATGCAATGTTAGTGAATTTCTGCAAGTGATACCAGTTTTATATTTTAATTGTGAAACTTCAAATTGTGATGTTAAATTCTCTTAGAGGTTAAGTTTCATTCTTGGAACACCTAGCTTAATTATAGCCTAGTCAATTTCATTTCCAATTTCACTTCTATTCTTATTTGCGAAACAAAACCCTCATTTTATCTCGTAAACCCAAAAATCATTTAACGACAAATAACTTGCAAGCTTAATTGAACATTCACAACTAGTCCTGGAAAAATACGACCTGAAGCCTCTATTCTACATTTCTATTTTGCTAGCCAGGATTTTCAACTTTATGAATTTCTAAATTTGAGTCCTCATCGTGACACATTGCTTTTGGGCATAGTAATTGGGCACCATCAATGCTCCAGACACGTGACTAGAGATAAATTGAAGTTCATCAAAATCAAGTTCAAAAACCTGGGCTCAGTGGCATTTAGAAATAATGCTACACTTAAAGTACCTGGGCCAGGTAATATTGAACTAAACTCAGATTTTGTTATTAAAAAGGTGTTATTGGTTGAAAACATTAAGTTTAATTTACTTAGCATTAGCCAATTATGTGACACTGGTTATATTGTTACCTTCACCAATTCTGACTGCCTGATTAGGAATCTACAAGACTCAGACATTACACTTAAGGGTAGTAGGAAAAATATTGTCTACACAATCAATCTACCCGTAATTCCTAAATATTTTTTTAACTCAACTAGAAGAAACCAATCAGTCGCATAGAAGACTAGGTCACACCCATACTAAATTAATTTCAAAATTAAGTCAACTTGGCTTGGTTAAAGGTATACCTAAAATTAAAAACTTTGAAAATACCATCTGTAATTCATGCCAACAAGGTAAACAAACCAAGTCAACCCACAAATCAACCCAGTCAGACTTAACCCAAGCCACACTTGAGCTCCTACACCTAGACCTATTTAATTCACATGAAGCCAAGTCACTAAGCGGGAATTGGTACTGCTTAGTAATCATTGACGATTACTTTAGGTTTACCTGGGTTAAATTTCTAAAAACCAAAGATGAAACGTTTAACTCATTTAATAATTTGTGCAAAATGCTAGAAAATCAAAATGATACAAAAATTAAAAGACTTAGTAGCGACCACGAGGGAGAATTTGAAAATCAGAGATTTGAGAAATTTTGTAAAATTAATGGGTACGTCCATGAATTTTCATGTCCTAGAACTCTCAAACAAAATAGAATAGTTGACAGAAAGAATAGAACCCTTCAGGAAGCTGCTAGGACTATACTCAACGAATACAACCTAGCTAATTAATTTTGGGCAGAAGCGGTAAATACAGCCTGTTATCTCCAAAATAGGGTCTTAATAAATATAAGACACAACAAGACTCCTTATGAAATTTATTATCACAGACTACCCAATTTACATTATTTAAGGGTTTTTGGGTGTAAGGTACACATTTTAAATACTAAAGATTATTTAGGTAAATTTCAATCAAAGTCAACCCCAGGGATCATTCTAGGATATTCAACAACAAGTAGAGCATATAGGATTTACAATAAACAAACCCTTAAAATTGAAGAAACCACAAACTTAATATTTGATGAAGAAATTGAAACAAAACCTACTGTTAAACAAAATTCAAACAATTCAAATCTTGATCAAGAAGATATTGAACCATTAATTGAACCATTCACTGAACTATCAATTGAACCAACTACTGAGGCATCAACTGAACCAATAGCAGAACCAACCCAAGTAGTTGAACCGACCACTGAACCAAATCTACTAGCCAGACCTGAGGCTGAACCTAGTTCTAGGAGAACCAAGAAACCCAGACTCAATCATCCATCTGACCAAATCTTGGGTGATACAACCTTAGGGGTCAAAATGAGGTCTTCTTACAAAAATCTTAGTCAAATTGCCCTAATTTCAAAAATAGAACCTAAGACTATAGAAGAAGCCCTACCTGACCCAGATTGGATCATTGCAATGCAAGAAGAACTAGCCCAATTTGAGAGAAACCAAGTCTAGGATTTAGTACCTAAACCTGAGGATAAGTCAGTTATAGACACTAAGTGGGTATTTAGAAACAAGTTAAATGATCAAGGGGAGATTGTAAGAAACAAAGCCCGCTTAGTAGCTAAAGGGTTTAGTTAAGTCGAAGGGCTAGATTATGATGAAACTTATGCCCCCGTAGTTAGACTTGAATCAATTAGGATGTTACTAGCTTTTGCAGCCCATAGAGGTTTTAAACTATACCAAATGAATGTCAAGTCTGCCTTTCTTAATGGGTTTATAAAAGAAGAAGTGTATGAAGAGCAGCCCCCAGGATTTGAGGACTTTTGTCACGCCCCGAGACCCAGGAGCCGCTGTTCCAATAGAAAATCGGACAGCACCTCCCCTGTCCGGCGGACAATTTACACATACACACAGACAAATATATCACAACCACGCAGTTAAATGGCCTCAGGCCTCAAATCCATACAGAAATAACAGTTATATGACTATTACTATCGTAAAACCAAAATACGATCTCACCTGAGCTGCCAGGGGGCAGGAACAAAGCCAAAACTCCACGAAGTCCAACATAGGACTCAAAAGTACAATACCATCGAATTAAACATGAATACATGTTCGAAACACCACAACGGAAGCATAGGAAAATACTACAGGGTCCATAAGCACAATAAACATAAAATAAAACCAAACGGAGCTCCTCTGGAGCTGGGGACTGGCTGCTAGGGATCTCCTGGCAGGCATCAACCTGAAATAAAATGTATGGCAACGGGGTGAGTCCATAGCTCAGCGAATACCCAACAGATATGCATAGAAAGTTATACCAACAATAAGGGTTCAGCTAATACAGTCTCATATCAACAGTAGGGATAGACTAATACTGAACATACTGAGGTAGATACATACTTGAATCCATCTAACCTGTAAAGAGGGTAATAAGTACCACGAAAATGTCAATAGACAGGTAATCACAGATAACAAGTCTCCAGAATATGCAATGTCAAACAAGTGCAGCAAATAAGTGCAGCAAACAATGCACGATGCAAAATATGCACATGGTGCAATGCCATGGTCACCCCCTAACTCCAGTCAAGCCACCGAGACAGGCGATACTGTGTCGGCCGAGTGAAGTAGAGCTGTGACACTGTCAGCACTCTGCCATCACTGCTCCTGAGTGACCGAGTGGATAGGATGCTGGTGGAGCTATCGCTCCGCCCCATGTATATATGGGGGAGATATCTCTCTCATCTTCTCTGGTCTATGGGTAGAGAAGGGATCCCTGCTTGCTACCACGCTCTGAAACCACTACCCCTGAGCGGACGAGCGGAGCGATACAGAGCAAATGCACACACCCAGCGGTATCCACTAACCCATGAGTGGCCGTGTGTGCATATCATGTGCCGGAAGACGATTAGGCTCAACCACAAGGGAGTCGCTGAATCGCCGGCATGCAACAATGCAAGGATGGTGTATGATAGATACACATACCTCCCTCCCCAAGTCCTCAGTATACTAAGTCTCAGTCTGAAATCCTATAACAGGAAATACAGATAACCTACAAGGTATACTGGCTGGAAACTACAGATCCCTCAAGGTCAAAGGCAGGAGATACAACACGATCTCTAAGCATACATATAGTTATGACAATACCTGAGACTGTATGGAACTACAACATACTAACTCAAGGGTAAACCACATGTATCCAGAACAAGTATAATAACTCAGGGATAGACAACAAGTATCCAGAACAGGTATAATAACCAGGGATAAACAACAAGTATCCAGAACAGGCATAATAAACAGGGATAGCGTATAATCTTACTGCTATCTATAACAGTCTATGCATAATCACATGACAATATCAAAAGAGATAAGTCAAAGGGTACCCGCCTCCAAATAGGTGAAGTCCGTATCAACGAGACAGAACCACCCGTCAATAATAAGCCAAATCAAGCCCCTGTATCAAGGATGTAAGTAATTAGCTATTACACAAATAACAACTAGCTAATTAATCCCTAATCCGTTTTAGGATTCACCTACTCCATCCCTTTCCATTTAATCACCTTTAATTAAATGGAAGGTTCCTAATTACTCCCATATAATTAAGGTTTTCAATTCAACCTCATCAAGATTAGGTTCTACTTTAGGTTTAATCCTAAACTTCAACCCAAACACGTTTCGAATGGAGTAACCTAATATAGAACATCCCAACATCTTCTTACCTCAATTTGAATCTTCCTCGGCTGCTTAGAACAGAACCAAGATTACATCAAATAGGAAATCCAATGTGCCATTCCCTTTTTCCCCAGCTTGAATTCACATATCCCAGCTCAATCCACTTTCACATAGATCGCAACAAGGGTATCTAACAGCGATAGCTGGAGCAAATTCAAGATAGAACAAATTATAACGCAATCGGAAATCCATCTAAGATCTATTATTCAATCAGGAAATCATTTGTAGCTCATGCCTCTTACCTGTGCAGGATTCCTCACGCACATGAATCCTGACCAATACAACTGGAATCCCCCAGAGGAAAATCACCACAATTCTGAGCTAGCACACTCCCTCCTCGATCCCAGCTCAGGTCCCTTTTCTTGCCTGAAATCGTCAATAAGCTATGTGCTGGGATCAATCAGTAATCAGGTCATCAATTTGACCAAAACTCTTGCGCAAAGAAGGTAATGCCAGTAGCGTTTCCATGTGATCTCACCTTAGGCCTAGCGATGGACGGTAGCCCTCAGGATCGTCATCCTCGGTAACCTTTCAAGCTCCGGCCCCAGTATCTATCTTCCAATCGGTCCTCACACTCTGAGAGGAGAGATCCTCGGCTCCAGTAGTCCAGTGGCTCAGATCCGTTCGTTCGCTCGAGATGTCAAGGGAACACCAGGAGTCGGCTCTCGATCGGAAGAGGTGTGGCTAGGGCACGCGGAAGGAAGAAGAAGACCGAGGAAGGGCAGCGCCTGGCTGGGGCTTCGCGAAGGGCGGCGCTAGGGTTCGCAGAGAGGGTGTGCGGCGCTGTTGGCTCTCGATCGGGAGTGGAGAAGAAGAAGTTGCGGCGAAATTGAGCCCTAGCCGACCTTTTATTCGCTGCCATTTTGCATTTTGGTCCAGCGATTTTCAGCCTAATCACAAAAACACCCCTATATTTGAACATTTTCGCAAACAGCCCCTTTAAGGTTTAGTTTTATTCCATTAACTCCTTAAAATTCTGTCTAAGAGCCCGTACACCCTAGGGTGTTTTCTGAAAATTTTTCTGGAGTAGAATAAAAATGTCGGATTTAACATCCTCCCCCACTAATAAAAATTTGGTCCCCAAATTTCGGTATTTACTATAGCAAACACTATCAAGAAGTATGCTGATATAAATACTGAACAGTAACTAATCACACATACCTCAAGTGACCAGGTGGGGGTAACGAGCTCGGATGACATCCTCAAGCTCCCAGGTAGCCTCCTCATCTGAGTGATGCTGCCATCCGACTTTAACAAGCCGGATTGTCTTGTTCCGCAACTGACGCTCTCGGTGACCCAAAATCCGTACCGAAATCTCCTCGTAAGTCGCGTCAGGCTGTAGTGGAACTAAGACATCCGACAACACGTGTGAAGGGTCTGGTATGTATTTCCTCAACATGGATACGTGAAATACATCATGTACACCGGTAATAGCTGGTGGAAGAGCCAACCGATAAGCAACTGCTCCAACCCTCTCCAGAATCTGGAACGGACCGATGTAACGCGGAGCAAGCTTCCCTCGAAGACCGAATCGTTTCACCCCCTTCGTGGGTGAAACTCGCAGAAACACATGATCACCCACGGAGAACTCCAGAGGTCTCCGTCTCCGGTCGGCATAACTCTTCTGACGATCCTGTGCCTCAGATATCCTGCGTCTGATGGTACGGACTAACTCTGCCTCGTGCTGGGCTCTCTGAGGTCCTAACAGCTGGGATTCCCCAACCTCCTCCCAGAGGGTGGGTGTCCGACAAGGCCTACCATACAACGCCTCATACGGGGCCATCTGGATAGCCGCATGATAGCTGTTGTTGTAGGCGAACTCGACAAGATGCAGATGATCCTCCCAACTGCCTCCGAAATCCATAACACAGGCTCGCAGTAAGTCCTCCAAGGTCTGGATCGTACGCTCTGACTGACCATCGGTCTGCGGATGGAAGGCGGTACTAAATCTGAGCTCGGTACCCATGGCCTTCTGCAGACTCTGCCAGAAACGTGAGGTGAAACGCGGATCTCGGTCAGAGATGATACTCAATGGTATGCCGTGTAATCTGATGATCTCTCTGCAATATAGCTCTGCTAATCTGTCCAATGAATCGGTCCTCCGAATAGCTAGGAAGTGCGCGGATTTGGTCAATCGGTCAACGATCACCCAAATCGCGTCAAGGCCTCGTCTGGTTCTAGGCAATCCCACCACGAAATCCATAGTAATGTGTTCCCACTTCCACTCGGGAATGGGAATCCTCTGAAGTAGTCTAGCAGGTCTCTGGTGCTCGGCCTTAACCTGCTGGCAAACTAGGCATCTAGCTACAAAATCCGCGATGTCTTTCTTCATGCCGTTCCACCAGTAGGAACGCCTCAGGTCTCGGTACATACGGGTCCCGCCCGGGTGGATGGCAAATCGGGAGCGATGAGCCTCCTGGAGTAACTCCTCTCGGACCGGATGTGACTCGGGTACGCAAAGTCTCCCTCGGAAGTAGAGAGCACCCTCGTCATCTCTGGTGAACTCAGACTGCTGTGCTGAAGCTATCTGGCTGCCGAGGGACTGCAGGTGCTGATCACTCGCCTGAGCCTCTCTGATCCTCGTCCGGATGGAAGACTGAGCAACAATGGTCGCCAGAATACCCCGCTCAGTCTGACCCTGCTCCTGTAGACCCAACTCTGAGAAACTCTGGACGATCTCGGTAACCAGTACTCGGTGGGAGGCTAGTACTCCTCTGGACTTCCTACTCAGGGCGTCAGCAACGACATTAGCTTTCCCAGGGTGGTAGCTAATGGTACAATCGTAGTCCTTCAGGAACTCCATCCACCTCCTCTGTCGGAGGTTGAGCTCCTTCTGCGTGAAAAGATACTTGAGTCTCTTATGATCCGTGAATATCTCAAAAGTGATCCCATACAAGTGGTGCCTCCAGATCTTCAGCGCAAAGATAATGGCTGCAAACTTTAAATCGTGAACTGGGTAGTTCTTCTCATGCTCCTTCAGCTGTCAAGAAGCATAAGACACTACCCGCCCGTGCTGCATCAGAACGGCGCCCAATCCCTGATAAGATGCATCCGTATAAAGCACAAATCCGTCCTCTCCTGATGGAAGAACGAGGACGGGTGCCGACACTAATCTCTGCTTCAGCTCCTGGAAACTAGACTCACAAGCCTCTGACCATGAAAACTTCACGCCTTTCCTGGTAAGGCGTGTCAGCGGCATAGCTATGCTCAAAAATCCCTCTACAAATCGTCTGTAGTAACCGGCCAGTCCCAAAAAGCTACGAATCTCCTGAACAGACTTCGGCTGCTCCCAACTGGTGACAGCCTCGATCTTCTGGGGGTCTACTGAAATACCTCGACTGGAAACTACGTGGCCCAGAAAACCAACTGAGTGTAGCCAGAACGCGCACTTGCTGAACTTCGCATATAAGCACTCCCGTCGGAGGATCTCCAGAACAATGCGAAGGTGCTGCGCGTGCTCCTGCTCAGAACGTGAATAGATCAAGATATCGTCGATGAAGACAATCACGAACTGATCTAGGTAATCCAGGAATATGCGGTTCATTAGATCCATGAACACCGCTGGAGCATTGGTAAGCCCAAATGGCATTACCAAAAACTCATAATGACCATATCTGGTGCGGAACGCTGTCTTCTGGACATCTGCCTCTCTGACCCTCAACTGATGATATCCGGATCGCAGATCAATCTTAGAATACACTGAAGTGCCTCTGAGCTGATCAAACAAATCCTCAATCCGTGGCAGGGGGTACTTGTTCTTGATGGTCACTGCATTCAACTGTCTGTAGTCGATGCACAACCTCAAAGAACCGTCTTTCTTCTTCACGAAGAGAACTGGGGAGCCCCAAGGTGAAACGCTAGGCCTGATAAATCCCCTGTCCAATAACTCCTGGAGTTGGACCTTCAGCTCATCCAACTCCCTCGGTGCCATGCGATAAGGAGCCTTAGACGCCGGCGCAGTCCCCGGAATCAGCTCTATAGTGAACTCAACCTGTCTCCTGGGAGGAAGATCGGGTAGCTCCTCTGGAAAGACGTCAGAGAACTCTCGAACCACTGGAACATCTGGAAGAGATGTGCTACTGCTATCGTCTGCGCTGATCATGGATAATAGAAAGCCAGAACAACCCTGGGCTAGCAATCTCTGCGCCTGGAGCGCAGAAATAACTGATATGCCGTCGTCTCGGATGCCGGTGAAATCCCACGAGGGTTGGTCCGGAGGTCTGAAAGTGACCACCCTCGTCCGACAATCCACTGTGGCATGATACGCTGTGAGCCAATCCATGCCGAGAATGATGTCAAAATCCACCATCTCCAGTACAAGCAGATCTACAGTAAGAATCATACTGTCGAAGTCCAAGGGACATCCTCGGACCTCCTGAGTGATAGACAAGGTCTCACCAGATGGTAAAGACACAGATAGCTGTCGTGCTATAGAGGTAGGTAACCTACCAATCCTAGCCATGAATAATCGTGAAATAAACGAGTACGAGCTACCAGTATCCACTAATAAATCTGCAGGTACTGAATATAAGGAGATAATACCGCGAAATACGGATCCGTCCGCCCTCTGTGCCTCCTCTCGTGTAACGGCGAAAACTCGTCCTGACTCTGGTGGTGGAGGTAGAGGAGGATACTGCTGGGGCTGCGGTGGTGGCAGAGGCTGGGGTACTGGTGCTCCAACCGCAGTCTGAGGCTGATACGGTGCCGGCTGATAACTCGGATAGTACTGAGGCTGTGTCATATACTGATGCGAGGGTGTCGAGATAGAACTCTGAGATGTCGCTGGAGTACCGACATGCTCATATCCAGACATACCATAAACCACTGCTGGAGTGACTGTCTGGGGTGGACGAAAAGAATGCTGGGTCCTCCGTCCTCGCTGTGGTCCTGACTGTGCAGTATGACCACTGTGTGCGGTATGGCCACTCTGGCCCGTGCCTCCAGTCCCCTCGTGTTGTGCCTTCAGGGCACAATCTCTACTCATGTGTCCCGGGAGCCTGCAGTAGAAACACACTGGATGCCCCACAGGGCAGTCTGTCATGGAATGCTCACGGGAACCACACAAGGTGCACTGAAAACTACCGCTGGTCTTCTTCTGCTGACGCTGCTGAGAATGCCGAGAAGAACCTCTAGAGTAGCGACCAGACTTCTGAGGCCTACCAGATGCCCCAGAAGTGCTCTGAGCTGACTGTCCCTGACCGCCACGCTTCTGTCCGGAGGTCTGCTGTGGCTGAGTCTGAGATGTACTCTGAGCTGACTCTTTTCCCTTTTTCCTCTCCGCACTCACCTCCTGCTGTGTCATCTCAATCAAAAGGGCTCTCTCCAAAGCCTCACTGTAAGATGCAGTACTAAATCCGGCAAGCTTGAGTCGGATATACGCAGCTAGACCCCTAGTGAAGTGGATCATCCGGGATCTATCCTCGGTAACCAGCTCGGGGCAGAATTCAGCCAATCGGTTGAATTCTGCGCTATACTCCATAACCGTGCGAGTCCCCTGCTGCAGAGTCAGGAACTCCTGTCGCTGAGTCATCTGATAGGATATCGGAACGTAGTGACTCTCGAATGCCTCTCTGAAGACGGCCCATGTGAGATGCTGCTCTCCAATGATCGTGCGCCGCGAGGCCCACCAGGTAACCGCCTCGCCTCGTAAATGGTATGCGGCTAGCGCCGCCTTCTCCCACTCGGAGCAAGCCATGTAATCAAACGTACCCTCCAAAGTCTCCAACCAGTCACGGGCAGCCCTAGGATCAGCTCCTCCATGGAATAATGTGAATCGGCCTTTCACCGACTCTGCTAGTGCGGGTATCCGTGCTCGGGCTCTGGCACACTCTGCCGGAGTAGTAGGGGGTACCAGCGGAGCTGCATAAGGTGCTATGCCAAGAACAGTAGATGGAACTGTGAAAAATCCTAGAACAGGGGCCACTGGTGGGGCCGAATAAGCTGCTGGAGCTGGGGCCACTGGTGGGGCCGAATAAGCTGCTGGAGCTGGGGCCACTGAGGGAGCCGCAGAAACTCCCGTGAACGGTACTGAGGGGTAGCTAACCGTAGGCATCGCCGGGGGAGTAGGTACTGCTGGGGGTGCCGCGGAAGCTCCCGCAAATGGTACAGATGAAGGCACCGAAGGGTAGACAACGGTGGGCACCACTGGAGGTGTAGGTACTGCTGGGTACGCCATGGGTGGTGCTGACAGAGGTACGGTCGGGTACGGAACTGCTGGCACCGATGCAGGTGTAGCAACTGGTATCGCAGATGGTCCCGCTGAGTAAGCAGTAGCAGGCACCGGTGCTGATACTGTGGGAATCAACGGTGTAGCAGTCACGGGTGGTACGGTCGGAACCGCTGACAGCAGTGGAGATGGGGGCCTCGGAACAACCGGAGGAGTCTGTCCCTGACTGACTGGCCCCGTCTCCGTCGGTCTCTCGGGTGACCTGGTCACCGGAGACCCAATAGTAGACTTACGTGGCCGTCCTCGACCACGTCCCGGGGCGGGGGCACGTCCGCGCCTAGTCATACCTGTTACAATATTAACCATTGGTTACCAAGGATATAGGTCACTAACCTTATCAGATCATACATTTGCTGCCCGGAGATGTCCCGTCGCCGCCAAGTCCCATGGTCCACGTCACGCCGTGAAACGACTCTGAAAATCCGAAATGTACTCGGGCAGACTCATCTAACCCGAGCTCCGACACCTACCGAGTAGGCATCAGATTTAACTCCGACAAATCACGAATCGATGGTATCCCACATCCTGGGCTGGATACCAAAAATAAATTGGTATCAGATAAACACCGAAAAATCTGAAAACACGTAGGCATCGAAACCTACGCTCTGATACCAAAATAAATTGTCACGCCCCGAGACCCAGGAGCCGCTGTTCCAATAGAAAATCGGACAGCACCTCCCCTGTCCGGCGGACAATTTACACATACACACAGACAAATATATCACAACCACGCAGTTAAATGGCCTCAGGCCTCAAATCCATACAGAAATAACAGTTATATGACTATTACTATCGTAAAACCAAAATACGATCTCACCTGAGCTGCCAGGGGGCAGGAACAAAGCCAAAACTCCACGAAGTCCAACATAGGACTCAAAAGTACAATACCATCGAATTAAACATGAATACATGTTCGAAACACCACAACGGAAGCATAGGAAAATACTACAGGGTCCATAAGCACAATAAACATAAAATAAAACCAAACGGAGCTCCTCTGGAGCTGGGGACTGGCTGCTAGGGATCTCCTGGCAGGCATCAACCTGAAATAAAATGTATGGCAACGGGGTGAGTCCATAGCTCAGCGAATACCCAACAGATATGCATAGAAAGTTATACCAACAATAAGGGTTCAGCTAATACAGTCTCATATCAACAGTAGGGATAGACTAATACTGAACATACTGAGGTAGATACATACCTGAATCCATCTAACCTGTAAAGAGGGTAATAAGTACCACGGAAATGTCAATAGACAGGTAATCACAGATAACAAGTCTCCAGAATATGCAATGTCAAACAAGTGCAGCAAATAAGTGCAGCAAACAATGCACGATGCAAAATATGCACATGGTGCAATGCCATGGTCACCCCCTAACTCCAGTCAAGCCACCGAGACAGGCGATACTGTGTCGGCCGAGTGAAGTAGAGCTGTGACACTGTCAGCACTCTGCCATCACTGCTCCTGAGTGATCGAGTGGACAGGATGCTGGTGGAGCTATCGCTCCGCCCCATGTATATATGGGGGAGATATCTCTCTCATCTTCTCTGGTCTATGGGTAGAGAAGGGATCCCTGCTTGCTACCACGCTCTGAAACCACTACCCCTGAGCGGACGAGCGGAGCGATACAGAGCAAATGCACACACCCAGCGGTATCCACTAACCCATGAGTGGCCGTGTGTGCATATCATGTGCCGGAAGACGATTAGGCTCAACCACAAGGGAGTCGCTGAATCGCCGGCATGCAACAATGCAAGGATGGTGTATGATAGATACACATACCTCCCTCCCCAAGTCCTCAGTATACTAAGTCTCAGTCTGAAATCCTATAACAGGAAATACAGATAACCTACAAGGTATACTGGCTGGAAACTACAGATCCCTCAAGGTCAAAGGCAGGAGATACAACACGATCTCTAAGCATACATATAGTTATGACAATACCTGAGACTGTATGGAACTACAACATACTAACTCAAGGGTAAACCACATGTATCCAGAACAAGTATAATAACTCAGGGATAGACAACAAGTATCCAGAACAGGTATAATAACCAGGGATAAACAACAAGTATCCAGAACAGGCATAATAAACAGGGATAGCGTATAATCTTACTGCTATCTATAACAGTCTATGCATAATCACATGACAATATCAAAAGAGATAAGTCAAAGGGTACCCGCCTCCAAATAGGTGAAGTCCGTATCAACGAGACAGAACCACCCGTCAATAATAAGCCAAATCAAGCCCCTGTATCAAGGATGTAAGTAATTAGCTATTACACAAATAACAACTAGCTAATTAATCCCTAATCCATTTTAGGATTCACCTACTCCATCCCTTTCCATTTAATCACCTTTAATTAAATGGAAGGTTCCTAATTACTCCCATATAATTAAGGTTTTCAATTCAACCTCATCAAGATTAGGTTCTACTTTAGGTTTAATCCTAAACTTCAACCCAAACACGTTTCGAATGGAGTAACCTAATATAGAACATCCCAGCATCTTCTTACCTCAATTTGAATCTTCCTCGGTTGCTTAGAACAGAACCAAGATTACATCAAATAGGAAATCCAATGTGCCATACCCTTTTTCCCCAGCTTGAATTCACATCACCCAACTCAATCCACTTTCACATAGATCGCAACAAGGGTATCTAACAGCGATAGCTGGAGCAAATTGAAGATAGAACAAATTATAACGAAATCGGAAATCCATCTAAGATCTATTATTCAATCAGGAAATCATTTGTAGCTCATGCCTCTTACCTGTGCAGGATTCCTCACGCACATGAATCCTGACCAATACAACTGGAATCCCCCAGAGGAAAATCACCACAATTCTGAGCTAGCACACTCCCCCCTCGATCCCAGCTCAGGTCCCTTTTCTTGCCTGAAATCGTCAATAAGCTATGTGCTGGGATCAATCAGTAATCAGGTCATCAATTTGACCAAAACTCTTGCGCAAAGAAGGTAATGCCAGTAGCGTTTCCATGTGATCTCACCTTAGGCCTAGCGATGGACGGTAGCCCTCAGGATCGTCATCCTCGGTAACCTTTCAAGCTCCGGCCCCAGTATCTATCTTCCAATCGGTCCTCACACTCTGAGAGGAGAGATCCTCGGCTCCAGTAGTCCAGTGGCTCAGATCCGTTCGTTCGCTCGAGATGTCAAGGGAACACCAGGAGTCGGCTCTCGATCGGAAGAGGTGTGGCTAGGGCACGCGGAAGGAAGAAGAAGACCGAGGAAGGGCAGCGCCTGGCTGGGGCTTCGCGAAGGGCGGCGCTAGGGTTCGCGGAGAGGGTGTGCGGCGCTGTTGGCTCTCGATCGGGAGTGGAGAAGAAGAAGTTGCGGCGAAATTGAGCCCTAGCCGACCTTTTATTCGCTGCCATTTTGCATTTTGGTCCAGCCATTTTCAGCCTAATCGCAAAAACACCCCTATATTTGAACATTTTCGCAAACAGCCCCTTTAAGGTTTAGTTTTATTCCATTAACTCCTTAAAATTTTGTCTAAGAGCCCGTACACCCTAGGGTGTTTTCTGAAAATTTTTCTGGAGTAGAATAAAAATGTCGGATTTAACATAGACAATCCTGAGTATGTGTTTAAACTTAGGAAAGCCCTTTATGGGTTAAAACAAGCACCTAAGGCATGGTACGAAAGACTATCAACCTACTTGATTTCTAAGGGATTTAACCAAGGCCAAATTGACTCAACCTTATTTATTAAAACCTTAGAAAAAGATATATTCATAGCCCAAATCTACATAGATGACATAATATTTGGGTCAACAAATTTTAACTTTTAAAAAGACTTAGTTAAAATTATGGAGAGTGAGTTTGAAATGAGCTTGGTAGATAAACTAAACTTTTTCTTAGGTCTCTAAATAAAACAAACCAGGGATGGTAACTATGTTCATCAATCCAAATATGCAAGAGAGCTAATTAAGATATTCAAAATGAAAAACTCTAAAAGTTTAGGTACTCCCATGGCCATAAATGTCAAAATAGACAATGACCCTGAAGGTAAATTAGTTGACTTAAAATTATACAGAAGCATGATAGGTAGTTTATTATACTTAACTGCTAGTAGACCTGACATTCTGTTTGCAGTAGGAATGTGAGCTAGATACCAAACCAATGCTAAGGAATCTCACCTAGCAACCCTAAAAAGAATCCATAGGTACATTAAGGGTACCCTAAATGTTGGTATCTGGTATCCTAGAACTTCCAACTTTGAATTATCAGGATACTCTGACTTAGACTATGCCAGTTGTAAACTAGATAGAAAGAGTACAAGTGGAAGTTGCCAATTATTACGACAAAGTCTAGTCAGCTGGTGCAATAGAAAGCAACACTGTGTAGCCTTATCCATAACTGAAGCAAAGTATGTTGCCTTAGGAGAGTGTGTAGCACAACTTTTATGAATGATGCACACTCTTAAAGACTTCCAGCTAGACTATGCCCAAACCAATGTGTTCTTTGACAACATAAGTTCGATCAATCTTACGAAAAACCCTATCCATCACTCCTGAACGAAACACATTGAAGTAAAACATCATTTTGTTAGGGATCACGCAGCAAGGGGCGAAATCGTACTTATGCATGTGGACTCAAAATCTAATCTATCCGACATTTTTACCAAACCCTTACCTGAGTCTGAGTTTAGTTTACTAAGAAGGCAGTTAGGGTTGTTCTTAG
The DNA here is from genome assembly GCA_024364735.1 of Boesenbergia rotunda. NCBI lineage: Eukaryota > Viridiplantae > Streptophyta > Magnoliopsida > Zingiberales > Zingiberaceae > Boesenbergia > Boesenbergia rotunda. The sequence continues at coordinate 284,121 of JAGFNQ010002985.1, read as the reverse complement.
TAGAATATGACTGTTCTAATTTTTCTCAATTTTTTTTTAATATTTCATATTTTTCGAGAAATTCTTTTCTTAATTTTGTTAAAATTTAAAATTGTTTTTCGACTTAAATTTTTCGAAAAATTACCCTCTTTGAAACTAGGGTTTTCTGCGCAATGAATTTAGCCTAGGCTTTAACCCTAGAATTGCTTGCTCCTATAGATCTTGAAGCTAGCATCTTACAAGCACCTTAGGATAGTTTGATTGATAACCTAGACTGGTTAAGATTCTTAGGTGTATGCCTTGACTCTAGATGCTTTAAGTCAGTGTATCTAGAGTAGTTGGGGCGATAAATGCAATTGAACAGCAATCCAGCTAAGTGTTCAAACTTAGAAAATCTAACTTGATCAGATCACTTAACTTGACTAACCCTAGTGAAAGTTGCTGTTATATAACAGTTAGTAAGTAGCTAACTGGGTTAGACAAGACCCGAACGAGTTCAATTTAGTTGGTTTTTGATGCTTGGATTCACTAGATTTTGGTTCAATATGCATTTAGAATTATTTTTTTTAACTGGCTTTGATTCATAATTGATTCGAAATTGGTTTTCAATCAGTTTTTGATATATGACAAAGGGGGAGAGTAAAAAGAAGGAGTGAAAAAAATAATTTGATTTGAAAAAGTAAAGTTAAAGTACAAAATATTTTAAGGGCAAATCTTCTTTCAAAAGTCTTAATGTATTTTCAAAATATTTTTCCAAATGCAAAATATTTTTCAAAGTTCAAAATATTTTTCTATGTATAAAATATTTTTCCAAGTGCACAATATTTTTCTAAGTACAAAATATTTTTACAAGTGCACAACATTTTTCTAAGTACAAAATATTTTTCTAGGTGCACAACATTTTTCAAAGTTCAAAATATTTTTCCAAGTGCACAACATTTTTCTAAGTACAAAATATTTTTTCTAAGTGCACAATATGTTTCAAAGTGCAAATTCTTCCTAAGTGAAAAATATGTTTCTAAGTGCAAATTCTTCCTAAGTGAAAAATATGTTTCTAAGTGCAAATTCTTCCTAAGTGAAAAATATTTTTCTAAGTGTAAATTCTTTTTTGCCAAATATTTCTAAGTGAAAAATATTTTTCTACTGCAAATTCTTTAATAAAATGCAAGGTGTGTTCCTTTTGGTACAAATTTTCAAGAGAAGTTAAAATTCCTTTGTTTTGGAAAAATTTATTAAACTTTTCAAAAGGTGTCTTAACTATTTTCAACTTCAAAAGTTTTGCAAAATATACTTGGTCAAAATTTGCTGATCTTTATTTCAAAAAGATTTTTTTTTCAAAAAGGTTACACTTAATATACTTGGTCAAATTTGCTGATCTTTATTTCGAGAAGATTTTTTCTCAAAAAGGTTACACTTAAACTTTTTTGAAAAATTGCATATCTTTAAAAGCTCAGGGGGAGAATCTCTAATTCAGGGGGAGCTTAGTGTATGTTTTTCAAAATTTAGTTTTCTTAAAAGAGAGGGAAAATAAATATGATTGTTTACCTGCTTTATATGTTTTAGCTTAACTTTTGAATCAGGTTGCCATAAATCAAAAAGGGAGGATTGTTGCTGCCGGAAGCACTAAGATCGAACTTTGGTTTTGATAATGGTAAAGGGTTCACAAGTTAAGGTTATATGGTGATCTAATGTATCTGTTGAAGTACGCAGGAAAAGTCCTAGGTAAGCTAGGTACGAAGTCCTGATTCGTTGAATTGGGCAATAAGTCCTGGCCGAAGGCTGGACACCTAAGACCTGGCCGAGGGTTGTGCAATAAGTCCTGGTCATGGACTGGGCATGAAGTCCTGATTCGAGGAATTAGGCAATATGTCCTAGCCGAGGGTTGGGGACCAAAGACCTGATTCGAGGAATTGGGCAATATGTCCTAGCCGAGGAATGGGCACCGAAGACCTGATCGAGGGTTGGGTAATAAGTCTTGGTCGTGAACTAGGAACGAAGTCCTGATCCAGAAGATCGAGCAAAAGTACAACCGGAGGAGCCAGTTGGCAAAAGGTAAATTCTCTTGAGAGGAGTAGGCGAGGATGCGTTCCCCGTAGAAGGGAACACTAGGCGTCGGTTGAACCTAGGGTTCCATTTGGGAAGCCTAAAGTTAGAACCAAGATAGTGAAGGCTGTTAATTGAACCTAACTTATCTATTACCTGTGCTTTGGAACTAACCCTGGTTGCAGGAACGAAGGTTGAAGTTCTCTGCATCCTAGGCATTTGAATGGTGTCAGGCGCTTGAATGGTGTCAGGCATCCGAGAATACAGGCGCCTGTATGGATACAGGCACCCCAGAAGGGTGCTTTCCAAGCAATCTGCGAAGTAAGCCTCCACGTCAGCAAAAGAGGCGCCCGTGAGCATCCAGGCGCCCCAGTCGTCCCAGGCGCCCTAGTTGAAGGAATAAGCGCTGGCCAAGTCTGCGGATGAAAATTTGCGCAGAAGGGCACATGTGTCAGGCACCCCATTTAACACAGGCACCCAAACGACTATATATAAAGGGGTTCACCCCTTGCTTCCAGACAACACTGCTTCCAACGAAGTCATTCAAGCGCTCTGCTCCAAACACTCCGTGCTCAAGTTTAAAGCCCCAATGATGACCCACTGCTCTGATCTTCGAATCCTTCCCCAGTCGTCGATATTAGTTTAGTTTAGTTTAATTTAATTACTTAAATTAAATTCTGTATTTATACTTCAAATCTGTAACCAATTTATGAAATATAGAATTGCCCAACGTAAACGGTCAAGGTCCGTGAGCCTTGGAGTAGGAGCCGATCTAGACTCTGAACCAAGTAAAACCAAGCGTGTTAGCATTGTGTTTTATTTCCACTGCGTATTATTCTTATTTTTATCCGAAAAAGTTTTATCGATATTCACCCCCTCTATCGATTCTAAACGATCCCACACATAGTGCCTCCTGGTGGTTCATCTCTTGTCCATCTCAAATACTCTCTCCCACCGGATCACTCACTTCCCCTAGTTTTGGGCATCAACCCTCAGTCGGGTCTGGAGTAGTTTGTCATCTGAGGAGGAGTTGTAGCTGCTGCTCCCCCTTCTCTTCCCTTTGTATTTTGTAATTCATCTTTATTCTTAAATGTGAGTTGACTGTAAGAGGCAATCAGGGTCTTTGAATGGAACTGTTTCGTCCATGTGTACCCTAAGTTGTTCCTGTTCCTCTTTCATCCGTGAATGGTTATGAAAAGGGAGGACCCAGAAGTCCCAGCTGCGGCCGAAAATTCAAGGATCCGACCATAATAAAGATGGCTCCCCACTTACCCGCCACTGGAAGACGATTCCGAGCTAAGAGACCATGCGGGGATGCTGAAGCAATAGGGGAGAACCTGGGCAAATGAGTAATCTCCTCTACTGGATCCACTGATTGTATCCCCTATTCTTTGTATTCCTTTGAGATGTCATTGTCAATGTATTTCCTGTAGAAATGAAGGAAAACACTTGTTACCTCTGATGTGCAAGTACTTCGAGCAATAATAAGATATTCTGCTGGTTCCCCATTGTCTGAGGATGCTTGATTCATATTTGGTAGGTTGTGTTAACCTTCTGTCCTCGAGCCTCCTCCCATTCCCAGCTAGAGGTGGTAGGGGTTGCGTAGATCTTGGTTGGGTATCTGCAGCACTCAGACCAAGCCTAAGTACCCCGGGCATCCGTAGCACCGTGAGATATTAGGGTTTTTGTTTCTTGGTCGAGCGTTTGTATCACCCAGACCAAGCCTAAGTACCCTGGGCATCCACAGCGCCGCAAGGTATTAGGGTTTTTATTTCTTGGTCAGACGTCTGTAGCACCCAGACCAAGCCTAAGTACCCCGGGCATCCGCAGCACTGCGAGGTATTAGGGTTTTTGTTTCTTGGTTGGGCGTCCGTAGCGCCCAGACCAAGCCTAAGTACCCCGGGCATCCACAGTACCGCAAAGTATTAGGGTTTTGCTTCTTGGTTGGGCGTCCGTAGCACCCAGACCAAGCCTGAGTACTCCGGGCATCCGCAGCACCGTGAGGTATTAGGGTTTTATTTCTTGGTTGGGTGTTCGTAGCACCCAGACCAAGCCTAAGTACCCTGGGCATCTGCAGCACTGTGAGGCATTAGGGTTTTATTTCTTGATTGGGAATCCGTAGCACCCAGACCAAGCCTACGTACCCTGGGCATCCGCAGCACCGCGAGGTACTAGGGTTTTATTTCTTGGTCGGGTGTCCGTAGCACCCAGACCAAGCCTAAGTACCCTGGGCATTTGCAACACCGTGAGGTACTAGGGTTTTGTTTCTTGGTTGGGTGTCCATAGCACCTAAACCAAGCCTAATTACCCTAGACATCCACAGCACCGCGAGGTATTAGGGTTTTATTTCTTGGTCAGGCGCCGTAGTACCCAGACCAAGCTTAAGTACCTCGAGCATCCGCAGCACCACAAGGTATTAGGATTTTGTTTCTTGGTTGGACATCCGTAGCACCTAGACCAAGCTAAGTACCTCGGACATCCGCAACACCGCGAGGTATTAGGGTTTTGTTTCTTGGTTGGGTGTCCGTAGCACCCAGACCAAGCCTAAGTACCCCGGGCATCCACAGCACCATGAGGTATTAGGGTTTTGTCAGATGTACTGGCACTTTTGTGATGACACATTCCTTTATTTCATGAATTTACTGCAAGGCAGCGAAGATACACATGCGAGTACATAGTATGCCACACAAATCTTACCAGGGGTGACAGGGTTGGAGACAGTTGGCCTGCTCTGGCCTCTTGAGCTTTTTGACCCTGTCCTCCTGTGAATGGCCACTTCCTCCACTTAGCCTTCCTGCGCTCTCGGGTTTTTTTGGGACTCCGATCTGACTTCCCCACTGTAGCATCGTCGAGACACCAGTTGGTCCCCTTTGACTTCAGCCACTTGGTTGCCTATCGAAAATTTTATCTTCTGGTTGTAGACAGAGACCACCGCCTGGAAGACACTGAGTGCCGGGTGTCCCAAGATGGCATTGTAGGATGAGGGAGTGTCCATGATCAAAAAGGGTGTCCTCCTAGTCCTCTCGAGTAGGTCACTGCACAATGATAGCGATAGGGTGATTTACCCTATCGACTGTACTCGATATCCAATGAAGCCGAACAGCGAGGTCGAGACCGGAAGTAGTTCATCCTCGTTGATCTGCATCTTATCTAGAGTAGCCTTGTACAGGATGTTCACGGAACTTCATGTTGGGACTGGGTGCATGTCGACAAGGATACGAGTTCGTAAAATTTAAAATTTTTACGTGCAGCAGAAGAGTTTGCATAAAATAATTTCCTAAATTATTTTAACTTCGTATCTAGCATGCAACCTTATAGTGTATCGACATAATTATAAAATAAAAGTTTGCGGAAAAGTAAACTAATTTACTTTTGTACCTTGCGTAACTCGAAGAAAGGGACGAGATCCAACCGTAGCGTCCCTTGGAAGCTTCGCCTCTATTCGCGTCCACGCCGAGTTCTCTTCGGGATGACTTCGCAAAGTCACGAGTTTTATGCCGACGAGAACTACTAGATTCTCGGAAGGCACAACTAGATGAACAAGAGAGGAAAGGTAGGAAACTAACCAACAAGATGTAACGGAATCGAATTCCAAGAGGAGAGGAGTCGCTATCCGCTTCTTCTTCTTCTTGTTCGGGTTCTTCTTCTTCTAGTGGCTCACGGCAACACCTCCTTGGTGTTGTGATTGGGCGCCGGCCCTAGAGGAACTAGGGTGCGCCGGCCCTAGAGAGCTAGGGTGCGCCGGCCCTAAGGAAAGAAGAAGAGAAGGAGGAGAGAAGAGAAGAGAGAGAGGGAGAGAATAATTAATCTCTTAATTACTCAATTAGAATTAAGGGCTAGCCTTTGGTTCCTTTATATAGTAGCAACTCATTTGCTAAGTCTCCCTCTAAACCGAATTAACGAAATTAACGGAATTAGTTATCATAAGAAATTTATCCTATAAATTCTCTTATGAATTATTTCGTTTAAACCAAGTTTTATTATAACTAACTTTATAATAAAACTAATTAGTTATCATAAGAAATTTATCCTATAAATTCTCTTATGAATTTTATTATAACTAACTTTATAATAAAACTAATTAATTATCATAAAAAATTTATCCTATAAATTCTCTTATGAATTATTCCGTTTAAACCAAGTTTTATTATAACTATCTTTATAATAAAACTAATTAGTTATCATAAGAAATTTATCCTATAAATTCTCTTATGAATTTTATTATAACTAACTTTATAATAAAACTAATTAATTATCATAAGAAATTTATCCTATAAATTCTCTTATGAATTATTCCGTTTAAACCAAGTTTTATTATAACTAACTTTATAATAAAACTAATTAATCTCTCCTTTTATTATGGAATAAATTTTATAAGAAATTTATAAACTTTCTTATTATGGAAAAATCAATTCATAATTGATTTTATAAAATTAAAATAAACCAATTCATGGATTATTTTAACTTCCAAAAAAGAATAAATTTCTATAAATTTATTTATATAAATTTCTTTATACAAATTTATTTATCCATAATTTATAAAATAAATCGCGCTAGATTTACTTTATTAATTAAACCAAAATTAATTGGTTATCTCCCCAATAGGTGGCCGGCCAACCAAGGAGGGTTGACACCCTCTTTGGCCGGCCCAAACCGAGCCGAACCAACGCGAATTAAACTCATTTAATTCGCCCAAAAAGCCTTCAAAAGACTTAGCCATTTTTAGCTTCCACTGCGCCTCTGATTAACTCAGATTCGACTTATTTCTCTTGATCAGAAAATCCAATTTTCAACTCGTTTTAAATCCCTCGGATTACTCGTAGTGCGTGTGACTAAATAGGCTTTCGATTTATGTTGGCCGTCTATAATTAACTAATTATAGAACGATCATGAGTGGCACCTAGTAGTACATCATGATCCCCAATTAATCGAAAGATGAACGGTTTGACCTCAGAAGAAATTATTCTGAAACCCTTCAGCAGCTCTAATGAATCGTGCCCCATTCCCTTCACCACCTTATACCCACTTGGTTCAGGACACGGTCAATGGTGTCAGTCCCCACTAGGCTGACTACGTCACACCTAGCCCAAGTAATGTCTTACTCGTCCTTTGGATTTCTAATTACTCTCATGTATTTTAGAGACTCTCACTCTAAACATGATATGCTCTGGCCAGAGGCTTTGAGTAACAATCCGACGATAGGCCTGGGTATACATCTCCTCGCAAGGAGTGGTGAATCCTTTGTAGGCTGTTCAAACATCTTCGGGCACTTCGGCTTATACCCAATCATCCTGGGTCCACACCTCCTTGGAGATGCTTGCTTAAGATGTTAAAGTATAAGTCTCCATGACAAGATGACTTGAACACCGCAAGTCAAAGGAACATCGCACTTAAGCCGCAGTAAGAACTTCATTGACATTCTATAGATAGATTCCATATGAAGTCTTACAGCTAGTCACTCCAATGAACTAGTTCCCTTAACTAGCATCCATGTTTATCTCCGGACATCCCAATGTCACCAGCCAGTGAGAATCAGCTGATTAGAGAATAACCCATGCTAGTCTCAACAGAATTGATAGTGTCCGTTTTATCAATTCATCGACTAGGGATATTTTCAATACTTCACATTTGCACATTTAGAGATAATCACTAGTTGTGATCCCATCACAAATTCTCTTATGCTGTGAGTTGTATTGCGGACATTCAGTAGATGAGTTTAAGATCCCAATCAAATACACAAGCATGTATACTCAAATAGTGAATTATCATTTATTAAAATAAATGTTTACAATCATAAGGCGATTGCCTTAGGACACTTCTCTCATATCACTAACAAACTCCCACTTGGCCTAATGCCAATCGCTACGGTATCCAATACCACAGGCTCTAACATGACCCTCAAACTTGCTCTGAGGCAAGGCCTTAGTTAAAGGATCCGCTAAATTCCTTTCAGTGGGAATTTTCTCAATTTGTATGTCATTCCTACTTATAATCTCTCTGATCAGATGATAGCGGCGAAGCACGTGTTTGGATCGTTGATGAGACCTTGGTTCCTTTGCTTGTGCAATAGCTCCATTGTTGTCGCAATAAACCGGTATTGCTTCATCAATGGTTGGAACCTCATCAAGTTTCGAGACAAACTTCTTGATCCAAACTGCTTCCGCGGTATAACCCGCTACGGTGTCTTGTTTGGAACTTTCCAACTTATTGCGCCTCCATTCAAAGTAAATACGTATCCAGACTGCGATTTGGAGTCATCCTTATCTGTCTGGAAACTGGCATCTGTATACCCACGTATTACCATATCTCCTTCTCCATATATTAGGAACACATCCTTAGTTCTTCTTAAGTACTTAAGGATTGTCTTAACAGCCGCCCAATGATCCATTCCTGGATCCGACTGGTATCTGCTTGTGACGCTCAAAGCATACGATACATCGGGCCTAGTACATAACATAGCATACATGATAGATCCTATCGCGGATGCATAGGGAATCTTATTCATGCAAATCCTCTCGTCTTCTGTGCGCGGACACATAGACTTTGAAAGGTTGATCCCATGCCTGATGGGAAGGTAACCTTTCTTGGATTCCGACATGCTAAACCTTTTTAGCACTCGGTCTATATATGTAGACTGCGAAAGACCAAGCAACCGTTTTGATCTATCTCTATAGATTCTAATCCCAAGGATATAGGTTGCTTCTCCCAGGTCTTTCATGGAGAAAGTTTTGGATAACCAAATTTTAACTGTCTGTAAGACTGAAATATCGTTTCCTATAAGTAAGATGTCGTCGACATATAATACTAGGAATACGACTGCACTCCCACTAACCTTCTTGTACACACAAGGTTCGTCAGGATTTTGTGAGAAATCAAACTTTTTGATTGTCTCATCAAAACGGATGTTCCAGCTCCTAGATGCTTGCTTCAGTCCATATATGGATCGTCGAAGCTTGCATACCTTGGTTTTATCAACCGATGTGAAACCTTCAGGCTGTATCATGTATACGTCCTCAAGCAGGTTTCCGTTAAGGAAAGCTGTTTTCACATCCATTTGCCAAATCTCATAATCATAATGAGCTGCTATGGCTAGGAGCATCCGAATGGATTTAAGCATAGCTACTGGCGAATAGGTTTCGTCATAATCAATTCCTTGTTTTGACGATATCCTTTGCCACTAATCTAGCCTTAAAGGTAACAACATTACCTTCCATGTCGGTTTTCTTCTTGAAAACCCACTTGCACCCTATGGGTTTAATCCCTTCAGGTGGGTTAACCAAGTCCCATACTTGATTTTCGTACATGGAATCCATTTCCGACTTCATGGCTTCAAGCCATTTGTCCCTTTCTGAACTTTTCAGAACATCTTCATAACTGATAGGTTCGTCATCGCCAATGAGCAACACGTCGTTCGATTCACTTACGAGAAATCCGTATCTCTCTGGAATGTTGCGTGTCCTATCAGACCTACGAAGAGGTGGTGTAGTTTTAGGTTCAACTGATAGCTCATCATTATGAATTATCGGTTGTGGGCCTAGACTCGGTGTCTCTGTAATGTCTATTGGAGTTTCTTGAACTTCATCAAGTTCAATGCCACTCCCACTGTTTTCTTGTAAAAGAAATTCTTTTTCTAGAAATACAGCATGCCTTGAAACAAACACCTTTTGTTCCAAGGGATGATAGAATTGGTAACCCTTCGTTTCCTTAGGGTATCCAATAAATAGACATTTATCAGACTTAGCATCCAATTTGTCTGATACAACCCGCTTCACATAAGCAGGACAACCCCATATCTTAAGGTGAGTTAAGTGAGGTTTCTTACTATTCCAAATCTCATATGGAGTAGTAGAGACTACCTTGGTCGGGACTCTGTTTAATAATAAACAGCTGTCTTAAGTGCATAACCCCAAAAGGATTTTGGAAGAGTTGCATGATTCATCATCGACCTAACCATGTCCATCAAGGTTCGGTTTCGCCTCTCAGATACACCATTATGCTGTGGTGTATATGGCGGAGTCCATTGGGATAATATCCCATTGTCCCTTAGATAATCTTGAAACTCTTGACTTAAGTATTCACCACCCCGATCGGATCGAAGTATTTTAATACTTTTGCCAAGCTGTTTCTCTACTTCATTTCTGAACTCTTTGAATTTCTCAAAGGCTTCAGATTTGTGTTTCATCAAGAACACGTACCCGAATCGTGAGTGATCATCGATAAAGGTGATGAAGTAGCTATAGCCTCCTTGTGCAAGAGTTGACATTGGTCCACATACATCAGTATGTATTAGACCAAGCAATTCTCCCACTGGATTACCTTTTCCGGTAAAGGGTAATTTGGTCATCTTGCCTTTTAAGCATGATTCGCATGTATCAAATGAATCGGGTTCAAATGATTCCAAAATTCCACATCGGTGCAATTCGGTCATGCGTTTCTTACTTACATGGCCAAGACGGCAATGCCAAGTGTAGGAGTCTATTCGATTATCTATTCGAGCACGTTTGTTGCTAACTTCGATATTGAAAACGTCACTGGATAAATCTAACGTGTAGATGCCATTGCACAAAGTTCCATTCCCATAAAGAACGCCATTTAAAGTTATGTAACAACAATTGTTACTAAAAGTTAAATGATAACCCTTTTCATTCAAACATGAAATAGATACAATGTTCTTTATTAACGAAGGAACGAAATAACAATTATCCAATTCTAAGACACGTCCAGTGGGGAGCTTTAGCAAATATGTTCCGATGGCAACAGCAGCAATCTTTGCTCCGTTTCCAACTCGCAAATTCGCTTCTCCTTTGACGAGTCTTCTTCTATTCCTTAGCCCCAGTATGTCATTACATATATGTGAGCTACACCCAGTATCAAGTACCCAAGTGTTTGAGGAAATAGAGTGACATTCAATAACGAAGATACTTGAAGAGGATGAGGCATCGGATGCCTTCTCTTTCAAGGACTCAAGATAAATCTTGCAGTTTCTTCGCAAGTGACCTTCCTTGCCACAATGATGGCAAGTGCCTTTTAGGGTATTTTCAGTCTTTTTGGCCTTTTTCTTCTTTCCCTTATTCTGTTCTTTGGCCTTCCTCTTAGAACCTTTCTTCGAGGAACCAACTAACAGCACGTCTTCTGTTCCTGCTTCACAGAAGGCTCTACAGTCTTCAGCAGGTTGAGCAACTTAGGAAACTGGTCTGGAGTTGCATTTTCAGGAGGACGGTTGGGAAGTTGATCTTCAAGGACATAAGCAAGCTTCTCTGCCTTGAGGACTATCCTCAGGTTTCGAAGCCAGTCCATGAAGTTTGGCCCAGTCAGTTTATTGGTGTCCAAAATGGAACGCAAGTTTAGGGAAGACATGATCGAGTGATTATCCTAGAAATACAAATTGAGATTATGTGAGAAGATTTATTAAAGAATGTATCAACATACATAAATTAAATCCTATTTATTTTTCGAATTGATTCACCCTTATTATCAATTCGGGAGATCGTAGGAACATCTCCAAATAGGTTGATATCCAACCATAGATAAGAACAACCATGGCTGTGGCCATCAAGTTCCTCTTAGCTATGAAGGTAGGTAATTATACCGATTACACATCACATATATGTAACTATCACATTATGCTATCAACTAATTGAATGTTTGCATAAAACATTGGGTTGTTAACTCATTAACAAGTATGTATCATTATACATAGCACCCAACTGCACCTCTCTTTACATTGACCTTGGCTGTGGCACAACAAATCGATGCTCCAAGCTTAAGGCTGACCCATTAATCAAGAAATAGTTTTAATATGGTTGGNGCAACTATGCTCCCCTTAAGCTCAACTCCCCCTAAACCTAGGGTTTCTTGCAAAGGTAAGTTTGGTTTTCCAACTTAAACCCAAACTTCTCTCCCCTTTGCCTAACATCAAAAGACCCAAATAATATCCCAATTATTGGTTTTCATCCCTAATGGTCCTAAACACGTGTACTAACCCCCATACACTTGTTTTTCAATCATTCGGACCCAAGTCAGCTGCTGGATACCCACACCAGCCCTGACAGTCGACTGCCCCCAGGGCAGTTCGACTGATACACTCTGAATATCAGTTTTCTGGCCGAATTTCCAGAAACGTGCCAGAAATTCCACAAATCTCCAAAAATTCTCAAATTTCGTGGAGAACTTTGTGGTACCCCATACCTACTTGAGAAAAATAACATTTCACCATGTATCTAACATCATTCCCAAGTTGGACACAAAGACCCAAAATTTCAATGAAATTAACGCAAACAAGGAGGCAACCTCCCCCTTAACTATGCCTTCTCCAATGTTCATTTGTCTTAGGTTAAGTTCTACCCAACTTAACCTCCTAACACCAAGTTAGGTTCTTCCCAACTAACACCGAGTTTCTTTTCCCTTGGACACTATTAAAGGCTTGCTCCCAAGCAACCTTACCCCTAGTGTCATAAAGAACTCAACAACACTTAGACACTCCTAAGGGTTTGCAAGCACACTTGCTGGGATATACTCTATCCTAGAAAAATATGATTTCATGAAAATGTCAAGTGTGCTTGACTTTTGGTAGAATTTCTAATTTCCTCAAAAGATTGCCATTTCGTATTAATTTGTAAATGTATCTCTAATTCTATGAGTTTGCCAAAGCTAACCACCATAATTCAACACATGAAATTGTCCTCAATTCATTTCCTTATCCATATCCTTAATATGTTGAAAGTTTCCCCCTTTTTATCTCTAAACCCTAGATACACAAGAGAAACTTATCAAACTTCCTTGAATTTTCCATATGACCTCATTTCATATAATCACCATTAACCCATGAGGCACACCTTTACTCAACCAGTATTATCAAGGATTTTAATTTAGACATAATATTCTATCATCCAATAGCCATTTTCCTATTTCAGCCTACAGACCAGTCGACTGCCCCTGTGGCAATCGACTCCCAAAACTCACAGAATGTTTCTGGGCTCTTAACAGTCGACTGCCCCTAGGGCAGTCGACTGATACCTGAATTTCAGATTTTCTAGCCCAATTTCAGTAATCCCTAAATAATTTCATAAATCTCCAAAAATTATGAAATTTCGTGGGAGATTTGTGGGGCCAATGTCTACTTGGGAAAAATATATTTCCAAATAAATGTACTCCAGATCCCAAGATTGTCACGAAACTCAACTTATCCTAAAGTGTATCATTGAAACTCATCTCCAAAAGTCTTAATTGTGACTTCTCCTTAATGTATTCTCTTATACTTGATCATAACTCATTTCTAGTACTGAATTGCATGGCGTTCACTCATTAAAACCTAATTTTCTCAGATATATTCTATTTTCACCTTTTTCTCCCTAATTCTCCTTTTAATGTGCCATTTTCTAGAATTAAGACTTACCCAAGTCTTCCAATCCTTTTGACACACTTCAACCTAATTTTCTAGGAGAGAAACTCTTGAGATCCATTCACCATGGACCCCATAGGCTCCTAGAGCTCCCCCTTGAGCTCTGAGCCCTAGCCACCTCCCTAGGTGACTCAATCCACACTAAGCTACACCGGTGTGCCCCCGGTGACTCATGGCCTACAAAGTGAACCTTCTTAATCTTGGACACCTTGTCCTTGGTTAAGTCACCCTTTCTACCCTTGGATGACATTCTCTTGTCATCCTTGGACTTACCCTCCTTACCATGATTGTATGCCTCCCCAGCATACTTCTTTTTGTTGGCCTTGGAGGTCTTAGACCGGTATCCCAATCCCGATCTATCATAGATGGGTTTCAAACTACCCAACACCATATCTAGGCCCTTAGATCCAACCGTGAACCTTTCTAGGGCCTTTTCCAATTTGTCAAGTCTTGCCCTTAAGACTTGATTTTCCCTCTCTAGACATTCAACTTTGGAGTTCATATGTCCACTTTGGACATCCCTAGAGCTATCCATTCTCCTAGGTACATTTCTCCCCTTTTTGGAATTAGTACCATGATTCTTAGGTACAAGGGTCCTAGGTCTCTCATGATGCATGTGTTTTGTTAATGTTTTGACCTACCTTGTTATTCTTATTCCTATCATTGTACTTAAAACAAAAATTATGCACAAGTAGACAATTTTCATTAATCCTAGCATGCATGGATGAATGATTAATATGATTTTTATCATGGATAGAGGAACTTAAATATGAATTACATTTTAGCCTAGGGTTAGGAATTACCTCCCTTACCCTTGTAGTCTCTCCTTGTTGTGAGCTTCTTTTCTTTCTCTCCTCCTTCTCCCATCTTCTCAAATTTTTCATCTTCTTTAGTTCTCCTTTCCTTGGACACTTAGTATGAAAGTGCCCCAGCTCTCCACATGTGTGTTAGGACCGGGTGCATGTTGACATGGATACGGATTCGTAATTTTAAAATTTAATTACGTGCAGCAGAAGGTTTAGCATAAATAATTTCTCAAATTATTTTAACCACGTATCTAGCATGCAACCTTATGTTATGGAGACATGATCATACATTTAAAATTTTGCAGAAAGTAAACAAATTTACATCATACCTCGCGTAACTTGAAGTAAGGGACGAGATCCAACCGTAGCGTCCCTTGGAAGCTCCGCCTCTATTCGCGTCCACGCCGAGTTCTCTTCGGGATGACTTCGCAAAGCCACGAGTTTCGTGCCGACAAGAACTACTAGATTCTCCAAAGGCACGACAAGAATATCAAGAGTGAGAGATGAAAACTAACCACCAAACGAAGAACGGAATCCGTATTCCGGGAGGAAGGAAGGAGTCGCGATCCGCTTCTTCTTCTTCTTCGACTTCTTCTTGGTGGAGGTGGCTCACGGCAACTAGAAGGGGCGCCGGCCCTAGAGGAGGGAGAGGGCGCCAACCCTAGAGGAGGTAGAGGGGGAGAAGGAGAGAGAGAGAGGGCTTGCTTCTTAATCTCTTGATTGGAATTCAAGTCTTGCCTTGGTTCCTTTATATAGTAGTCTCTCCATCGCCAAGTCTCCCTTCTAATGGAATAAATTTTTTCATAAGAAATTTATCTTATAAATTTTCCTATGAATTATTCCGTTATGCCAAGTTTTATTATAACTAAATTTATAATAAAAACAAACACATCTCCCCTTTTATTATGGAATAAATTTTCACAAGAAATTTATTATATAAATTTTTCTTATCATGGAAAAATCAATTCATAATTGATTTTATAAAATAAAATAAATCAATCTAAGGTTTATTTTATTTTTCATGAAAATAAATCTCTTTATATAAATTTCTTTATTCATAATTTTATAAAACAAATCGCGTTTGATTTATTTTATAATTTAAACCAAATAATTTGGTTTCCCTCTTTATTGTGGCCGGCCAAACCAAAGAAGGTGGGGACCCTCTTTGGCCGGCCAAACCAAGCCGTCTCCTTGCGAATTAAACTCATTTAATTCGTCCAATAAGCCTTCAAAAGACTTAGCCATTTTAAGCTTCCGATGCGCCTCAGATAAATTCAAATTCGACTTATTTCTCTTAATCGAAAAATCTAATTTTCAACTCGTTTTAAATCCCTCGGATTACTCATAGTGCGTGTGACTAAATACTCTTTCGATTTATGTTAGACGTCTATAATTAACCAATTATAGAACGATCATGAGTGACACCTAGTAGTACATCATGATCCCCAATTAATCGAAAGATCAACTGTTGACCTCAGAAATAATTCTAAAACCCTTCAGCAGCTATAATGAGTCGTGCCTCATTCCCTTCACCATCCTATACCCACTTGGTTCAGGACACGGTCTATGTGTGTCAGTCCCCACTAGGCTGACTACGTCACACCTAGCCCAAGTAATGTCATTCTCGTCCAACGGATTCTAATTACTCTCATGTCTTTCAGAGACTCATACTTTGAACATGTCATGCTCTGGCCAGAGGCTTTGAGTAACAATTCGACGATAGGCCTTGGGTATACATCCCCTCGCAAGGAGTGGTGAATCCTTTGTAGGCTGTTCAAACATCTTCGGGCACTTCAGCTTATACCCAATCATCCTGGGTCCACACCTCCTTGGAGATGCTTGCTTAAGATGTCAAAGTATAAGTCTTCATGACCAAGATGACTTGAACACCGCAAGTCAAAGGAACATCGCACTTAAGCTGCAGTAAGAACTTTATTGACATATCTATATGTAGATTACCATATGAAGTTTTACAGCTAGTCACTCCAATGAACTAGTTCCCTTAACTAGCATTCATGTTTATCTCCGGACATCCCAATGTCACCAGCCAGTGAGAATCAGCTAATTAGAGAATAACTCATGCTAGTCTCAACAGAATTGATAGTGTCCGTATTTATCAATTCATCGACTAGGGACAATTTCAATACTTCACAATTGCACATGTAGAGATAATCACTAGTTGTGAATTCATCACAAATTCTCTCATGCTGTGAATTGTATTACGGGCATTCAGTAAATGAGTTTAAGATCTCAATCAAATACACGAACATGTATACTCAAATAGTGAATATTCATTTATTAAAATAAATTATTACAATTATAAGGCGATTGTCTTAGGACACTTCTCTCATATTACTAACAAACTCCCACTTGGCCTATTGCCAATCGCTACGGTATCCAATACCACAGGCTCTAACATGACCCTCAAACTTGCTTTGAGGCAAGGCCTTAGTTAAAGGATCCGCTAAATTCCTTTCAGTGGGAATTTTCTCAATTTGTATATCATTCCTACTTATAATCTCTCTGATCAAATGATAGCGGCGAAGCACGTGTTTGGATCGCTGATGAGACCTTGGTTCCTTTGCTTGTGCAATAGCTCCATTGTTGTCGCAGTAAACCGGTATTGCTTCATCAATGGTTGGAACCACACCAAGTTCCGAGACAAACTTCTTGATCCAGACTGCTTCTTTTGCTGCTTCCGAAGCCGCAATATATTCTGCTTCCGTGGTAGAATCCGCTACAGTGTCTTGCTTGGAACTCTTCCAACTTATTGCGCCTCCATTCAAAGTAAATACGTATCCAGACTGAGATTTAGAGTCATCCTTATCTATCTGGAAACTGGCATCTGTATATCCACGTATTACCATATCTCCTTCTCCATATATTAGGTACACATCCTTAGTTCTTCATAAGTACTTAAGGATTGTCTTGACAGCCGCCCAATGATCCATTCCTGGATCAGACTGGTATCTGCTCGTGACGCTCAGAGCATATGATACATCGGGTCTAGTACATAACATAGCATACATGATAGATCCTATCGCGGATGCATAAGGAATCTTATTCATGCAAATCCTCTCGTCTTCTGTGCGTGGACACATAGACTTTGAAAGGTTGATCCCATGCCTGATGGGAAGGTAACCTTTCTTGGATTCCGACATGCTAAACCTTTTTAGCACTCGGTCTATATATGTAGACAGTGAAAGACCAAGCAACCATTTTGATTTATCTCAATAGATCCTAATCCCAAGGATATAGGTTGCTTCTCCCAGGTCTTTCATGGAGAAAGTTTTGGACAACCAAATTTTAACCGACTGTAAGACTGATATATCGTTTCCTATAAGTAATATGTCATCGACATATAATACTAGGAATACGACTGCACTCCCACTAACCTTCTTGTACACACAAGGTTCGTCAGGATTTTGTGAGAAATCAAAATCTTTGATTGTCTCATCAAAACGGATGTTCCAGCTCCTTGATGCTTGCTTCAGTCCATATATGGATCATCGAAGCTTGCATACTTTGGTTTTATCAACCGATGTGAAACCTTCAGATTGTATCATGTATACATCCTCAAGTAGGTTTCCATTAAGGAAAGATGTTTTCACATCCATTTGTCATATCTCATAATCATAATGAGCTGCTATGGCTAGGAGCATCCAAATGGATTAAGCATAGCTACTGGCGAATATGTTTCGTCATAATCAATTCCTTGTTTCTGACGATATCCTTTTGCCACTAATCTTGCCTTAAAGGTAACAACATTACCTTCCGTGTCGGTTTTCTTCTTGAAAACCCACTTGCACCCTATGGGCTTAATCCCTTCAGGTGGGTTAACCAAGTCCCATACTTGATTTTCGTACATGGAATCCATTTCCGACTTCATGGCTTTAAGTCATTTGTCCCTTTCTGAACTTTTCAGAACATCTTCATAACTGATAGGTTCGTCATTGCTTATGAGTAACACGTCGTTTGATTCACTTATGAGAAATTCGTATCTCTCTGGAATATTGCGTGTCCTATCAGACCTACGAAGAGGTGGTGGTGTTTTAGGTTCAACTGATAGCTCATCATTATGAGTTATTGGTTGTGGGTCTAGACTAGGTGTCTCTGTAATGTCTATTGGAGTTTCTTGAACTTCATCAAGTTCAATGCCACTCCCACTGTTTTCTTGTAAAAGAAATTCTTTTTCCAGAAATACATCATGCCTTGAAACAAACACCTTTTGTTCCAAGGGATAATAGAATTGGTAACCCTTTGTTTCCTTAGTGTATCCAATAAATAGACATTTATCAGACTTAGCATCCAATTTGTCTGACACAGTCCGCTTCACATAAGCAGGATAACCCCATATCTTAAGGTGAGTTAAGTGAGGTTTCTTACTATTCCACGTCTCATATGGAGTAGTAGAGACTACCTTGGTCGGGACTCTGTTTAGCAAGTAAACAGCTGTCTTAAGTGCATAACCCCAAAAGGATTTTGGAAGAGTTGCATGATTCATCATAGATCTAACCATGTCCATCAAGGTTCGATTGCGCCTTTCAGATACACCGTTATGCTATGGTGTATATGGCGGAGTCCATTGAGACAATATCCCATTGTCCCTATGTAACACCCGTCTTTTTTTTTTCTTTTTTTTTCATAAAACGGCGTTACGCTAAACATACATGTGCATATACAACATCTTAAGGCAGCGGAATCATAAATTCTTTTTCACATGCTTTTAACCATGCAATTAGTGCTTAAATCATATACACATATCTAGCATCATGATATCACTTTACATAACCCATTCATAAGCTTTCATGAGCATTTCAGGTAAGCTATTACCAGCATGCATAGCATCATGATTATCTACTTTCCATAATTCATTCATAAGCCTTTCAGGTAGCAAGTAGTTTATCCATAACTTCATAAGTAGTAGGTTGTTTCATAGGCATAGCTATCATAAGTAAAGCATAACCATCATAAGTATCGTAAGATAACAAAACATGCAAACAGTGAAACGAGAGAGACTCTTGGTCATGTCACTACCACACACACATGGTCTTGCCTCTCCTGCTGCTTCCTTTGAAATCTCTTGCTTAATCTGCGGTATAAGAAAATAAAACTATAAGTACGGAGGCTTAGTAAGACCCTTTTTCCTACTCACAAAATCCATACGTCGTATAAACATGAACATAGATATCATCACGGCATCAGCATGAACATAAATATCATCATGACATTATAGTCTAACATGAACATGAATAAAATCATGGCATTATAATTTGGCATGAATATAAATTAAATCATGGCATCATAAATTAGCATGAACATAAATAAAATCATGACATCCTAACTTAGCATAAACATAAATAAATCATGGCATCATAAATTAGCATGAACATAAATAAAATCATGGCATCCTAACTTAGAATAAACATAAATAAATCATGGCATCATAAATTAGCATGAACATAAATAAAATCATTTGCATAAACATACCTTGCATAAACTTACTTTGCATAATATTCTTATCATAAATATAATGCATAACATTGATGGATGCATGTGGCAAATGTATACATATATAAGGATGCTTAATCTTTAAAATCATGCTTTTAAATACTTTAACATAATCATAACATTCATTGGGTCCTGGCTTGTACCACATTCATACATCATATGTGCGCATCCCTAAGTAAATACGATGTAGCTAATCTCGACCTACTAGGGTAGGGACAGCTTCATCGGTAGTCCCGAACCGTAAGGACAGCTTCATCGGTAGTCCCAAACCGTGAACAGCTTCATCGGTAGTCCAAAACCGTGGACCTTACTTAGGTCCGGTATGTTAGTGATATGAGAGAAGTGTCCTAAGGCAATCGCCTTATGATTGTAAAATATTTATTTTAATAAATGATAATTCACTATTTGAATATACATGCTTGTGTATTTGATTGGGATCTTAAACTCATTTACTGAATGTCCGCAATACAACTCACAGCATAAGAGAATTTGTGATGGGATCACAACTAGTGATTATCTCTAAATGCGCAAATGTGAAGTATTGAAAATATCCCTAGTCGATGAATTGATAAATACGGACACTATCAATTCTGTTGAGACTAGCATGGGGTATTCTCTAATCAGCTGATTCTCACTAGCTGGTGACATTGGGATGTCCGGAGATAAACATGGATGCTAGTTAATGTTGGGACCGGGTGCATGTCGACAAGGATACGAGTTCGTAAAATTTAAAATTTTTACGTGCAGCGGAAGAGTTTGCATAAAATAATTTCATAAATTATTTTAACTTCGTATCTAGCATGCAACCTTATAGTGTATCGACATAATCATGAAATAAAAGTTTGCGGAAAAGTAAACTAATTTACTTTTATACCTCGCGTAACTTGAAGAAAGGGACGAGATCCAACCGTAGCGTCCCTTGGAAGCTTCGCCTCTATTCGCGTCCACGCCGAGTTCTCTTCGGGATGACTTCGCAAAGTCACGAGTTTTGTGTCGACGAGAACTACTAGATTCTCGGAAGGCACAACTAGAAGAATAAGAGAGGAAAGGTAGGAAACTAACCAACGAAGTAACGGAATCGTATTCCGGGAAGAGAGGAGTCGCTATCCGCTTCTTCTTCTTCGTGTTCGGGTTTCTTCTTCTCCTTGTTTGCTCACGCCAACTTCTAGGAGAGGTGTGATTTGCGCCGACCCTAGATAGGAAGAAGGTGGCCAAGGTGGCCGGCCCTAGGTCTTCTAGTGGGCGCCGGCCCTAATGGGAAGGAGAAGAGGAGAAGAGAATAGAAGAGAGAGAGAGGGAGAGCTCTATGATTCAATTACTTGAATTTGAATTAAGGGCTAGCCTTTGGTTCCTTTATATAGTAGCAACTCCTTTGCTAAGTCTCCCTCTAAACCGAATTAACGGAATTAGTTATAAGAAATTTATCTTATAAATTTTCTTATTGCTTATTCCCTTTAAGCCTAGTCTTATTATAACCATTTATAATAAAACAAATTAGTTATCATAAGAAATTTATTCTATAAATTTTCTTATGAATTTTATTATAACTAACTTTATAATAAAACTAATTATTTATCATAAGAAATTTATCCTATAAATTCTTATGAATTAATTTCGTTTAAACCAAGTCTTTATTATAAACTAATTTATAATAAAAACTAATTCTTCTTCTCTTTAAATTATGGAATAAATTTTATAAGAAATTTATAAACTTTCTTATTATGGAAAAATCAATTCATAATTGATTTTATAAAATTAAAATAAACCCAATTCACGGATTATTTTAACTTCCATAAAAAGAATAAATTTCTACAAATTTATTTATATAAATTTCTTTATACAAATTTATTTATCCATAATTTATAAAATAAATCGTATTAGATTTATTTAATTAATTAAACCAATTAAATTGGTTTATTCTCCCTTTGTTGGCCGGCCACTAACAAGAGGGTGGATACCCTCTTTAGTCGGCCAAAACAACCCGAACCGATCGCGAATTAAACCCATTTAATTTGCCCAAAAAGCCTTCAAAAGACTTAACCATTTTTAGCTTCCATTGCGCCTCTGATTAACTAAGATTCGACTTATCTCTCTTGATCGAAAAATCCAATTTTCAACTCGTTTTAAATCCCTCGGATTACTCGTAGTGCGTGTGACTAAATAGGCTTTCGATTTATGTTGGCCGTCTATAATCAACAAATTATAGAACGATCATGAGTGGCACCTAGTAGTACATCATGATCCCCAATTAATCGAAAGATCAACGGTTTGACCCCAGAAGAAATTATTCTGAAACCCTTCAGCAGCTCTAATGAATCGTGCCCCATTCCCTTCACCACCTTATACCCACTTGGTTCAGGACATGGTCAATGGTGTCAGTCCCCACTAGGCTGACTACGTCACGTCTAGCCCAAGTAATGTCTTACTCGTCCTTTGGATTTCTAATTACTCTCATGTATTTTAGAGACTCTCACTCTAAACATGATATGCTCTGGCCAGAGGCTTTGAGTAACAATCCGACGATAGGCCTGGGTATACATCTCCTCGCAAGGAGTGGTGAATCCTTTGTAGGCTGTTCAAACATCTTCAGGCACTTCGGCTTATACCCGATCATCCTGGGTCCACACCTCCTTGGAGATGCTTGCTTAAGATGTCAAAGTATAAGTCTCTATGACCAAGATGACTTGAACACCGCAAGTCAAAGGAACATCACACTTAAGCCGCAGTAAGATCTTCATTGACATATCTACATGTAGATTCCCATATGAAGTCTTACAGCTAGTCACTCCAATGAACTAGTTCCCTTAACTAGCATCCATGTTTATCTCCGGACATCCCAATGTCACCAGCCAGTGAGAATCAGCTGATTAGAGAATAACCCATGCTAGTCTCAACAGAATTGATAGTGTCCGTTTTTATCAATTCATCGACTAGGGATATTTTCAATACTTCACATTTGCGCATTTAGAGATAATCACTAGATGTGATCTCATCACAAATTCTCTTATGCTGTGAGTTGTATTGCGGACATTCAGTAGATGAGTTTAAGATCCCAATCAAATACACAAGCATGTATACTCAAATAGTGAATTATCATTTATTAATATAAATGTTTTACAATCATAAGGCGATTGCCTTAGGACACTTCTCTCATATCACTAACAGTTAAGGGAACTAATTCATTGGAGTGACTAGCTGTAAAACTTCATATGGAATCTATATATAGAAATGTCAATGAAGTTCTTACTGCGGCTTAAGCGCGATGTTCCTTTGACTTGCGGTGTTCAAGTCATCTTGGACATGGAGACTTATACTTTAACATCTTAAGCAAGCATCTCCAAGGAGGTGTGGACCCAGGATGATTGGGTATAAGCCGAAGTGCCCGAAGATGTTTGAACAGCCTATAAAGGATTCACCACACCTTGCGAGGAGATGTATACCCAGGCCTATCGTCGGATTGTTACTCAAAGCCTCTGGCCAGAGCATATCATGTTTAGAGTGCGAGTCTCTAAAATATATGAGAGTAATTAGAAATCCAAAGGACGAGAAAGATACTACTTGGGCTAGGTGTGACGTAGTCAGTCTAGTGGGGACTGACACAAACAGACCATGTCCTGAACCAAGTGGGTATAAGATGGTGAAGGGAATGGGGCACGATTCATTAGAGCTGCTGAAGGGTTTCGGAATTACTTCTGAGGTCAAACCGTTGATCTTTCGATTAATTGGGGGGCATGATGTACTACTAGGTGCCACTAATGACCGTTCTATAATTGGTTAATTATAGACGGCCAACATAAATCGAAAGCCTATTTAGTCACACGCACTACGAGTAATCCAAGGGATTTAAAACGAGTTGAAAATGGATTTTCCAATCAAGAGAAATAAGTCGAATCTGAGTTAATCAGAGGTGCAACGGAAACTTAAAATGGCTAAGTCTTTTGAAGGCTTATTGGGCGAATTAAATGAGTTTAATTCGCGATCGGTTCGGCTCGGTTTGGCCGGCCAAAGAGGGTGTTAACCCCCTTTGGTTTGGTCGGCCACAACAAGGGGAAGAAACCAATTTATTTGGTTTAATTAATAAAATAAATCTAGTGCGATTTGTTTTATAAATTATGGATAAATAAATTTGTATAAAGAAATTTATATAAATAAATTTATAGAAATTTATTCCTTTTATGGAAATTAAAATGATCCATGGAATGGTTTATTTTAATTTTATAAAATCAATTATGAATTGATTTTTTTCATAATAAGAAAGTTTATAAATTTCTTATAAAATTTATTCCATAATTAAAGAAGAGAAGTATTTGTTTTATTATAAAGTTAGTTATAATATACTAGGCATAACGGAATTATTCATAAGATAAATTATAAGATAAATTTCTTATAAAAATTAATTCCGTTAATTCCGTTAAGAGAGAGACTTGGCAAGGGAGAAGCAACTATATGTAACGCCCTGAAATTCTCATTTTTAGTTCTTAAAGTCCTTAGAATTATTTAAAAATGGTTTAGAAATATTCTAGATATTTTTAGGAATTTTTAGAATATTTTTATGGAATTTTCCGAGACCGTTTAGTATATTTAAAAAAAAAGAGAAAAATCGTTTAATGGGCAGCAAGGAGTTCGAACCCTGCACCTCCGTGTGAGACACAAGCGGGCAGACCAGCTGCGCCAATTCGTTTTGTTGATAGAGAATAAGCGAATCAATAGATAAGTTGTAGTTAGGTCAATCCGCCCCATAAGTATAAATAGATAAGTTAAGAGAGGAAATTGGATTTTTGGTTTTCTCTCTTCCTCACCCTAGCCGCGCGAGACAGCCTCCCTTCTCCTCTCTTGGGCGACGCCAACCAACACCAAGGCCAAGGGGGGCGGCCAAGTCTCTTCTCCGAGAGATATTCCTATATTCGGGATCCCCGCGACGAGAGGAACGCGTAGGCGCGAAGAATTCTCCGAGATCTCAATTTTCTTCCGAGCCCTAGACGTCAATCTTGGTTGTAAGTCCAAGATATCAATGTAAGTACTGCTCACCTGCAGTAAGAGGCGGTTTTTCCGCAAGAATTTCCTTTAAAAGTTTTAAAAGAGACATTTACCTTTAGTTTGAGATTTTTCATGTGATCTTAGTTCATTATATGCTTGTATAAGTTTGATTAAGCACCCTATATGAGATTAGGGGCTAAGAAAGTTATGAGAAAAGAAAAGAGAAGATAAAGATAAGAAAAGAAAAGGCCAAGGCCTTAAGAAATCCCCAAAAGTCAAGACTTAAGGATTTTAGCACGCAAGGTGCTCGAGAAAATGCCAAGGCATTTACAGATAAGAAAGAAAAGAAAGAAAAGCTATTTTATTTTCTAAGGCCAGTACCCGACGTCCAAGGGCGTCGTTAAAGAAATCCAGGTGTCCAATTCCAAGGTGTTGGCCCTGGTAGACCAAGGTCTGCTCTATTAGGATTGGTGGCTCGCTACCCCAACCTTTTAGGGAACGCGCATCAGATGGTATTTACGTCTTCAGTGGATCCAAGTGATTATTATTTTCAAGTATATGCTTTAGCAAAGTTTCTAAAGTTTAAAGAGTTTTCAAAAAGTTAAAGAATAGCTAAAGTTGCAAGTTGAGCCAAGAAAAGCAAGTTGAGATTTATTAATGCTTGAGTATGCATGTTTTGAGTTATACATGTTTAGTTTAGTTTTCTTTCAAGCATATAAGTATCTCATATGATTTTCATATTGTTCAAGAAGCATGTTTGCACATTTCGAGATTTTGTGAGCTAGATAGTACTTACTAAGCTTTTTGCTTACTAGTTGCATTTCCTCTTACTGCAGATAAAGGTAAAGGCAAGCAATTCTGAAGGAAGGCGACGAGGCGGTGCTGAGTAAAGTGTGTGTGGTGGCTGATTTTGGAGAGATCTTTGAGACGAGACAATTTAGTTATTTGAATTACAATGTTATAGTTTATTCAAATTTCAAGTTCTAGCTTTATGGAGTTTAGCGAACATTTAAGCTTTGAATAGTTTTACATGCTCAATTTCTTAGGGTGAAGATTCCATGTCATTTCATTTAGCATATATATCCTTATGATAGCATTAGATGAGTAGAAGTGTGAGTAGTTGGAAATATTGATACTTTGTTAGAAATATAGATGCATGTGCCAAGATAGTATTAATTTCTCTTTGAATCAAGTTTTATTGCTTAAATATGTTTAGAAGAGTTGCATTCGCATTTCATAATGCTTTAGCAAGGTTATAGAACATGTATTTGGTGTTATGCATAGGAGTCAAGATTGGTACACACTCTATTGTTAAAGTTCATATAACCTTGAATAGCTTATTTCCTTCCGCAAAAGTCCTAATTACAAGTTTATGGATTCATTTTGATTGGCTAAATTGATTGGAAAACTGGCCTAGAGTATAGAAATGGTGTCATGATTCTATTTGGCTCGAAAGTATAGGTTTGGTGGAGTTTTGAAGCAAGTGCCGAAATCTGAAAATCCTGTTTTCAGGCCTATCAGTCGACTGATACAGTATCAGTCGACTGATACCCGAAAGTGGAGTTGGGCGAGGCAAGTTTCAATAAGTTTCATCTTAGGAGTTTTTGAGGAAGAAAGTGTGACATGGTATCATGCATGACTATTAGAGTTAGTATATCATAGATAGATTTAAATTGAGAAGAAAAAAAAAAGATTTCCGCATTCTTTAGTCGTGCATTAGAGTCGAGAAGTAGACAGAAGTAACGATCCGTCTAAGGCAGGAGAAGGCGGGTCGCTACACTATATAAGGAACCAAAGGCAAGCCTTGAATTCCTAATCAATTAATCAAGAGATTGTTGCTCTCTCTCTCTACACGCCTCTCTCTCTCTCTAGGGCCGGCGCCTCTCTCTCTAGGGTCGGCTCTTTCTCTCTCCTCCCCTAGGGCCGGCACAACTCCTAAGGTGGGCATGAGCTTCTTCCACCAAGAAGACCCCGAAGAAGAAGAAGCAGATCGCGTCTCCTTCCTTCCCTTCCCGGAATTTGGATTCCGATTCTTGGTGGTTAGTTTCCTATCTTTTCTCTTGTTCTTCTAGTTGTGTCTTCGGAGAATCTAGTAGTTCTCGTCGGCACAAAACTCGTGACTTTGCGAAGTCATCCCGAAGAGAACTCGGCGTGGACGCGAATAGAGGCGAAGCTTCCAAGGGACGCTACGGTTGGATCTCGACCCTTACTTCGAGTTACGCGAGATACTTGGTAAATTAGTTTACTTTTCCGCAAAGTTTTAATTTATGATCATGTCAACACACCATAAGGTTGCATGCTAGATACGTGGTTAAAATAATTTAGGAAATTATTTTATGCTAATTCTTCCGCTGCACGTAAAAATTTAAAATTTTACGAACCCGTATCCTTGTCGACATGCACCCGGTCCCAACACGGTACAAGCCCATTCATAAAATAAAATATCTTCACATGCTTCTTCATTCATAAACATTCATAGCATATTCATTCATTCATCATTTTCGTTCCATAACATCATTATGCCTCGAAAGCATAAACTTTAACTTCATTCATCCTTTTCATTCTTAAACATGGCATACGTACATATCATTCATAAAGCATGACATACATGTAAATTATTCATAAAGCATGGCATACATACGTATCATTCCTAAAGCATGGCATACATGTAAATTATTCATAAAGCATGGCATACATACGTATCATCCCTAAAGCATGGCATACCTACATATCATTCACAAGACATGGCATACATACACATCATTCATAAATCATAGCACATGTCTAAACATTTAGGAATCATCTTCACAAGTGACCTAACATATAATTCATGATACATAAGCTAGGGTTTCAAATGGGCATTTCTATTCTTCCAACATACTTAAATTTCTACATGCATCATAGTACCCCATAGACCTGCATCCTTGGGGTCTTAACCCAACCCAAACCCTAAGCCTTGGGAGTTGGCCGAATGGTTCCCTAGCATGAGGCTCCATCACTCATGTTGGGGACGAGATGGCTAGAGAGGGGGGTGAATCTAGTCGATCTCTTGGACTTAGACAAAACTTGCTCTTTGAAATCTTTCTCTGCACTTAAGTTAGTAGCAGCGGAAACAAAACATATGCAGAGAAATAATCTTATCAGAAATGCAGAAACAAAGAATACAAACCAAGGATCGCTAACAAGGATCGTTTACAAGGTTCGGGGATAACTTGCCCCTACTCCTTGGCGTGCCCGTGAGGTGGGTGATCCCTTGATCGTCGGCAGATCAAGCCCCGGTGAACACCGGATATCAAGCGCCTCCTTCTCGGTGGAGTAACCTCTCCACAAGCTGTCTCAGTAGATGAATACAAGATTAAGCACACGAGACACTCGAGAAGGGAAACTCACAAAGCTCTCATAGGAATGCAACAAGATCGCTCAAGAACAAAGCAACAGAGAGCACGAACACAGCCCAGCAACAACTTCCCAAGTTTTATGTCTGTCTCACACGTCTCCTCTGCTTCAGCTTCATCACTTAAGCTCTGCTCACCATCACAAGCTTCATCAGCATCCACTGAGCCAGCCTGAACCCACTGACCTCCCTGAGCACTCAGTCCACTGAAGACTCCCTCTCCAGTTGAGCCTCCGTCAGTCGCCAGCTGCGTCAGTTGCCCGTTGAAACCTGAGAATGAGAAACAGCCAAACCTGCTCAACGGAAAGCCTCCCATTGACCCTCCTTGAGTGTTTGAATCACCTGCTATCACCTGCACACTCCAACAGAGGCTTAGCAATGCATATCAAAATATATCAGCAATGTATCAGAGAATCGGCAGTGAAAGCAGACGCGATCAGAACTTCTGACAGCGTATTTGAATTAAGGTGATCGGTCACCTGACCGATCAGAGAGCCTCCTGATCGGTCACCAGACCGATCAGGCTGGTTCCAGACCGATCAGGCTCCGTCCTGATCGATCCCCAACGCTCAATCAGAAATCGCGATTTCTTTGAGATTCTCCTGGACCGATCACCAGACCGATCCCAGGTCGTGGATCGTTCACCTGACCGATCCACCCTTATAGGAGGCGATTTCTGAGTTTCGCAGGCTAACCCTCCTGATCGATCATCTGACCGATCAGGGTGTCACCTGATCGGTCAGCAGTCCGATCAGGTCATCACCTGATCGATCAGGAACCGTCCTAATCGATCTTAGTGAGGAGCCCGCGAAGCTGGATCGTTCACCAGAACGATCTGCACAGTGATCCTGATCGGTCAGCAGACCGATCAGAAGCTGTTCAGCAAGTGAACTCAACCTCACTGCTTGCTCCCTGATCGGTCACCAAACCGATTAGGAGTCAGTCAATGGGTGAAACGCATACTCCTTGATCGGTCACCAGATCGATCAGGAGCAGCACAGTAGGTTCCCAACCTCACTGTGTGTTCCCTGATCGGTCACCCGACCGATCAGTCATCGCTGGATCGGTCACCAGACCGATCCACGAAGGAGCAGCGTGCCAAAGTCCCTGATCGATCACCAGACCGATCCAGAGACTCAAACTCAGCCCTCCAAGCTAAGTTTCCATCCACCTTAGCCCTCCAAGCTAAGGATTTTCCATCTAACCCTCCAAGTTGGGAATTTGCACCTAACCCTCCAAGTTAGGACTTTTCACCTAGCCCTCCAAGCTAGGACTTTTCACTCAACCCTTCCGAGTTAGAACTTCATCCAATCTAGCCCTCCAAGCTAGGCACTTGACCCTCCAAGCCAGGACTTTTTCACCTAATTCTCCAGGATGGGAATTTGCACCTAACCCTCCAAGTTAGGACTTTTCACCTAGCCCTCCAAGCTAGGACTTTTCACTCAACCCTTGCGAATTAGGACTTTTCCAACACCTAGCCCTCCAAGCTAGGCACCTGACCCTCCAAGCCAGGACTTTTCACCTAATTCTCCAGGATAGGAATTTGCACCTAACCCTCCAAGTTAGGACTTTTCACCTAGCCCTCCAAGCTAGGACTTTTCACCCAACCCTTTCGAATCAGGACTTTTCAACACCTGGCTTCACTCACCAGGACCCGGCTTCACTCATCGGGATTTCCATCACCTGGCTTCACTCACCAGGACCCGGCTTCACTCACCGAGATTTCAAGCCCAGTCCCCGACCAGGACTTTAACCCAAATTCGCTTAACCAAACTTAAATCATTGTCAAACACCAAAACAACAACTGGGCCAAACTACATCAACAACTCACTCAATAGGGAGGGTTCCATGAGTAAAAGAACATCCATACATCACATACAAGGCCTTAGGGAGCCATCAAACCCCCATAATTGGAGTTAACCTAAGCCCTAGCCCTACCTTGGGACCTTGGCCGAAACCCTAATGGGTCACCATTACATGAATAAATTCATAAAATTACAAATTTACATCATACACCTTATACATACTTCTATAGGGAAACATTTGCACCCTTGTTTGGAGTTAACCTTAGGCCCTAGCCCTACCTTAGGACCTTGGCCGAAACCCTAATGGGTCACCATCACATGAATAAATTCATAAAGTTACAAATTTACATCCTATAATTTACATATACTTCCATAGGAAAACATTTGAACCCTTGCTTGGAGTTAGCCTTGAGCCCTAGCCCTAAATCCCATCTTGGCCGAAAGTTTCTAGGGCCTTAATCATGTACAAACTTTCACACAACCCTTATTAACATCTCTTACCACATAGTAAAACATAAGGAACAATATTAAGGAGTTTGATCCAAACCAAAGCATAGAACCCATGGTGGCCGAACCCTTGGTAGCCCTAACTTTGGTATTTCTTCATATATGGTTCAACCAATTTCTTGTATCATGAAAATAACTCAAAAACCATTATACCACAGGTGAGGGAGTTTTACCTTGGGTTATCTTGGTTTTTAGACCTTAAAAAGGAAGATGATGAAGACTTTGGTTGTCCCTTGATCACCCTTAGCCCTTGTAACCTTGTAGATGACCCTTAACACTTGAAGATCAAGCCCTCTTGTGAAGTTTTCTCAAGGAAAACCTTCCTTGAAGTTTCGGCCAGCTTGAGGGAGGAGGAAGAAGAGAAGTGGAATTGATGGAAAGAAAAAAGAAACTCCCAACCCCCCTCTTTATAACACATCAAGGAGGCAAGTGAAGAGTCATGGTTGATGACTCTTCATTTTTCCTAAGCCTTAACTATAATCCACTTCATTTCCTCATAACACTCCCTTGCTAGGTGAATTGGTTAGAGCATGCATGGTTGAACAAGAGGTCCAAGGTTCAATCCTTGGTGCATGCACTACTTTTTGTATTTTATTATTATTTTTTTCTATTATTTCGAAAATCCCTTAAAAATCCCCCCATAATTATGTTAATATTTCTCATTAAAATCTCTTTATATTTACATAAATTTTTACTTAAAATTCACCAATAATTAAGGTACTAGAAAGCCCATATAAAGCCCATTAGTGCTTATTTTTCCCAATTTAAATGAGAAAATATGGATTTCAAAGCTAAAATCCGTATTAATATTTCTAGGTCCCTCGGAAAATTATCTAGACATGCTCAATATTTTAAAAAAATATTAAGAGAATTTTCTGGGTCGTTACAATCCCCCATACCTCGTGAAAGTTCGTCCTCGAACTTAGAATAACTCCGGGTACTTGTGCCTCATCTCGTCCTCGCGTTCCCAGGTAGCTTCCTCAAACCGTTGACTTTGCCATAAGACCTTGACCAAGGGCACCTCTTTACTCCTTAGCTTCTTGATTTCCCGATCTAAGATCTGGATAGGTCGGCTTTCATAACTTAGGTCCTCCTGTACTAGTACCGACTGTGGCCCAATCACTTGGTCCATGTTTGGGAGTGTCACGCCCCGAGACCCAGGAGCCGCTGATCCAATATATAATCGGACAGCACCTCCCCTGTCCGGCGGACAATTTACACAAACACGCAGATACATATATCACACACAATATATATATAACACAACCACGCAGTTTAAAGGGCCTCAGGCCTCCAATTCACATATATAACTGGTATATAACTATAATCGTCGTAAAACCAAAATCCGAACTCACCTGAGCTGCCAGGGGGCAGGAACAAAACCAAAACCAAACGAAGTCCAACAGAGGACTCAAAAGTACAATACTATCGAATTAAACATGAATACATGTTCGAAACACCACAACGGAAGCGTAGGAAATACTACAGGGTCCATAAGCCAAACAAAACATAAAATAAACCAAACGGAGCTCCTCTGGAGCTGGGGACTGGCTGCTAGGGATCTCCTGGCAGGCATCAACCTGAAATAAAATGTATGGCAACGGGGTGAGTCCATAGCTCAGCGAATACCCAACAAATATGCATAGAAAGTTATACCAACAATAAGGGTTCAGCTAATACAGTCTCATATCAACAGTAGAGAAAGACTGGAACTGAAATTACTAGGTAGATACATACCTGAATCCGTCTAACCTATACAGAGGGTAAGAAATACCAGTGGAATACCAATAGACATATAAGCACAGGTAACAAATCTCCAGAATATGCAATGTCAAACAAGTGCAGCAAATAAGTGCAGCAAACAATGCACGATGCAGAATATGCACATGGTGCAATGCCATGGTCACCCCCTAACTCCAGTCAAGCCACCGAGACAGGCGATACTGTGTCGGCCGAGTGAAGTAGAGCTGTGACACTGTCAGCACTCTGCCATCACTGCTACTGAGTGACCGAGTGGACAGGATGCTGGTGGAGCTATCGCTCCGCCCCATGTATATATGGGGGAGATATCTCTCTCATCTTCTCTGGTCTATGGGTAGAGAAGGGATCCCTGCTTGCTACCACGCTCTGAAACCACTACCCCTGAGCGGACGAGCGGAGCAATACAGAGCAAATGCACACACCCAGCGGTATCCACTAACCCATGAGTGGCCGTGTGTGCATATCATGTGCCGGAAGACGATTAGGCTCAACCACAAGGGAGTCGCTGATCGCCGGCATGCAACAATGCAAGGATGGTGTATGATAGATACACATACCTCCCTCCCCAAGTCCTCAGTATACTAAGTCTCAATCTGAAATCCTATAACAGGAAATACAGGGAACCTACAAGGTATACTGACTGGAAACTACAATTCCCTCAAGGTCAAAGGCAGGAGATACAACACGATCTCTAAGCATACATATAGTTATGACAATACCTGAGACTGTATGGAACTACAACATACTAACTCAAAGGTAAACCACATGTATCCAGAACAAGTTTAATAACTCAGGGATAGACAACAAGTATCTAGAACAGGTATAATAAACAGGGATAGCGTATAATCTTACTGCTATCTATAACAGTCTATGCATAATCAACTGACAATATCAAAAGAGATAAGTCAAAGGGTACCCGCCTCAATCGTAAGATGCTCGTATCAGAAAGAAACTCCCGTCCGCTAATCAGCAATGATAAATCCAATCAAGCTCCTGTATCAAGGATTTATTTAATTAGCTATTATACAAATGATAGCTAGCTAATTAATCCCTAAACTAAACCAGGGTTAACCTAATCATTCCCTTTCCATTTAATTACCTCTAATTAAATGAAAGGTTCCTAATTACATGCGTAATTAAGAGTTAGGGTTTATTTCCAATTCAACCTCATCAAGATTAGGTTTAACTCCTTTATTATTGATTAATCCCTAATTAAACCCACTTATCATAATTAGGGATTAGGGTTATATTCTACGTTAGGTTCAATCCTAAACCGAAATCCAAATTGGGAGTAATTCTACTACATCTATTCGGAATTATCACAAAATAAGCATATCAACCCCTTACCTCAAATCCCAGGTAACAATTGTAGAACCTCACAGCAATCAGAAGGAAACTCCACCAATCAATAAAGCTCACGCGACAGGGACCAATATCCTATCAGAAATCCAATTTCAGGGAGAAATAATTTGCCACAGAATCCACCCTAGGAGTTGAAGCCGAATTCTAATTCCAACTGCTGGAAATCAGAAAGTGAATTGAACTCACCTTGACCACTCACGACCGGGATACTGAACGAGGTTACCTGAGCTCACGGGTGAGCTCCAAGCCGCCAACTCCGAGAGGGAATCACACACACACGCAAGGTCTAGCCAATCTAGCCGGAATCGCGTTGCCTAGTATCAGCGATGGTTATCCCGCTTCGTCCTCAACCGGAGCAGCCAAATCTGGGCTCAGGGAAGAAGGATGAGTCCAACTACCTCAGCTCAAAGGATTTAGACGGATTAACCTTAACTTACCTCCGGTGGTGCTCCGACAGTGCGAAGGAGTCGCTGGCCGATTGGCCTCGAGCTCTCGACGATGGCTTGGCTCCAATTAGGGTAGACGAGAGAAGAGGAGCCGACGTCGCTTCCGTTGGGTCAGATGAGAAAGGAGCCGAGGCTCGCTGGCGCCGGTTGTTGCTGGGCTGCAGCTAGGGTTTGCGAAGGAGGGAAGGAAGGGAGCGCTGCTGCGTCGGCTTTGGAGGAGTCGGGCACTGTGGCGGCTAGGGCAAGCGGGCGGAAGTAATGTCTGCGTCGGGCTGAGGAGGGGCCGAAGATGACTTAAGTGATTGGAGTTTTGCACTTTAGTCCAACTAACATCCCACTAATCGCAAGACTGCCCCTAGGTCTTAAACCTAATTACTTTTTAGTCCTCGTAATTGTTTGTCCTATTAAATTTTGGGTCCTTAATTTATGTCCAAGGCTTCAGAAGCCCCGGAACCCAGCTGGTAATCCTCCGAAAATTACCGGGACCTAGTCAAAAGTGTCGGATTTAACATCCTCCCCCACTAATAAAAATTTGGTCCCCAAATTTCGATATTCACTATAGTAAACACTACTAAGAAGTATGCTGATATAAATACTGAATAGTAACTAATCACACATACCTCAAGTGAACAGGTGTGGATAGCGAGCTCGGATGACATCCTCAAGCTCCCAGGTAGCCTCCTCATCTGAGTGATGCTGCCATCCGACTTTAACAAGCCAGATTGTCTTGTTCCGCAACTGACGCTCTCGGTGACCCAAAATCCGTACAGGAATCTCCTCGTAAGTCGCGTCAGGCTGAAGTGGAACTGGGACATCCGACAACACATGTGAAGGGTCTGGTACGTATCTCCTCAGCATCGATACGTGGAACACATCGTGTACACCGGTGATGGATGGTGGAAGAGCCAAACGGTAAGCAACTGCTCCAACCCTCTCCAGAATCTGGAACGGACCGATGTAACGTGGAGCAAGCTTCCCTCGTAGACCGAATCGTTTCACCCCTTTCGTGGGTGAAACTCGCAGAAATACATGATCACCTATGGAGAACTCCAGAGGTCTCCGTCTCCGGTCGGCATAACTCTTCTGACGATCCTGCGCCTCGGACATCCTGCGTCTGATAGTACGGACTAACTCTGCCTCGTGCTGAGCTCTCTGAGGTCCTAACAGCTGAGATTCCCCAACCTCCTCCCAGAGGGTGGGTGTCCGACAAGGCCTACCATACAACGCCTCATACGGTGCCATCTGGATAGCCGCATGATAGCCGTTGTTGTAGGCGAACTCAACAAGATGCAAATGATCCTCCCAGCTGCCTCCGAAATCCATAACACAGACACGTAGTAAGTCCTCTAGGGTCTGGATGGTCCGCTCTGACTGACCGTCGGTCTGCGGATGGAAGGCGGTACTAAATCTGAGCTCGGTACCCATGGCCTTCTGCAGACTCTGCCAGAAGCGTGAGGTGAACCGCGGATCTCTGTCAGAAATAATACTCAAAGGTATGCCATGCAATCTGATGATCTCTCTGCAATACAGCTCTGCCAATCTGTCCAGGGGGTCGGTCCTCCGAATAGCTAAAAAGTGCGCGGATTTGGTTAATCGATCAACGATCACCCAAATCGCGTCAAGGCCTCGTCTGGTCCTAGGCAATCCCACCACGAAATCCATAGTAATGTGTTCCCACTTCCACTCGGGAATGGGAATCCTCTGAAGTAATCCAGCAGGTCTCTGGTGCTCGGCCTTAACCTGCTGGCAAACTAGGCATCTAGCTACAAAATCCGCGATGTCTTTCTTCATGCCGTTCCACCAGTAGGAACGCCTCAGGTCTCGGTACATACGAGTCCCGCTCGGGTGGATGGCAAATCGGGAGCGATGAGCCTCCTGGAGTAACTCCTCTCGGACCGGATGTGACTCGGGTACGCAAAGTCTCCCTCGGAAGTAGAGAGCACCCTCGTCATCTCTGGTGAACTCAGACTGCTGTGCTGACGCTATCTGGCTGCCGAGGGACTGCAGGTGCTGATCACTCGCCTGAGCCTCTCTGATCCTCGTCCGGATGGAAGACTGAGCAACAATGGTCGCCAGAATACCCCTCTCAGTCTGACCCTGCTCCTCTAGACCCAACTCTGAGAAACTCTGGACGATCTCGGTAACCAGTACTCGGTGGGAGGCTAGTACTCCTCTGGACTTCCTACTCAGGGCGTCAGCAACGACATTAGCTTTTCCAGGGTGGTAGCTAATGGTACAATCGTAGTCCTTCAGGAACTCCATCCACCTCCTCTGTCGGAGGTTGAGCTCCTTCTGCGTGAAAAGATACTTGAGGCTCTTATGATCCGTGAATATCTCAAAAGTGATCCCATACAAGTGGTGCCTCCAGATCTTCAGCGCAAAGATAATGGCTGCAAACTCTAAATCGTGAACTGGGTAGTTCTTCTCATGCTCCTTCAGCTGTCGAGAAGCATAAGACACTACCCGCCCGTGCTGCATCAGAACGGCGCCCAATCCCTGATAAGATGCATCCGTATAAAGCACAAATCCGTCCTCTCCTGATGGAAGAACGAGGACGGGTGCCGACACTAATCTCTGCTTCAGCTCCTGGAAACTAGACTCACAAGCCTCTGACCATGAAAACTTCACGCCTTTCCTGGTAAGGCGTGTCAGCGGCATAGCTATGCTCGAAAATCCCTCTACAAATCGTCTGTAGTAACCGGCCAGTCCCAAAAAGCTACGAATCTCCTGAACAGACTTCGGCTGCTCCCAACTGGTGACAGCCTCGATCTTCTGTGGGTCTACTGAAATACCTCGACTGGAAACTACGTGGCCCAGAAAACCAACTGAGTGTAGCCAGAACGCGCACTTGCTGAACTTCGCATATAAGCACTCCCGTCGGAGGATCTCCAGAACAATGCGAAGGTGCTGCGCGTGCTCCTGCTCAGAACGTGAATAGATCAAGATATCGTCGATGAAGACAATCACGAACTGATCTAGGTAATCCAGGAATATGCGGTTCATCAGATCCATGAACACCGCTGGAGCATTGGTAAGCCCAAATGGCATTACCAAAAACTCATAATGACCATATCTGGTGCGGAACGCTGTCTTCTGGACATCTGCCTCTCTGACCCTCAACTGATGATATCCGGATCGCAGATCAATCTTAGAATACACTGAAGTGCCTCTGAGCTGATCAAACAAATCCTCAATCCGTGGCAGGGGATACTTGTTCTTGATGGTCACTGCATTCAACTGTCTGTAGTCGATGCACAACCTCAAAGAACCGTCTTTCTTCTTCACGAAGAGAACTGGGGAGCCCCAAGGTGAAACGCTAGGCCTGATGAATCCCCTGTCCAATAACTCCTGGAGTTGGACCTTCAGCTCATCCAACTCCCTCGGTGCCATACGATACGGAGCTTTCGATGCCGGCGAAGTCCCCGGTATCAGCTCAATAGTGAACTCAACCTGTCTCCTGGGAGGAAGACCGGGTAGCT
The DNA here is from genome assembly GCA_024364735.1 of Boesenbergia rotunda. Classification (NCBI taxonomy): domain Eukaryota; kingdom Viridiplantae; phylum Streptophyta; class Magnoliopsida; order Zingiberales; family Zingiberaceae; genus Boesenbergia; species Boesenbergia rotunda. Next base: position 246,650 of record JAGFNQ010002985.1, on the reverse strand, counting down.
CCTCTGGAAAGACGTCAGAGAACTCTCGAACCACTGGAACATCTGGAAGAGATGTGCTACTGCTATCGTCTGCGCTGATCATGGATAATAGAAAGCCAGAACAACCCTGGGCTAGCAATCTCTGCGCCTGGAGCGCAGAAATAACTGATATGCCGTCGTCTCGGATGCCGGTGAAATCCCACGAGGGTTGGTCCGGAGGTCTGAAAGTGACCACCCTCGTCCGACAATCCACTGTGGCATGGTATGCTGTGAGCCAATCCATGCCGAGAATGATGTCAAAATCCACCATCTCCAGTACAAGCAGATCTACAGTAAGAATCATACTGTCGAAGTCCAAGGGACATCCTCGGACCTCCTGAGTGATGGACAAGGTCTCACCAGATGGTAAAGACACAGATAGCTGTCGTGCTATAGAGGTAGGTAACCTACCAATCCTAGCCATGAATAATCGTGAAATAAACGAGTACGAGCTACCAGTATCCACTAATAAATCTGCAGGTACTGAATATAAGGAGATAATACCGCGAAATACGGATCCGTCCGCCCTCTGTGCCTCCTCTCGTGTAACGGCGAAAACTCGTCCTGACTCTGGTGGTGGAGGTAGAGGAGGATACTGCTGGGGCTGCGGTGGTGGCAGAGGCTGGGGTACTGGTGCTCCAACCGCAGTCTGAGGCTGATACGGTGTCGGCTGATAACTCGGATAGTACTGAGGCTGTGTCATATACTGATGCGAGGGTGTCGAGATAGAACTCTGAGATGTCGCTGGAGTACCAACATGCTCATATCCAGACATACCATAAACCACTGCTGGAGTGACTGTCTGGGGTGGACGAAAAGAATGCTGGGTCCTCCGTCCTCGCTGTGGTCCTGACTGTGCAGTATGACCACTGTGTGCGGTATGGCCACTCTGGCCCGTGCCTCCAGTCCCCTCGTGTTGTGCCTTCAGGGCACAATCTCTACTCATGTGTCCCGGGAGCCTGCAGTAGAAACACACTGGATGCCCCACAGGGCAGTCTGTCATGGAATGCTCACGGGAACCACACAAGGTGCACTGAAAACTACCGCTGGTCTTCTTCTGCTGACGCTGCTGAGAATGCCGAGAAGAACCTCTAGAGTAGCGACCAGACTTCTGAGGCCTACCAGATGCCCCAGAAGTGCTCTGAGCTGACTGTCCCTGACTGCCACGCTTCTGTCCGGAGGTCTGCTGTGGCTGAGTCTGAGATGCACTCTGAGCTGACTCTTTTCCCTTTTTCCTCTCCGTGTTCACCTCCTGCTGGGTCATCTCAATCAAAAGGGCTCTCTCCAAAGCCTCACTGTAAGATGCAGTACTAAATCCGGCAAGCTTGAGTCGGATATACGCAGCTAGTCCTCTAGTGAAGTGGATCATCCGGGATCTATCCTCGGTAACCAGCTCGGGACAGAATTCAGCCAATCGGTCGAATTCTGCGCTATACTCCATAACCGTGCGAGTCCCCTGCTGCAGAGTCAGGAACTCCTGTCGCTGAGTCATCTGATAGGATATCGGAACGTAGTGACTCTCGAATGCCTCTCTGAAGACGGCCCATGTGAGATGCTGCTCCCCAATGATCGTGCGCCGCGAGGCCCACCAGGTAACCGCCTCGCCTCGTAAATGGTATGCGGCTAGCGCCGCCTTCTCCCACTCGGAGCAAGCCATGTAATCAAACGTACCCTCCAAAGTCTCCAACCAGTCACGGGCAGCCCTAGGATCAGCTCCTCCGTGGAATAATGTGAATCGGCCTTTCACCGACTCTGCAAGTGCGGGTATCCGTGCTCGGGCTCTGGCACACTCTGCCGGAGTAGTAGGGGGTACCAGCGGAGCTGCATAAGGTGCTATGCCAAGAACAGTAGATGGAACTATGAAAAATCCTGGAACAGGGGCCACTGGTGGGGCCGAATAAGCTGCTGGAGCTGGGGCCACTGGTGGGGCCGAATAAGCTGCTGGAGCAGGAGCCACTGAGGGAGCCGCAGAAACTCCCGTGAACGGTACTGAGGGGTAGCTAACCGTAGGCATCGCCGGGGGAGTAGGTACTGCTGGGGGTGCCGCGGAAGCTCCCGCAAATGGTACAGATGAAGGCACCGAAGGGTAGACAACGGTGGGCACCACTGGAGGTGTAGGTACTGCTGGGTACGCCGTGGGTGGTGCTGACAGAGGTACGGTCGGATACGGAACTGCTGGCACCGATGCAGGTGTAGCAACTGGTATCGCAGATGGTCCCGCTGAGTAAGCAGTAGCAGGCACCGGTGCTGATACTGTAGGAATCAACGGTGTAGCAGTCACGGGTGGTACGGTCGGAACCGCTGACAGCAGTGGAGATGGGGGTCTCGGAACAACCGGAGGAGTCTGTCCCTGATTGACTGGCCCCGTCTCCGTCGGTCTCTCGGGTGACCTGGTCACCGGAGACCCAATAGTAGACTTACGTGGCCGTCCTCGACCACGTCCCGGTGCGGGGGCACGTCCGCGCCTAGTCATACCTGTTACAATATTAACCATTGGTTACTAAGGATATAGGTCACTAACCTTATCAGATCATACATTTGCTGCCCGGAGATGTCCCGTCGCCGCCAAGTCCCATGGTCCACATCACGCCGTGAAACGACTCCGAAAATCCGAAATGTACTCGAGTAGACTCATCTAACCCGAGCTCCGACACCTACTGAGTAGGTATCAGATTTAACTCCGACAAATCACGAATCGATGGTATCCCACATCCTGGGCTGGATACCAAAAATAAATTAGTATCAGATAAACACCGAAAAATCCAAAAACACGTAGGCATCGAAACCTACGCTCTGATACCAAAATAAATTGTCACGCCCCGAGACCCAGGAGCCGCTGATCCAATATATAATCGGACAGCACCTCCCCTGTCCGGCGGACAATTTACACAAACACGCAGATACATATATCACACACAATATATATATAACACAACCACGCAGTTTAAAGGGCCTCAGGCCTCCAATTCACATATATAACTGGTATATAACTATAACCGTCGTAAAACCAAAATCCGAACTCACCTGAGCTGCCAGGGGGCAGGAACAAAACCAAAACCAAACGAAGTCCAACAGAGGACTCAAAAGTACAATACTATCGAATTAAACATGAATACATGTTCGAAACACCACAACGGAAGCATAGGAAATACTACAGGGTCCATAAGCCAAACAAAACATAAAATAAACCAAACGGAGCTCCTCTGGAGCTGGGGACTGGCTGCTAGGGATCTCCTGGCAGGCATCAACCTGAAATAAAATGTATGGCAACGGGGTGAGTCCATAGCTCAGCGAATACCCAACAAATATGCATAGAAAGTTATACCAACAATAAGGGTTCAGCTAATACAGTCTCATATCAACAGTAGAGAAAGACTGGAACTGAAATTACTAGGTAGATACATACCTGAATCCGTCTAACCTGTACAGAGGGTAAGAAATACCAGTGGAATACCAATAGACATATAAGCACAGGTAACAAATCTCCAGAATATGCAATGTCAAACAAGTGCAGCAAATAAGTGCAGCAAACAATGCACGATGCAGAATATGCACATGGTGCAATGCCATGGTCACCCCCTAACTCCAGTCAAGCCACCGAGACAGGCGATACTGTGTCGGCCGAGTGAAGTAGAGCTGTGACACTGTCAGCACTCTGCCATCACTGCTACTGAGTGACCGAGTGGACAGGATGCTGGTGGAGCTATCGCTCCGCCCCATGTATATATGGGGGAGATATCTCTCTCATCTTCTCTGGTCTATGGGTAGAGAAGGGATCCCTGCTTGCTACCACGCTCTGAAACCACTACCCCTGAGCGGACGAGCGGAGCAATACAGAGCAAATGCACACACCCAGCGGTATCCACTAACCCATGAGTGGCCGTGTGTGCATATCATGTGCCGGAAGACGATTAGGCTCAACCACAAGGGAGTCGCTGATCGCCGGCATGCAACAATGCAAGGATGGTGTATGATAGATACACATACCTCCCTCCCCAAGTCCTCAGTATACTAAGTCTCAATCTGAAATCCTATAACAGGAAATACAGGGAACCTACAAGGTATACTGACTGGAAACTACAATTCCCTCAAGGTCAAAGGCAGGAGATACAACACGATCTCTAAGCATACATATAGTTATGACAATACCTGAGACTGTATGGAACTACAACATACTAACTCAAAGGTAAACCACATGTATCCAGAACAAGTTTAATAACTCAGGGATAGACAACAAGTATCTAGAACAGGTATAATAAACAGGGATAGCGTATAATCTTACTGCTATCTATAACAGTCTATGCATAATCAACTGACAATATCAAAAGAGATAAGTCAAAGGGTACCCGCCTCAATCGTAAGATGCTCGTATCAGAAAGAAACTCCCGTCCGCTAATCAGCAATGATAAATCCAATCAAGCTCCTGTATCAAGGATTATTTAATTAGCTATTATACAAATGATAGCTAGCTAATTAATCCCTAAACTAACCAGGGTTAACCTAATCATTCCCTTTCCATTTAATTACCTCTAATTAAATGAAAGGTTCCTAATTACATGCGTAATTAAGAGTTAGGGTTTATTTCCAATTCAACCTCATCAAGATTAGGTTTAACTCCTTTATTATTGATTAATCCCTAATTAAACCCACTTATCATAATTAGGGATTAGGGTTATATTCTACGTTAGGTTCAATCCTAAACCGAAATCCAAATTGGGAGTAATTCTACTACATCTATTCGGAATTATCACAAAATAAGCATATCAACCCCTTACCTCAAATCCCAGGTAACAATTGTAGAACCTCACAGCAATCAGAAGGAAACTCCACCAATCAATAAAGCTCACGCGACAGGGACCAATATCCTATCAGAAATCCAATTTCAGGGAGAAATAATTTGCCACAGAATCCACCCTAGGAGTTGAAGCCGAATTCTAATTCCAACTGCTGGAAATCAGAAAGTGAATTGAACTCACCTTGACCACTCACGACCGGGATACTGAACGAGGTTACCTGAGCTCACGGGTGAGCTCCAAGCCGCCAACTCCGAGAGGGAATCACACACACACGCAAGGTCTAGCCAATCTAGCCGGAATCGCGTTGCCTAGTATCAGCGATGGTTATCCCGCTTCGTCCTCAACCGGAGCAGCCAAATCTGGGCTCAGGGAAGAAGGATGAGTCCAACTACCTCAGCTCAAAGGATTTAGACGGATTAACCTTAACTTACCTCCGGTGGTGCTCCGACAGTGCGAAGGAGTCGCTGGCCGATTGGCCTCGAGCTCTCGACGATGGCTTGGCTCCAATTAGGGTAGACGAGAGAAGAGGAGCCGACGTCGCTTCCGTTGGGTCAGATGAGAAAGGAGCCGAGGCTCGCTGGCGCCGGTTGTTGCTGGGCTGCAGCTAGGGTTTGCGAAGGAGGGAAGGAAGGGAGCGCTGCTGCGTCGGCTTTGGAGGAGTCGGGCACTGTGGCGGCTAGGGCAAGCGGGCGGAAGTAATGTCTGCGTCGGGCTGAGGAGGGGCCGAAGATGACTTAAGTGATTGGAGTTTTGCACTTTAGTCCAACTAACTTCCCACTAATCGCAAGACTGCCCCTAGGTCTTAAACCTAATTACTTTTTAGTCCTCGTAATTGTTTGTCCTATTAAATTTTGGGTCCTTAATTTATGTCCAAGGCTTCAGAAGCCCCGGAACCCAGCTGGTAATCCTCCGAAAATTACCGGGACCTAGTCAAAAGTGTCGGATTTAACAGGGAGACACTTCTTAAGCATTGACACATGGAACACATTATGAATAGCTGACATTTCCTGAGGCAACTCCAGTTCGTACGCCACTTTGCCAACTCTTTTCAGTACCAGGTACGGTCCCACATATCGCGGACTTAATTTCCCTTTCTTCCCGAATCTCGTTATCCCTTTCATCGGCGCCACTTTAAGAAATACCAGATCCCCAATATTGAATTCCAGTGGTCTACGCCGGACATCGGCATAACTCTTCTGCCGGCTCTGAGCAGCTTCTATCCGTTGTCGAATATTCTGTATAGCTCGGGTGGTGCTGTCGATGACATCCGTTGCCCCATTTCCTTCTTTTCACCACCCTCATACCAACAGATCGGAGACCTACATCTCCTCCCATACAACGCTTCATAAGGTGTCATTCCAATAGTAGCTTGGTAGCTATTGTTGTACGCGAATTCCGCTAAGCATAGATATCGACACCAGCTTCCTTTGAAATCCAAGGCACAAGCTCGCAACATGTCTTCTAGTACTTGATTCACCTGTTCAGTCTGCCCATCAGTCTGAGGATGAAAGGCGGTGCTAAATCACAATTTAGTGCCGAGAGACTTCTGAACACATTCCCAGAAGTGCGAAGTAAAGCGACCATCCCTATCTGAGATGATGGTCTTGGGAACTACATGAAGTCTGATTATCTCCTTAACATATAATTGAGCCAGTTGCTCAATCGAATAAGTCATCTTGATTACTAAGAAGTGAGCAGACTTAGTCAACCTGTCCATAATTACCCATATCACATCATATCCATTTGTAGTCCAGGGAAGTCCTGAAATGAAATCCATTGAGTTATCTTCCCATTTCCATTCCGAAATTGGAAGTGGCTGCAGAACTCCTCCGGGTCGTTGATGTTCTGCTTTCACTTGTTGGCAAGTCATGCAAGTACATACATAATAAAGTATGTATGTGACTTAATTTATCAAGTCTCATTAATTGAATTAGGAACCGGATTTCCTAATTCTAATTTCATACTTTATTTAAGGAATTATTTTGGGAAACAATTTCCTAAATTGTCATAATCAATTTCGGAAATAATATGTTTAAGACTTTGATTTCTCTAAATCAAATCTTATTAAATTAAGAGACAGATTCCCTTAATTCAACCACATATTATTTTCATGAAAATCTCTTTTAAGAAAACTCTATAGGAAACTATTTTCCTAATTAATTTTAGAGACAACAATATGTAAGAGCATCACCTCTTAAATCAAATAAGGAAATTATCGTTTGAGAATCACCTTAAAATTTCCAAGATTTGATTACATATTTTATTTATGGATCTATTAATTCCAACAAATTATTTTCTTTGGGTGGCTCCCCGAGGCTCAGATACCCAAAAAAAAGGAATTTGTTGTAAATCTAATTTGGTCCGCTCCCCGAGGCGTAACCAAATTAAACATGACAATTTTATTCAAAATAGGAAATTAAACTACAACAACTAACTTTATATTGGACGGCTCCCCGAGGCTCAATCCAAAATAAAGAATTTTGTTAATAATTTAAAACCAATTCGAATTTAATTGTCAATTAATAATCCATAAATTTGTCTAGACTTTCTTGAAAGAAAGTGCTCAAAATTGCGAGATTTCATAATAGGTTTTCAGAATAATTGTAAGCTTCTGGTACAAAGAAAACTTACATATTTCTAAAATTGGAAAATTTCCAAAATAGGAAATTTCCAAAATTAGAAAATTTCCAAAAATGGGAAGTTTTCACAATTATCATAAAATTTCAGAAACTAGGATATTTCAAAAGTTTGCGAAATTTCATGAGGATTTTAAAACTTTGAAATTCCTAAATCTAAAATTCATCATAAGTGGAAAGTTTCCATAATTGGAAAATTTTCCAAAATTGAGATCATGACAAAGTTTTCCGCAAAACAATTATATGATTATGTCGAACACTAACCGACTCTGATACCACTGTTGGGACCGGGTGCATGTTGACATGGATACGGGTTCGTAATTTTAAAATTTAATTACGTGCAGCGGAAGGTTTAGCATAAATAATTTCTCAAATTATTTTAACCACGTATCTAGCATGCAACCTTATGTTGTGGAGACATGATCATACATTTAAAATTTTGCAGAAAGTAAACAAATTTACATGATACCTCGCGTAACTTGAAGTAAGGGACGAGATCCAACCGTAGCGTCCCTTGGAAGCTCCGCCTCTATTCGCGTCCACGCCGAGTTCTCTTCGGGATAACTTCGCAAAGCCACGAGTTTCGTGCCGACAAGAACTACTAGATTCTCCAAAGGCACGACAAGAATATCAAGAGTGAGAGATGAAAGCTAACCACCAAACGAAGAACGGAATCCGTATTCCGGGAGGAAGGAAGGAGTCGCGATCCGCTTCTTCTTCTTCTTCGACTTCTTCTTGGTGGAGGTGGCTCACGGCAACTAGAAGGGGCGCCGGCCCTAGAGGAGGGAGAGGGCGCCGACCCTAGAGGAGGTAGAGGGGGAGAAGGAGAGAGAGAGAGGGCTTGCTTCTTAATCTCTTGATTGGAATTCAAGTCTTGCCTTGGTTCCTTTATATAGTAGTCTCTCCATCGCCAAGTCTCCCTTCTAACGGAATAAATTTTTTCATAAGAAATTTATCTTATAAATTTTCCTATGAATTATTCCGTTATGCCAAGTTTTATTATAACTAAATTTATAATAAAAACAAACACATCTCCCCTTTTATTATGAAATAAATTTTCACAAGAAATTTATTATATAAATTTTTTTTATCATGAAAAAATCAATTCATAATTGATTTTATAAAATAAAATAAATCAATCCAAGGTTTATTTTATTTTCCATGAAAATAAATTTCTTTATATAAATTTCTTTATATAAAATTCTTTATTCATAATTTTATAAAACAAATCGCGTTTGATTTATTTTATAATTTAAACCAAATAATTTGGTTTCCCTCTTTATTGTGGCCGGCCAAACCAAAGAGGGTGGGGACCCTCTATGGCCGGCCAAACCAAGCCGTCTCCTTGCGAATTAAACTCATTTAATTCGTCCAATAAGCCTTCAAAAGACTTAGCCATTTTAAGCTTCCGATGCACCTCTGATAAATTCAGAATCGACTTATTTCTCTTGATCGAAAAATCCAATTTTTAACTCGTTTTAAATCACTCGGATTACTCGTAGTGCGTGTGACTAAATAGGCATTCGATTTATGTTGGACGTCTATAATTAACCAATTATAGAACGATCAAGAGTGGCACCTAGTAGTACATCATGATCCCCAATTAATCGAAAGATCAACGGTTGACCTCAGAAATATTTCTGAAACCCTTCAGCAGCTATAATGAGTCGTGCCTCATTCCCTTCACCATCCTATACCCACTTGGTTCAGGACACGGTCTATGTGTGTCAGTCCCCACTAGGCTGACTACGTCACACCTAGCCCAAGTAATGTCTTTCTCGTCCAACGGATTCTAATTACTTTCATGTCTTTCAGAGACTCATACTCTGAACATGTCATGCTCTGGCCAGAGGCTTTGAGTAACAATCCGACGATAGACCTTGGGTATACATCCCCTCGCAAGGAGTGGTGAATACTTTGTAGGCTGTTCAAACATCTTCGGGCACTTCGGCTTATACCCAATCATCTTGGGTCCACACCTCCTTGGAGTTGCTTGCTTAAGATGTCAAAGTATAAGTCTTCATGACCAAGATGACTTGAACACCGCAAGTCAAAGGATCATCGCACTTAAGCTACAATAAGAACTTCATTGACATATCTATATGTAGATTACCATATGAAGTTTTACAGCTAGTCACTCCAATGAACTAGTTCCCTTAACTAGCATTCATGTTTATCTCCGGACATCCCAATGTCACCAGCCAATGAGAATCAGCTGATTAGAGAATAACCCATGCTAGTCTCAACAGAATTGATAGTATCCGTATTTATCAATTCATCGACTAGGGACAATTTCAATACTTCACAATTGCACATGTAGAGATAATCACTAATTGTGAATTCATCACAAATTCTCTCATGCTGTGAATTGTATTGCAGACATTCAGTAAATGAGTTTAAGATCTCAATCAAATACACGAACATGTTTACTCAAATAGTGAATATTCATTTATTAAAATAAATGATTACAATTATAAGGCGATTGCCTTAGGACACTTCTCTCATATTACTAACAATGTGAAGCATCAGATTTTCTTCTTCTTAGCTTGGGCTTCTCCATTCCTACAACCCATATTAGATTTAAATTGAAAGGACTTGGGTTTAGGAATTACCTCCTCTTTGTTGGAAACGGATGGCTAGAGAGGGGGGGTGAATATAGCCAATCTCTTTGAGCTTTGAAACTTATCAAGATTTCTGCACTCAACTTATCAGTAGCACAGCGGAAGAAGCAAACGAAAAGAGACAGTGCAGTAAACAAAACCGAAATGAAAGCAAGCAAGAACAACTACCAAGGTCGCTAACAAGAGGGTTTACAAGGTTTGGGGATAACTTGCCCCTACTCCTTGGCGTGCCCTTAAGGTGGGCGATCCCTTGATCGTCGGCAGATCAAGCCCCGGTGTTCACCGGATATAACGCAACCTCCTTCTCGGAGGAGAAACCTCTCCACAGCGTTTCAAACAAGGATATGGATTTATGCTTAATGAAACACAGAGAAAACTCTTACTCAGCACCAAGCAAGGACAAGAACACAGCGAGCTTATCCTGAGCTCCACCCAGCGACGATCTCACGCAAGGACTCCCTCCTTCGTGTCTTCTCACTATCGGACTCTAAGCTCCTTATTCTTTCCTCCCAGCACTACGTAAGGGTTGGTTGCTTTTGCAGTTGCTTGCTCAAAGTGATGAAGACTCCAGGAACACATCAAGCAAGTTGTGGAGAAAAACAAGGCGCAGCAAGAACTTCAGCAAGCTCAACATCGAAGGCTGTCGAACAACTTCTCTGCTTCAACCGAAGCCTTCTTCTCGCTTTTGTTTCTCCACCAAGCATCAGATGACACCATCCCTGCAGCTCCCAGCTACACATCTACCAACGCCAGCTACCACTGAGCTATCTCTGGACTCCCTGAGCTTCCCTCAGCTAAGCCCCAGTCTCAGCTTCAGTCTGCAGCTCGGCCGTTGCAACCTGAGATGGAAAAACGGACAAACATGCTCCAAGGAAAGCTCTTCTTTGACCCTCCTTGAGTGTTTGAATCCTCCCCTGTCACATGTATCTTAATCAGACTGTTAGAGCAGTGAATCAACCAGTAAATCAAATATCAGAGGCAAACAACAGCGAATCAGATATGTTCAGACACGATCAGAGCGTCTGACAGTGCAATTTAAATTAAAGTGATCGGTCACCAGACCGATCAGAGAGCCTCCTGATCGGTCACCAGACCGATCAGGCTGGGTCCAGACCGATCAGGCTCCATCCTGATCGATCCCAACGCTCAATCAGAAATCACAATTTCTTTGAGATTCTCCTGGACCGATCACTAGACCGATCCTAGGTTGTGGATCGTTCACCGGACCGATCCACCCTTATATTGGGCGATTTCTGAGGTTCTCAGCCTAAGCCTTCTAATCGGTCAACTGACCGATCAGGGTGTCTCCTGATCGGTCATCAGTCCGATCAAATCATCACCAGATCGATCGGGCACCGTCCTGATCGATCTTAGTGAGGAACCCGCGAAGCTGGATCGTTCACCAGAACGATCTGCACAGTGATCCTGATCGGTCATCAGACCGATCAGGAGCAGTTCAGCAAGGGAACTCAACCTCATTGCTCGCTCCCTGATCGGTCACCAGACCGATCAGGAGCCAGTCAATGGGTGAAACGCATACTCCCTGATCGGTCACCAGATGATCAGGAGCACCACAGTAGGTTCCCAACCTCACTGTGTGCTCCCTGATCGGTCACCAGACCGATCAGTCATCGCTGGATCGGTCACCAGACCGATCCACGAAGGAGCAACGTGCCAGATTCCCTGATCGGTCACCCGACCGATCCAGGGACTCAAACCTAACCCTCCAAGCTAAGTTTCCAACCACCTTAGCCCTCCAAGCTAAGGATTTTTCACCTAACTCTCCAAGTTGGGAAGGTACACCTAACCCTCCAAGTTAGGACTTTTCACCTAGCCCTCTAAGCTAGGACTTTTCACCCAACCCTTCCGAATTAGGACTTTTCCAAACCTAGCCCTCCAAGATAGGACCTGACCCTCCAAGCCAGGACTTTTTCACCTACTTCTCCAAGATGGGAATTTGCACCTAACCCTCCAAGTTAGGACTTTTCACCTAGCCCTCCAAGCTAGGACTTTTCACCCACCTCTTCCGAATTATGACTTTTCACACACCTAGCCCTCCAAGCTAGGATTTTTCATACCATGCCTGATCCTCGATCAGGACTTAATCATCATCAATAATCATCCACCTAAACTAAAATCGATGTCAACACCAAAACAACAATCAGGGCCAGACTGCATCAACAATCTCCCCCTTTTTGTTATTTGACAACCCGATTTTAAGTTTAGGGATTCTCAATCAAGTTTTCCAAAATTTAGAATCATAGGGGAATCCAGATCCTCCCCCTACAACATGATCATCCTAAACTTAACCAACCAACACTCTCTCCCCCTTTGTCGAACACCGAAAAGGGGTCTAGAAGGGCTGTTAAGTTTAAACCAAACTCCCCCTCAACCCTAGGGGTACCCCAAAACAACATGGATTTGATTGAATATTGATAAGCATATGATCACATATGGCAAAAAGATATAGACATGGCAAAACAGACATATGTATCATATGAACATGGCATCATAAACATGAACATAGCTATGGATCAAATATGTAGATAGTACTCATAGCATCAACAAGAAGCATACTAAAGGAAAATAGACATGCATCAAAGTCAGAAAGTCTAAATCATAAAATATCCAGGATGCAAGACATATCCATCAAAATATGTGTGGCACAAGACCATAACAAGCAAGTCATAGGGCATACAACCCGAAAGTATCACAGTCAAATACTCAGATCATGAAAAGACAGCAGACATCCAAGCTCAAGCGTCAGTGGGGGGGTCATCATCGCGCATGAGGTCATCCATCGTGGCATCAGTAGATCCCGGTGCAGCGCTGCCCGAAGGAGCATCCCCTGGAAATGTATGGCGGCGTCACTCTTCGTACCACGTCTGCTGCAATGCCTGGACCCCAGAGACAATAAACTCTACGCCGGTCAATCGGCGATCGAATGACCTGAACTCCGAGTAGATCTCCTCTCGATGAAGCTCTCGTAAATGAAGATCCTGCTGGATGGTCCACTCGAGCTCTGAAATCTGTCAGCACAAATCTGGCTCGGGCTCATCATAGTAATCGCCAGCAGCATGGGCCTCATGAGGCGCAGCAACATCGGGTGGTGCCTAAAAATGTGGTGCTCCGCCAGGTAACTCACCGAGACCTCGCTCATCCTTCCACACCAACGCCCCATCGCACTCTCAAATAATAATGCCAGACTTGGCAAAAGCGCATCGACCCAGGCGACAATCCTGTTTGACCATGGGCATAGTCCTGCCTTTGGTAACATCAACTCCAACTGACATAAGCTAGTCAGTGATGATATGACCAAAGGGCATGTAGACCGTGCGACGACTCAGCTCACGATATGATAGGATGGACTGGAAAATGCTCTCCATGATGTCGAAGTCCATCTGGCGATGCATGCCATAGAGCATAAGGTAGTGATAGGGTCGGATCTCTGTCAAAGGCTTAGAAGTGATGGGTAAGATGCAATTTATGATTATCTTGAAAAGGACATAGTCAACTGGAGCAAGTCGTAGGGCTGCAAAAGTAGGGAAAATTGAACCCAATTCATCAAGACCGGCTGGGCGGGGATGACCAAAAAAGTGCTGATAGATGGAGTCAGGGGTAATATCTGCAAATGGAGCTAGCAGAGGATCAGGAAGTTCAGGGTAGATCGAATACAGATTCGGTGATCATCGACCACCTAAATACTCTGCCAAGATTTCATAAGAAAAATCAAGATTCATCTTGCCGACTCGAGTAGTGAACTCGAAGCCCCCCTGAGGACCTTGCTGAAGATTATTGTAGAATTCAGAGACTAGGTCGTAATTGATAGTTCATTCCAAGGACAGAAGAAAACCCAGATTGTAGAAAGTGACAATCTCCATGACGGAGGGGCAATGCTCAGTTAGGAAGGGAACATCAATGGATCGACAGGGTAAGAGTTTGAAGGTCCTTGCTTGGAGGGCCTGTTCATAGGCCGCATTTGGGAACCGGGAGCTAGAGGAAGGCTGTGGCCTTCTGGAGGGCCCAAATGTAGCAGGGGCTTTTCCCCTTGAACTGCCCTCAGCTACTTCCTTGCTCTTGGAGGATTTCCTAAGGAGTCGAATTAATCAAACAATTATGATTTAACCAGGGAAGTGATCACAACCGGTTTGAATCGATCGATCAAGATGGACACAAGTTGAATCACAAATTCAAGAGTCGATCATCAAAAGTAAGACCCAATCAGAGAATGCAATCAAGACACAATGATTAAGGTACACATTTGGATTAAGGAATCAAGAGTAGATCATAGGCATAGATGGGTCACGACCAAATTAAAAGATCACGGCACCACACCAAGAACAACACACCAAACTTGATTAGTTGCAAAATAGATAATCCATGAATAGATTCATAAAGGAAACTAAATCAAACACTCACTTTGGCCCCATTGGTGAGGTTCTTGATGGGAAAGGAAAAAAGAAACGCTTGCGCAGGAGAAGTTGTTGGCGCAAGGGAGATCGCGAGATCATTCAGCAAGGGAGAGCGTCGCAAGACGCAGGAAGAAGACGGAGCTTGGAGAAAACTCTCTTAGCACTGCACATGCACACTCACGAGAGGGAGACGAAGATACTAGGAAAAACTCTCTCACAGGGTCGCACAAGTGGGAGGTTTTTCGGCGCTAGGGTTCGGCAATGGTAAGTTTTCGCGAAGTTAATCGGTTGGTGGATCGGTCCACTAACCAGAACTTAATGCGATTGAACGGATCACCATTCGATCTGATAGCGCTCAGACCGATCAGGCTATAGCCTGATCGGACTGACCTGGTCCTGATCGGTCGGGTGACCGATCAGACGCGATCCTGATCGGTCGGCTGACCGATCAGGACACGAACAGTAGGGTTCGGAGAAAAACCTCTGAGCTCCCCGATCGGTCTGTGGACCGATCACCATAGGGTGCCAGATCGGTCCGGGGACCGATCCAGGCTAGCTCAATACACTTGGTCAAAAAGTTCGGAGAGTCACTACTGCCCCTCCGATCGGTCTGTGAACCGATCGTCACAGGATGAAGCTAGATCGGTCTGGGGACCGATTAGCCATAGGCCTGATCGATCTGGTGACCGATCAGGGTTCCTGATACTCCCTAATACGATCTGAAATATTCAGTGACAGGTTTTCTGAATCTTTCCAAGGAGATCTGATGAAGTTTATCGAGCTTGGACATGATCTTTTGACTAAAATTGATCCCTGAACAAGGATCAAAAGTCCTTATAGGTTCAACAATCACTTTGATCCATTCAAATGGAATCAAACTCAATCAACAATCATTCAAGCAAAATCAATCAAGTTTTGTTCCAAATTCAAGTTTCCAATCAAGTTTTCTTGATTGGAATGCCCAAGTATGATCATGGAGCCAAATACACATATGTTATGCAATGGTTTTCCCCATACTTGGTCACCGAAGTGATTATTATCTCGTCAACTTAATTTCTCAAGGGATGCATTGACATTTTGAGAAATTGAGTTGATCCTAACATCTCACCTCATATCTAGCAAACAAAAATGTTTTGTTAAACCTTATAGTTTGTGTGAGATGTCCCCAAAGTTACCCAATTGTTTCCCAACAATTTCGGAATAATCATGAAGGGTTTTAAAGCATTTTAAAATTCATGAAGCTCGACACATTCCCAACTCCTGTCTTAAGAAACTAAATTCATTTTCGGGGAGTGGTTTAGTGAAAATGTCAGCTAGATTTGATTTGGACTCTACATGCGAGAGTACAATATCTCCCCTAGCCACATAATCCCTAATGAAGTGGTGACGCACCTCAATATGTTTGGTCCTAGAATGATGGACTGGATTCTTGGTTAAGTTAATTGTGCTAATGTTATCGCATAACACTTGCACACCCTTGTAACTCAATCCATAGTCCTCTAGAGTATGTATCATCTACAACAATTGTGATACGCTCTCTCCCATGGCGATATATTCTGCCTCGGTCGTGGAGAGAGCAACACAATGTTGCTTCCGACTTGACCAACTTACTAAGGACGAACCTAGGAATTGGCAACCCACACTTGTGCTCTTCCGGTCCAACTTACATCCAGCGTAGTCGGAATCCGTATAGCCAATTAAATCAAATGATTCGGTACGGGGGTACCATAGACCAACTCCTATTGTGCCTCTGAGATATCTCAGAATTCTCTTAACAGCGATTAAGTGAGATTCCTTGGCACAAACTTGATACCTAACGCACATACCCACAACGAAAAGAATATCAGGTCACTAGCTGTGAGGTATAGCAAACTGCCTATCATGCTTTGATATTGAGTTAGATCAACGGGTTTACCACTCTCGTCATTGTCTAATCTTGTGTTTGTGGCCATGGGAGTGGTTACCTCTTTTGAATCACTCATATTGAATTTTCGAAGCATTTCTTGTGTGTATTTTGATTGGTGCACATGGATGCCATCGCGAGTTTGCTCGATTTCAAGTCCGAGGAAGAAAGTCAATTCTCCCACTAGACTCATTTCAAATTCACTCTCCATGTGTCCAATGAACTCATTCAAATAGCCCCTATTGTTTGAGCCACAAATTATGTCATCGACATATACTTGGGCTACAAAAATACTGTCACCATCTCTTCGTAGAAATAGTGTAGGGTCTATTTGGCCTCTAACGAAGCCCTTTTCAATCAGGAATGTCGACAACCGCTCATACCAAGCTCGGGATGCTTATTTAAGGCCATAGAGTGCCTTTTTGAGCTTGAACACGTGGTTTGGGAATTCGGTATTCTCAAACCCCGGAGGTTGTTCGACATAGACCTCTTCTCTAATTAAACCATTTAGGAAGGCCGATTTGACATCCATTTGATATAATTTGAAGCCACGATGTGCTGCAAATGCAAGCATCAATCGAATGGACTCTAATCGTGCCACGGGTGCATAGGTCTCATCATAATCAAGGCCTTCAACTTGACTATAGCCCTTGGCTACTAAGCGTGCCTTATTTCTAATGATTTCTCCCTTGTGGTTCAATTTGTTCTTGAAGACCCATTTGGTTCCAATGATGGTGGTCTTCTTAGGTCTAGGGAATAAGTCCCAAACTTGACTCCTTTCGAATTAACATAGTTCATCTTGCATTGCAATAATCCAATCGGGATCATTTAATGCTTCATCAATTTTTCTAGGTTCAATTTCGGAAATTAGGACAACTTCATTAGCCTCATTCTGGAAGAATGATCTAGTTCTAACCCCATGATGGATGTCTCCAACAATCTGGTCTTGGGGATGACTAGAGGCTAATCTAGTTTGCCTTGGTGTTGGTGGTGCTTCTTGAATAGGTTCACTAGACACAAGGTCAGCCTCAGGATCCGGCTGATCTATGGATTGTCTAGGCTCACCGTCATCGGATTCATCACCATCAACAACATTTGGACTCTCATTCAAACTTAGTCTCCTAAGTTCGAATTGGACTTCATCTTCTGGTTTACCATTGACTTTTGGAATTTCTTCAAAGACAACGTCAGAAGATTCTTCAACCATTCTAGACTTCTTGTTGTTGACTCGATAGGCTTTGCTAACGAGGGAGTACCCGACTAGTATCCCTTCATCAGCCTTTGCCGTGAACTTTCCAAGATGATCCTTGGTGTTGAGAATGAACACCTTACACCCAAACACCCGAAGGTGTTTAACCGTAGGTGGTTTCCCAAACCAAAGCTCATGGGGAGTCTTTCCTAAAAATCTATAAATGAGGACTCGATTTTGCACATAGCAAGCTGTATTTACAGCTTCAGCCCATAAGTAACTCGGGAGTGAGTACTCATTAAGCATGCTTCGCGCAGCCTCTTGTAGAACACGGTTCTTCCTCTCTACAACACCATTTTGTTGTGGTGTTCTAGGAGTAGAGAACTCATGTTTATAACCCCTATCTTGACAAAATTCTAAAAACCTTTGATTTTGAAACTCACCTCCATGATCACTCCTAATTGTCTTAATTGTTAATGATTTTTCATTTTCAACTCTTCTACAAAAAGAAATGAAAATATCTAAGGTTTGATCCTTATATTTTAAAAAGTAAGTCCATGTATATCTAGTGAAATCATCAATGATCACAAAGCAATATCTACTTCCATTCAATGATATGATAGTACTACAATCAAATAGATCCATGTGAAGTAAATCTAATGCAGTAGAAGTACTTACAGCGCTTTTACCTTTATGTGCAGATTTTGTTTGCTTATCCATTTGACATGCATCACAAAGTTTGTCTTTCTCATACTTGATGCTTGGTAAGCCACAAACCAATCCCTTGTTGGCCAACTTCCGGATGTTCTTCATATTCACATGTGCTAGCCTCCAGTGCCAAAGGGTGGACTCTTCTTCTTTTGACATGAAGCACTTAGCAAAAGCATTAGTAGCACTTTTAAATGAAACTTGATAAATGTTGTCTACTCTTGCTCCTACTAGTACCGTGTCCAAGGTGTCATGTTGTCTAACTAGACATTGACTTGGTTGGAAATCAATTGTGTAACCCGTGTCACACAATTGACTCACACTTAGGAGATTAAATTTCATCCCCTTGACTAGAAGGACATTTGAGATTCTAAGACATTCGGATATTTGAATGTCTCCTATCCCTATGACCTTAAGACTACCATTGTTACCAAATGAAACATTACCTCTACTTTTCTTGTGAAGTGTGGTAAACAATGATCTATCCCCGGTCATGTGTTTGGAGCATCCACTATCAACGAACCAAGTTGATAGATGCTCCCCCTCAATCATAGCCTACACAATTCGAAAAATAGAAGTTTTAGGTACCCAAACCTTGGGACCTAAAGCATCAACTAAACAAGACTTAGGCACCCATGCCTTGACAACTTTCTTTGAGTTTTGGGTGTCCTAGATTGTCTCATGTCAGTCCTAGACATGAGAGACACAAATGAGGGTTCCTTAGGGCGGTAACCGATACCGGCCCTATTGTAGACTGCCCTTTGGGCATTTAGGATCATGTCTAGGGTCTTAGAGCTAGTTGAGAACTTCTCAAGAATAGTCTTGAGTCTCTCAACTTCACTCTTTAATGATTTGTTTTCATCTACTAACAAGTCATCATGCAAGTCATTGACTTCCTCAACCTTAGAGGATTTCAACTTTTCAACTTCAAGTTTCAAAGACTTAATCTCATCTTCTAGCAATTCAACATGCAAATCATCAATGTTATCATCTCTAGATAATTTCAATTGATCAATTTCTAATTGCAATGCTTTAACCTTATTTTTTGATTTCTTAAGCATACTAGTTAAACATGCAATAGCTCTATAACACTTTTCGAGTTCGGGAGAAGTTACCTCTTCATCATCCGAAGATGATGAAGCCGCGTTTGAGGAACTTGAAGATTCATCACTGCTTTCCTCTCCAAGAGCCATAAGTGTCACATGCCTTGTGCTCTTCTCCTCCTTCTCTTCATCGGATGAGCTAGAGGATGACTCATCCCAAGTGGCCTTCAAGGCCTTCTTCTTCTTCTTAGACTTTTCTTCTTTCTTTTTGGATTTCTCCTCCTTCTTCTTGAGTTTTGGACATTCATTCTTGAAATGTCCTTTCCTACCACACTCAAAGCAAGAGGCATTAGTCTTATCAAGTTTGGATTCACTAGAGTTACCTCTACTCTTGAAGTGTCGACCCCTTCTCATCATCCTTCTCACAAAGTTTGCCATCTCGGATGAAGAGGAGCCGCTGCCATCTTCTTCGGAATCGGACTCGGATTCGGAAGAGGATGAAGATGAAGAGACCTCCTTCTCCTTCTTCTTCTCCTTCTTCTTCTTGTTGGACCGGTCCCCTGCAACTAAAGCAATCCCCTTCTCCTTGGGGCCTTTGTTAGCCATTTCATGCAATTCCATCTCACAAAATAAATCATCTAGCTTTACAATGGATAGATCCTTGGATACTTTGTAGGCATCCACCATGGATGACCACAAAGCATTCCTTAGAAATGCTTTCAAGACATACCTCACAAAGTCGCGATTCTCGACCTTTTCATCAATTGAATGAAACCCATTGAGGACTTCCTTGAACCGGCTATGAAGCTCACTTACCGACTCATTTTCCTTCATGGAGAGATTTTAGAGTTGGTTGAGGAACAAATCTCTCTTTGCGATTCTTGAGTCTCGGGTTCCCTCATGGAGCTCAATGAGTTTGTTCCACAAGTCCTTTGCACTTGTGAAGGGACCAACCTTGATGAGTTGGTCTTTGTTCATGCCACATTGTAGAGTGACAACCGCCTTCGCGTCGGCTTCACTCTTCCGGGTTTGTTCGGCAGTCCACCTCCATGATTCGAGTTCTTTGCCTTCATCATCCTTAGGAGGGGTGAATCCCTCCTTTACCGCGAACCAAGTATGGATGTCCATCTTCAAATAGTATTTCATCTTCGATCTCCAATATTGGAAGTCGGCGCCATCAAAGAATGGAGGTCGAGTGGTTGAAAAACCTTCCCTCAAAGCCATCTCGTTGATAACTCTCGGATGTTAAGCCGTAAACAGAGCCCCAAGCTCTGATACCACTTGTTGGAAACGGATGGCTAGAGAGGGGGGGGTGAATATAGCCAATCTCTTTAAGCTTTGAAACTTATCAAGATTTCTGCACTCAACTTATCAGTAGCACAGCGGAAGAAGCAAATGAAAAGAGACAGTGCAGTAAACAAAACCGAAATGAAAGCAAGCAAGAACAACTACCAAGGTCGCTAACAAGAGGATTTACAAGGTTCGGGGATAACTTGCCCCTACTCCCTGGCGTGCCCTTAAGGTGGGCGATCCCTTGATCATCGGCAGATCAAGCCCCGGTGTTCACCGGATATAACGCAACCTCCTTCTCGGTGGAGAAATCTCTCCACAGCGTTTCAAACAAGGATATGGATTTATGCTTAATGAAACACAGAGAAAACTCTTACTCAGCACCAACCAAGGACAAGAACACAGCGAGCTTATCCTGAGCTCCACCCAACGACGATCTCACGCAAGGACTCCCTCCTTCGTGTCTTCTCACTGTCGGACTCTAAGCTCCTTGTTCTTTCCTCCCAGCACTACGTAAGGGTTGGTTGCTTTTGCAGTTGCTTGCTCAAAGTGATGAAGACTTCAGGAACACAGCAAGCAAGTTGTGGAGAAAAATAAGGCGCAGCAAGAACTTCAGCAAGCTCAACACCGAAGACTGTCGAACAACTTCTCTGCTTCAACTGAAGCCTTCTTCTCGCTTTTGTTTCTCCACCAAGCATCAGATGACACTATCCCTGCAGCTCCCAGCTACACATCTACCAACGCCAGCTACCACTGAGCTATCTCTGGACTCCCTGAGCTTCCCTCAGCCAAGCCCCAGTTTCAGCTCCAGTCTGCAGCTCGGCCGTTGCAACCTGAGATGGAAAAACGGACAAACCTGCTCCAAGGAAAGCTCTTCTTTGACCCTCCTTGAGTGTTTGAATCCTCCCCTGTCACCTGTAGCTTAATCAGACTGTTAGAGTAGTGAATCAACCAGTAAATCAAATATTAGAGGCAAACAGCAGCAAATCAGATATGTTCAGACGCGATCAGAGCGTCTGATAGTGCAATTTGAATTAAAGTGATCGGTCACCAGA
This sequence comes from Boesenbergia rotunda, assembly GCA_024364735.1. NCBI lineage: Eukaryota > Viridiplantae > Streptophyta > Magnoliopsida > Zingiberales > Zingiberaceae > Boesenbergia > Boesenbergia rotunda. The sequence continues at coordinate 224,979 of JAGFNQ010002985.1, read as the reverse complement.
CCGATCAGAGAGCCTCCTGATCGGTCACCAGACCGATCAGGCTGGGTCCAGACCGATCAGGCTCCGTCCTGATCGATCCCCAACGCTCAATCAGAAATCGCGATTTCTTTGAGATTCTCCTGGACCGATCACCAGACCGATCCTAGGTTGTGGATCGTTCACCGGACCGATCACCCTTATATTGGGCGATTTTTGAGTTTCTCAGCCTAAGCCTTCTGATCGGTTAACTGACCGATCAGGGTGTCTCCTGATCGGTCATCAGTTCGATCAGATCATCGCCAGACCGATTGGACACCGTCCTGATCGATCTTAGTGAGGAATCCGCGAAGCTGGATCGTTCACTAGAACGATCTGCACAGTGATCCTGATCGGTCATCAGACCGATCAGGAGCAGTTCAGCAAGGGAACTCAACCTCACTGCTCACTCCCTGATCGGTCACCAGACCGATCAGGAACCAGTCAATGGGTGAAACGTATACTCCCTGATCGGTCACCAGATCGATCAGGAGCACCACAATAGGTTCCCAACCTCACTGTGTGCTCCCTGATCAGTCACCAGACCGATCAATCATCGCTAGATCGGTCACCAGACCGATCCACGAAGGAGCAGCGTGCCAGATTCCCTGATCGGTCACCCGACCGATCCAGGGACTCAAACCTAGCCCTCCAAGCTAAGTTTCCAACCACCTTAGCCCTCCAAGTTAAGGATTTTTCACCTAACTCTCCAAGTTGGGAATTTGCACCTAACTCTCCAAGTTAGGACTTTTCACCTAGCCCTCCAAGCTAGGACTTTTCACCCAACCCTTCCGAATTAGGACTTTTCCAAACCTAGCCCTACAAGCTAGGACCTGACCCTCCAAGCCAGGACTTTTTCACCTACTTCTCCAAGATGGGAATTTGCACCTAACTCTCTAAGTTAGGACTTTTCACCTAGCCCTACAAGCTAGGACTTTTCACCCACCTCTTCCGAATTAGGACTTTTCACACACCTAGCCCTCCAAGCTAGGACTTTCAACACCTAACCTCCTAGATTAGGATTTTCCAACACCTAGCCCTCCAAGCTAGAATTTTCCATACCATGCCTGATCCTCGATCAGGACTTAATGATCATCAATAATCATCCACCTAAACTAAAATCGGTGTCAACACCAAAACAACAATCAGGGTCAGACTGCATCAACACTCTTTACCTTTTGAGCACTTATCCTTATAGTGCCCATTTTGGTTGCAACCAAAGCATATAATATGCTCTTTTCTCTTGGCTTTGGTGGAGGTGGAGACTAGGTTGACTTCTTCTTTAACCTTGGATGAAGAAGATACTTCCTCTTGTTCTTGTGTAGACGAGGGTCTCTCCTCCCCCTCAATCCTTGAGGTGGTGACCTCCTCCTCTTCTCTAGATGAGGTGGATGACCTCTCACTTTCTTCTTCCACTTCTTGAACCAACGAGTTGATTTCTTCGGGCTCTTGAATTTGTGTAGGGTTCTTGTGACACTTTTCCAACTTATCTCACAATTCATGAGCATTCTCATATTTACCTACATCATTCAAAATATCGTTAGGCAAAATATTTAACAAGATATCAATTACCTTCTTATTTGCCCGAAATTGTTCTTGTTGCTCTTTGTCCCAATATCTAGGACGAAGCTTCTTCCCATGCTTGTCCTTTGAAACTTCGAAGGGCTCTTCTATGGCTATCCTACATGGCCAATCCATGCTAAGCCAAGTCTCCATCCTTGCCCGCCAATATTCGAAGTCTTCATGATCGTAGGGTGGCGGGATGTAGATGTCGTCCCCAAATTTGTCTTCCGTCGTTCTTCCTCTAGCGTTCTTGCTCCCTCGGTGATTAGTCCGATCAAGAGCGGTCCTTCGCTCTGATACCAACTGAAGGATCGTTTATGATGTGCTAGAGGGGGGTGAATAGCACTTTTTCGTCGTTTTAATCTCTACAGAATTGTTAGCGCAGCGGAAACAATAATATGCAAAGTAAATAAGAAATAACAATGCTAACAATACCAGATTTACTTGGTATCCACCCCGATCGGATGACTAATCCAAGAATCCGTCGGTGGATCACTCCCCGGATAACCTCCGGCTATCACGTGTCCCTCCTTGTGGGTGGAGAAACCTCACCACAACACCTCGGACGCTTTGTGAACACAATATACTACTAACCGGCTTTATCCAAGCAGGTTTCGTCAAGAAACTCAGCCACCACGAAGTCCTCTTTAAATAGGACTTGGAGCTGATTTCTCGCTACCAGTTGACTGCCCCCATGGCAGTCGACTGGTGCCAGCCAAATTCGACCGTTGCATCTCAACGTTCGAATTCTCAGTCAGCTCACCAGCCACCTACCAGTCGACTGCCCCCAGGGCAGTCGACTGGTCCCTAGCTGAAATCCTTCCTGAGTACATTCACACAGCACTCGATCCTCACGACTTGACTGACCCCTCATCCGCAGCCTCGACTATTGCCTTCGCGCCCTCTTTATCTTCGGCTCCCGTCCCTCGGATGCACGCAAGTCTCCAACTTGCCTCCATGTCATCCTTCACGTATGCCTCGAAGTCCGCACCCCTCAGCTCATCGTCCCTGCTTACTAAAGTCCCTCGGATGCGCACACAAGCCTCCAGCTTGCCTCTATGCCAATCCTTCACGCATGCCTCAAAGTCCGCGCCCCTCAGCTCATCGTCCCTGCTTACCAAAGTCCCTCGGATGCGCACACAAGCCTCCAGCTTGCCTCCATGCCATCCTTCACCGTACCGAGACCGTTCAGTCAAGTCCATATGTGTAACCTGCACACTCAACATACATATATAAGAATACAAGGGAAAACCTAACTTAAACTCTTTGCCCAAACATCAAAACCTATGGTCACTCCGGACCATCTTAGGGCCGATTGCTCCAACAATTAGATCTTAAAAAATACTATACTCAGAGAAAAATCTCAAGGAATGATCTGACATCGCAATTGCAGCGATCCCTGATGGGTTCACCGTACCTTTCAAGGTATAGTTTGATTCAAAATGATGGCCGGAGGCCACCGATGGTGTCCGAGCGACAATCGAACGTGTGTATGTAAAATATCACATCATTCATTAAGGTTTTCATTGAGATTTTTTTTGAACGTATCATTGCTCTTAGATCTTATATGCTCGTCTAATTTTTTTTTATTATATATATATTTTTAAATATCATTTTTTTTATATTAAAATAATAATTTTTTAAATATGAATTGATTCGAAAATTATTTACATGTGTCCTAAATTAATTATTATATTATAGTAATTGATTATGATGGGAAATGAAATATGTGATTTCATAATTTTATATTCGAGTATTCAATAAATTTGACTTAGTAATTTATCGAAAAAATCCATCTACTTTTTAAGTTACACCGATGCAGGTAGGAGTGTGCAAAAATTAAAAAAAAAATCGAATTAATCGAATCAATCGAATTTTAAAATTCGGTTTAGTTAATTCATTTTTGATTTTTTTTTCAAAATTTGATTCGATTTTTTATTTTGAATTTTATAATTCGGTTAAATTGAATAAATCGAATAACAATATTAATTTAATTATTTTTTAATTTAAAAATATAATTAAATTAAATTAAATTTTATTTTTTTATTAAAATCGAATAAAATTTTAAAATTTCAATTAAATCGATTAATTTGGTTAAACCTATCAGATTTTTATCAAGAAATTCGATTGATTTGTTATTTTAAAAAATATAAATTTATTCGATCTATTTGATACGGTTCGATTTCGATTTCGAATACAGATCCGCCCCCGACCTCCAGATCCAAACAAACCAACCACGTCTGCCCCCTGCCAATAAAAGCCACCGCACCAAATCGACGACGCATCGACGCCGCCCAATCCCTAAACAGCATTCCTGCCCTAACGCACGCGAAATCCACCGCCGCACCTCCACTTCGCCTTCGATTCCGCCCGCCTCGTCGTCTCCCAGATCGGAAATCGCTTTCGGGTGGTCCGATCATCAAATATGTCTTCCTCCTCGGGGCAGCCACAGTTTCGCTACACGCAGACGCCATCGAAGGTGCTTCACCTGCGCAACCTGCCATGGGAATGCACGGAAGAGGAGCTCATCGAGCTAGGCAAGCCTTTCGGCAAGATCGTCAACACCAAATGCAACGTCGGAGCCAATCGCAACCAGGCTTTCGTTGAGTTCGTAAGCACCTCGAGCTAATTTTATCGGTTTTTATTTATTATTCTGTCTGTAGGCTTTGTGAATATCATACATTAAAAATTGGTACATGTGTTTCTCAAGAGAATGGAGTTGGTGATTGTCTAATACAAGGCAATTAATGAGGTCCTAGGGCCAAGTGCATGCCTCTTTGTCACGGTTTAGGAATATAAAGGTACTGCTTGAAACACAGGTCATGGAAATTGTCATTCTTCAGATTGCTTAGTGTCACTTAACTTGGTGGTTTAGTTTCTCTTTTACTCAATTTTGAACATGACTGCAAGCTATGCCACTCGTGTGATCCAAGTGGCTAGCCTGTCTATTTCTAAAAATTTAACACATGATTTGTAGGGGTGTTGAGTGCCAGCTCAGAGTGTTAGTGCTAGAGTTGGTAACTGACATGGGTGTGAAGGGGACAAATGAAGTGTTAATGTATGAGGAAATGGGAGGATAACTTGCTGCCATCTCCATGACAATCCATTTTGGAATTGATAGATTTTTATTTTTTCCAAGAGGTATTCTGGGGATACATCTTATCCCTATTTATAAGCTTGCCAAGTCTTAGACATCATAGTAATACATCAACTTTACAACTTGTTCTAACCTATGTAACTCACTTTCTAAAATGAAAAGGACTACTTTTGTTATGTTTAGTTCTCTCCTATGCAAAGTTATTTCATTATGAAAGTGCAAGCTAGTTTTTTTTTGTTTTCACTTTGCACCTTAATGGCGCATATAGCACCCTATTTTCTCAGTTTTATTCGTAGACTACGGATACTAGATGCTGAGCAAATTAAAGATTCTGGTACTGGTACTGGTTCCCTTTTTGCTTGCATGATGGACCATATAGATCATGGATCATGAATGGCATAATCAATTAAGCTGTTATTTCACAGGAGCAACTTAAGAAATTACGAAATTACATACGGATGTTATATAGTAATACCTCCTTCAATTAAGACAAAATCGAGTAAATGAGAGAGAGAGCAATTACATGATGTCTAAAAAAGTGTATAGGTCATGCTGATTGTATTACATAGACAATGAACATACAGAGTTGAAATTCTGCAATGAGCATGAGAGCGAGATGTAATGAGTGACATTGAGTGGTCAAGTAGAACAAGGATGATATAACAAGCAGACTTTTCCCCTTAGTTTCCTCAATGTGATCCTAAATGTAGCGTTGTTTTCACCTGATGCTAGCAATATATGGTTGGTATCTCATGGCATTGGCTGAACATCATCTGATATGAGCAATATATAGTTGATATCTGGTGGGATGGACTTGGCTGAACATGGAAATTTTGCTTCTGCCAATTAGGTTCAATTTCGGGTTCATAACAGAAGACTATGTCTTACGCAAGCCAATGAATACAAAATGAGATTTCAAACCGTGACCCAACACTAATGTTCATGAATAGTCCATAAGGATCTTGTGGTGAGACTAATGGCCTACATGAGGCAAATACAATGCCTAGTTTGGACATTATTCTTTTGGTCATTATGCTTCTTTCCTTGAGTAGTTATGGCAATAATGCGCATTAAGTTTTTCCTTGTTATTGTTTTCTTTTCTTTATTTAGTTTCTACACAAATACCTTTGATGTTAAATACATTCTAATTTCCTTCAAGTCATGTTTGTTATTTTAGAAATATTTTTTGGAAGATTGCATATGTTTTAGAGATAATTGTCCAACCTTGTCGCTCACCTTTCATTTCAGGTAGACCTTAATCAGGCAATCTCAATGATCTCATATTATGCCTCTTCCTCCGAACCTGCCCAAGTTCGTGGCAAAACTGTTTATATCCAATATTCAAACAGGCAAGAGATTGTGAACAACAAGACTTCTGGAGAGGTTGTTGGAAACGTCTTACTTGTTACAATAGAGGGTGTGGAAGCTGGTGATGTCAGCATAGACGTTATTCATTTGGTGAGTTCTGTGAAAATATCACCATCTTATATATAATCTTTCAATTGCATTTCAGATGAAATACAATAATACGCTTTAAGCAGTTTTATAAATCTGAATTGTGTTCAAGTCAAGCAATGAAATGAATTCCTTTAGCCTTTGCATATAAAATTACATAGGTTTTGCCCTTGATTGTTAGTGACAAACATTGAACATGTTAAGTTAGAGTATAACTTATTATCAACATCTGCTTTTGGAGACATACCAGGTTGCTTTTGCTTTCTTGTACTGCTGAATAAATGTGGATCACTACGTTTTTCTTTTCCTATCATCTTTAAGTTGCAAGTCATTCAATTTGTGTGTGATGTTCCTGTGGACTTTAAATTTCCATGTCTCTAATTTTAATTCATCAGGATTTTTTTTCCTGTTTGTTGAGATGCATGGTGCCTCATGTTTTGACTGATATGTAAATCTTCTGCAAGTGCTGTAATTTGGTTAATTATTGTTTAAAAAGGATAGTTGTACATGTGCCCTCATTCTTTACATTGTCGTTTCACACTTGATTTTATTGTTGGAAGTAGTTGAGAATTGTGGCCTATGCATAATTTTCAACTTATTAAATAAAAAATATCGTATATTTTGTTCCTGGAGCTGTGATGATTACCATTCTCTTCCATGTGCCCTTCTGCACTTTTGCACTTTCAAATTAGACCAGATATCATTTATCTAAATCTCATTAATAATTGATATTTATCTCTCTCTCTTGGGTAGGTATTTTCTGCTTTTGGATTTGTTCACAAAATTGCTACTTTTGAAAAGACTGCTGGTTTCCAGGTTTGTTTATTTGTATTTGTATATTCTCAGTTTTAACTTTTGTACTT
>JAGFNQ010002985.1:167362-209726 GCA_024364735.1 Boesenbergia rotunda | reverse complement strand
TAACTCTGCTCGTGCTGGGCTCTCTGAGGTCCTAACAGCTGGGATTCCCAACCTCCTCCCAGAGGGTGGGTGTCCGACAAGGCCTACCATACAACGCCTCATACGGTGCCATCTGGATAGCCGCATGATACTGTTGTTGTAGGCGAACTCGACAAGATGCAGATGATCCTCCCAACTGCCTCCGAAATCCATAACACAGGCTCGTAGTAAGTCCTCCAAGGTCTGGATCGTACGCTCTGACTGACCATCGGTCTGCGGATGGAAGGCGGTACTAAATCTGAGCTCGGTACCCATGGCCTTCTGCAGACTCTGCCAGAAACGTGAGGTGAAACGCGGATCTCGGTCAGAGATGATACTCAATGGTATGCCGTGTAATCTGATGATCTCTCTGCAATATAGCTCTGCTAATCTGTCCAATGAATCGGTCCTCCGAATAGCTAGGAAGTGCGCGGATTTGGTCAATCGGTCAACGATCACCCAAATCGCGTCAAGGCCTCGTCTGGTCCTAGGCAATCCCACCACGAAATCCATAGTAATGTGTTCCCACTTCCACTCGGGAATGGGAATCCTCTGAAGTAGTCCAGCAGGTCTCTGGTGCTCGGCCTTAACCTGCTGGCAAACTAGGCATCTAGCTACAAAATCCGCGATGTCTTTCTTCATGCCGTTCCACCAGTAGGAACGCCTCAGGTCTCGGTACATACGGGTCCCGCCCGGGTGGATGGCAAATCGGGAGCGATGAGCCTCCTGGAGTAACTCCTCTCGGACCGGATGTGACTCGGGTACGCAAAGTCTCCCTCGGAAGTAGAGAGCACCCTCGTCATCTCTGGTGAACTCAGACTGCTGTGCTGACGCTATCTGGCTGCCGAGGGACTGCAGGTGCTGATCACTCGCCTGAGCCTCTCTGATCCTCGTCCGGATGGAGGACTGAGCAACAATGGTCGCCAGAATACCCCTCTCAGTCTGACCCTGCTCCTCTAGACCCAACTCTGAGAAACTCTGGACGATCTCGGTAACCAGTACTCGGTGTGAGGCTAGTACTCCTCTGGACTTTCTACTCAGGGCGTCAGCAACGACATTAGCTTTCCCAGGGTGGTAGCTAATGGTACAATCGTAGTCCTTCAGGAACTCCATCCACCTCCTCTGTCGGAGGTTGAGCTCCTTCTGCGTGAAAAGATACTTGAGGCTCTTATGATCCGTGAATATCTCAAAAGTGATCCCATACAAGTGGTGCCTCCAGATCTTCAGCGCAAAGATAATGGCTGCAAACTCTAAATCGTGAACTGGGTAGTTCTTCTCATGCTCCTTCAGCTGTCGAGAAGCATAAGACACTACCCGCCCGTGCTGCATCAGAACGGCGCCCAATCCCTGATAAGATGCATCCGTATAAAGCACAAATCCGTCCTCTCCTGATGGAAGAACGAGGACGGGTGCCGACACTAATCTCTGCTTCAGCTCCTGGAAACTAGACTCACAAGCCTCTGACCATGAAAACTTCACGCCTTTCCTGGTAAGGCGTGTCAGCGGCATAGCAATGCTCGAAAATCCCTCTACAAATCGTCTGTAGTAACCGGCCAGTCCCAAAAAGCTACGAATCTCCTGAACAGACTTCGGCTGCTCCCAACTGGTGACAGCCTCGATCTTCTGGGGGTCTACTGAAATACCTCGACTGGAAACTACGTGGCCCAGAAAACCAACTGAGTGTAGCCAGAACGCGCACTTGCTGAACTTCGCATATAAGCACTCCTGTCGGAGGATCTCCAGAACAATGCGAAGGTGCTGCGCGTGCTCCTGCTCAGAACGTGAATAGATCAAGATATCGTCGATGAAGACAATCACGAACTGATCTAGGTAATCCAGGAATATGCGGTTCATCAGATCCATGAACACCGCTGGAGCATTGGTAAGCCCAAATGGCATTACCAAAAACTCATAATGACCATATCTGGTGCGGAACGCTGTCTTCTGGACATCTGCCTCTCTGACCCTCAACTGATGATATCCGGATCGCAGATCAATCTTAGAATACACTGAAGTGCCTCTGAGCTGATCAAACAAATCCTCAATCCGTGGCAGGGGATACTTGTTCTTGATGGTCACTGCATTCAACTGTCTGTAGTCGATGCACAACCTCAAAGAACCGTCTTTCTTCTTCACGAAGAGAACTGGGGAGCCCCAAGGGGAAACGCTAGGCCTGATAAATCCCCTGTCCAATAACTCCTGGAGTTGGACTTTCAGCTCATCCAACTCCCTCGGTGCCATACGATACGGAGCTTTCGATGCCGGCGAAGTCCCCGGTATCAGCTCAATAGTGAACTCAACCTGTCTCCTGGGAGGAAGACCGGGTAGCTCCTCTGGAAAGACGTCAGAGAACTCTCGAACCACTGGAACATCTGGAAGAGATGTGCTACTGCTATCGTCTGCGCTGATCATGGATAATAGAAAGCCAGAACAACCCTGGGCTAGCAATCTCTGCGCCTGGAGCGCAGAAATAACTGATATGCCGTCGTCTCGGATGCCGGTGAAATCCCACGAGGGTTGGTCCGGAGGTCTGAAAGTGACCACCCTCGTCCGACAATCCACTGTGGCATGGTACGCTGTGAGCCAATCCATGCCGAGAATGATGTCAAAATCCACCATCTCCAGTACAAGCAGATCTACAGTAAGAATCATACTGTCGAAGTCCAAGGGACATCCTCGGACCTCCTGAGTGATAGACAAGGTCTCACCAGATGGTAAAGACACAGATAGCTGTCGTGCTATAGAGGTAGGTAACCTACCAATCCTAGCCATGAATAATCGTGAAATAAACGAGTACGAGCTACCAGTATCCACTAATAAATCTGCAGGTACTGAATATAAGGAGATAATACCGCGAAATACGGATCCGTCCGCCCTCTGTGCCTCCTCTCGTGTAACGGCGAAAACTCGTCCTGACTCTGGTGGTGGAGGTAGAGGAGGATACTGCTGGGGCTGCGGTGGTGGCAGAGGCTGGGGTACTGGTGCTCCAACCGCAGTCTGAGGCTGATACGGTGTCGGCTGATAACTCGGATAGTACTGAGGCTGTGTCATATACTGATGCGAGGGTGTCGAGATAGAACTCTGAGATGTCGCTGGAGTACCGACATGCTCATATCCAGACATACCATAAACCACTGCTGGAGTGACTGTCTGGGGTGGACGAAAAGAATGCTGGGTCCTCCGTCCTCGCTGTGGTCCTGACTGTGCAGTATGACCACTGTGTGCGGTATGGCCACTCTGGCCCGTGCCTCCAGTCCCCTCGTGTTGTGCCTTCAGGGCACAATCTCTACTCATGTGTCCCGGGAGCCTGCAGTAGAAACACACTGGATGCCCCACAGGGCAATCTGTCATGGAATGCTCACGGGAACCACACAAGGTGCACTGAAAACTACCGCTGGTCTTCTTCTGCTGACGCTGCTGAGAATGCCGAGAAGAACCTCTAGAGTAGCGACCAGACTTCTGAGGCCTACCAGATGCCCCAGAAGTGCTCTGAGCTGACTGTCCCTGACTGCCACGCTTCTGTCCGGAGGTCTGCTGTGGCTGAGTCTGAGATGCACTCTGAGCTGACTCTTTTCCCTTTTTCCTCTCCGTGTTCACCTCCTGCTGGGTCATCTCAATCAAAAGGGCTCTCTCCAAAGCCTCACTGTAAGATGCAGTACTAAATCCGGCAAGCTTGAGTCGGATATACGCAGCTAGTCCTCTAGTGAAGTGGATCATCCGGGATCTATCCTCGGTAACCAGCTCGGGGCAGAATTCAGCCAATCGGTCGAATTCTGCGCTATACTCCATAACCGTGCGAGTCCCCTGCTGCAGAGTCAGGAACTCCTGTCGCTGAGTCATCTGATAGGATATCGGAACGTAGTGACTCTCGAATGCCTCTCTGAAGACGGCCCATGTGAGATGCTGTTCTCCAATGATCGTGCGCCGCGAGGCCCACCAGGTAACCGCCTCGCCTCGTAAATGGTATGCGGCTAGCGCCGCCTTCTCCCACTCGGAGCAAGCCATGTAATCAAACGTACCCTCCAAAGTCTCCAACCAGTCACGGGCAGCCCTAGGATCAGCTCCTCCATGGAATAATGTGAATCGGCCTTTCACCGACTCTGCTAGTGCGGGTATCCGTGCTCGGGCTCTGGCACACTCTGCCGGAGTAGTAGGGGGTACCAGCGGAGCTGCATAAGGTGCTATGCCAAGAACAGTAGATGGAACTGTGAAAAATCCTGGAACAGGGGCCACTGGTGGGGCCGAATAAGCTGCTGGAGCTGGGGCCACTGGTGGGGCCGAATAAGCTGCTGGAGCTGAGGCCACTGGTGGGGCCGAATAAGCTGCTGGAGCTGGGGCCACTGAGGGAGCCGCAGAAACTCCCGTGAACGGTACTGAGGGGTAGCTAACCGTAGGCATCGCCGGGGGAGTAGGTACTGCTGGGGGTGCCGCGGAAACTCCCGCAAATGGTACAGATGAAGGCACCGAAGGGTAGACAACGGAGGGCACCACTGGAGGTGTAGGTACTGCTGGGTACGCCGTGGGTGGTGCTGACAGAGGTACGGTCGGGTACGGAACTGCTGGCACCGATGCAGGCGTAGCTACTGGTATCACAGATGGTCCCGCCGAGTAAGCAGTAGCAGGCACCGGTGCTGATACTGTGGGAATCAACGGTGTAGCAGTCACGGGTGGTACGGTCGGAACCGCTGACAGCAGTGGAGATGGGGGCCTCGGAACAACCGGAGGAGTCTGTCCCTGACTGACTGGCCCCGTCTCCGTCGGTCTCTCGGGTGACCTGGTCACCGGAGACCCAATAGTAGACTTACGTGGCCGTCCTCGACCACGTCCCGGTGCGGGGGCACGTCCGCGCCTAGTCATACCTGTTACAATATTAACCATTGGTTACTAAGGATATAGGTCACTAACCTTATCAGATCATACATTTGCTGCCCGGAGATGTCCCGTCACCGCCAAGTCCCATGGTCCACGTCACGCCGTGAAACGACTCCGAAAATCCGAAATGTACTCGGGCAGACTCATCTAACCCGAGCTCCGACACCTACTGAGTAGGTATCAGATTTAACTCCGACAAATCACGAATCGATGGTATCCCACATCCTGGGCTGGATACCAAAAATAAATTGGTATCAGATAAACACCGAAAAATCCGAAAAACACGTAGGCATCGAAACCTACGCTCTGATACCAAAATAAATTGTCACGCCCCGAGACCCAGGAGCCGCTGTTCCAATAGAAAATCGGACAGCACCTCCCCTGTCCGGCGGACAATTTACACATACACACAGACAAATATATCACAACCACGCAGTTAAATGGCCTCAGGCCTCAAATCCATACAGAAATAACAGTTATATGACTATAACTATCGTAAAACCAAAATACGATCTCACCTGAGCTGCCAGGGGGCAGGAACAAAGCCAAAACTCCACGAAGTCCAACATAGGACTCAAAAGTACAATACCATCGAATTAAACATGAATACATGTTCGAAACACCACAACGGAAGCATAGGAAATACTACAGGGTCCATAAGCACAATAAACATAAAATAAAACCAAGCGGAGCTCCTCTGGAGCTGGGGACTGGCTGCTAGGGATCTCCTGGCAGGCATCAACCTGAAATAAAATATATGGCAACGGGGTGAGTCCATAGCTCAGCGAATACCCATCAGATATGCATAGAAAATTATACCAACAATAAGGGTTCAGCTAATACAGTCTCATATCAACAGTAAGGATAGACTAATACTGAACATACTGAGGTAGATACATACCTGAATCCATCTATCCTGTAAAGAGGGTAATAAGTACCACGGAAATGTCAATAGACAGGTAATCACAGATAACAAGTCTCCAGAATATGCAATGTCAAACAAGTGCAACAAATAAGTGCAGCAAACAATGCACGATGCAAAATATGCACATGGTGCAATGCCATGGTCACCCCCTAACTCCAGTCAAGCCACCGAGACAGGCGATACTGTGTCGGCCGAGTGAAGTAGAGCTGTGACACTGTCAGCACTCTGCCATCACTGCTCCTGAGTGACCGAGTGGACAGGATGCTGGTGGAGCTATCGCTCCGCCCCATGTATATATGGGGGAGATATCTCTCTCATCTTCTCTGGTCTATGGGTAGAGAAGGGATCCCTGCTTGCTACCACGCTCCGAAACCACTACCCCTGAGCGGACGAGCGGAGCAATACAGAGCAAATGCACACACCCAGCGGTATCCACTAACCCATGAGTGGCCGTGTGTGCATATCATGTGCCGGAAGACGATTAGGCTCAACCACAAGGGAGTCGCTGATCGCCGGCATGCAACAATGCAAGGATGGTGTATGATAGATACACATACCTCCCTCCCCAAGTCCTCAGTATACTAAGTCTCAATCTGAAATCCTATAACAGGAAATACAGGGAACCTACAAGGTATACTGACTGGAAACTACAATTCCCTCAAGGTCAAAGGCAGGAGATACAACACGATCTCTAAGCATACATTAATTATGACAATACCTGAGACTGTATGGAACTACAACATACTAACTCAAGGGTAAACCACATGTATCCAGAACAAGTATAATAACTCAGGGATAGACAACAAGTATCCAGAACAGGTATAATAAACAGGGATAGCGTATAATCTTACTGCTATCTATAACAGTCTATGCATAATCACATGACAATATCGAAAGAGATAAGTCAGAGGGTACCCGCCTCCAAGAGTGTAGTCCGTATCAAACGAGACAGAACCACCCGCCAATAATAAGCCAAATCAAGTCCCTGTATCAAGGACAGATTTAATTAGCTATTACAAGAATAGTAACTAGCTAATTAATTCTTAATCCATTCTATGGTTAACCTAATCCGTCCCTTTCCATTTAATTAATCATAATAAAATGGTTAGGCCTTAATTATCTCAAATTATCCCGATTAGATTCCGATCAGGTTTGGAATCCGAATTTACCATTCCCAAATAAACCTAACCCGTTCACTCTTCAAACTATCCAAAGGTTTCGTCTCCAAATGGAGCTCACGGCAACCACCCATTAAGGTGCTACCAATCTAACCTCCCACCCCTAGTGAACCACCTATGATTCTAATTAAATCACAGATTATATGGAAAACTAATTTAGCACCAGTATACATTCCTATTATAGTATTGCCCATGAGATGAACTCACGGCAGCCTCCATGGCACACACACAATCAACCATTACATCTACAACATCTCATTACCTTGATTTGCAGATCTTCACAACAACAAGAATTGAGGAAGAACAGATTCCACGGCCACCGCAGCCAAATTCCCGAAGGCAATTTGCCACCGGATTCAAATCCCTACCAAACACCCTCAAATTCGAAGCTGCAACACAATTCATCCATTCAATCAACCTACTACCTCTTCTATTCCAGTAACAGGACAGATTAATCAAAATGCACATTGATTTCATTCCCTACCTCAAGCTCCAGGCCGCATCTCGCCGGAATGGTCTGCCAATCCAGCACGAACAGGATCTGAGCCCTGCCTAGCCCTTAGGTCCAAGATCTCCTACCACTGGAAATTCCAACTCCCCGGAACCTCAAGAACTGCTGCGATCAAAGAGAACAGTGGTTGTTAAGATCGTCCGAGATGGAACGGTCACCAGCAGATTGGAGCAACTCAATCCAATGGTATCCTCTATACGAGAATGGAAGAGATCGAGCGCTTACCACGAGTAGGTCCCCGTTTCCTAGCCCTAATGCCGGCGACCCTCCGCTCAACACCTTCCAGATGACGCGGCTCCCGATTTGGGCACGGTGAAGGGAAAAGTTCCGATCGGTAGCAGGGGAACGAGAGGAGATCGCGAGGGTGGAGTTGGGATCTCGGCGCCGACCTAGGGTTCGCGAGCGTAGGAGAAGAGAAGGGCAGGAGACGTTGCGGCTTCGATCGACAGGGCAGAAGACGCGACCACGAGTTGGAGCCCTAATTCAGCCCTTTATACTCGCTATTTTGCAATTTAGTCCAACAGATTTTCACCTAATTGCAAAACCACACCTAGAGTTAAGGTTATCTACGCTATAGCCCTTGTAACTATCCGTTTCAATTACAGTTTAGTCCCTAATTTAAGTCCAAGGCTTCAGAAGCCCCGGAACATATCCGATAATTCTCTGAAAAATTCCGGAACCTAGTCAAACGTGTCGGATTTAACAATGAAGGTAGGTAATTATACCGATTACACATCACATATATGTAACTATCACTTTATGCTATCAACTAATTGAATGTTTGCATAAATCATTGGGTTGTTAACTCATTAACAAGTATGCAACTTTATACATAGCACCCAACTGCACCTCTCTTTGCATCGACCTTGGCTGTGGCACAACAAATCGATGCTCCAAGCTTAAGGCTGACCTATTAATCAAGAAATAGTTTTAATATGGTTGGAGCTCATTCAATCGTTTAGTCAGGCTTGGATGTGTCCAACAACCAAAACTAAGGATTGACCTCTGACTCCAACTATATTATTCATAAACTAATTCCATGGTTTGAACATGTTGAGGTTCAAGTCGGGCATGGATGTGTCCATCAACCCAAACGAGAAACAAAACTCCGATTCTAACCATATTAATGGAAGGTGTTGGTCTTAATATTTTGTAAGGGGTTTTGGGTCTCATCTTTCTTTTCTAAGCACATTCATGACATAGAATTATGTCATGACTAACGATTTCCTTAATTAAGTATGTATGTGACTTAAGTTATCAAGTCTCATTAATTGAATTAGGAACCGGATTTCCTAATTCCATTTCATACTTAATTAAAGGAATTGTTTTGGGAAACAATTTCCTAAATTGTCATAATTAATTTCAGAAATAATATGTTCAAGACTTTGATTTCTCTAAATCAAATCTTATTAAATTAAGAGACAAATCCCTTAATTCAACTACATATTATTTTCATGAAAATCTCATTTAAGAAAACTCTATAGGAAACACTTTTCCTAATTAATTTTGGAGACAACAATATGTAAGAGCATCACCTCTTCAAACATATTTTATTTATGGATTTAATTAATTATAACAAATTGTTTTCTAAGGATGGCTCCCCGAGGTTCAGATACCCAAAGAAAAGTAATGTGTTGTAAATCCAATTGGACGGCTCCCCGAGGCTCAATCCAAATCAAACATGACAATTTCAATTAAAAATTGGGAAATTAAATTACAACAACTAACTTTAAATTGGACGGTTCCCCGAGGCTCAATCCAAAATAAAGAATTTTGTTGTCAATTTAAAAACTAAGTCAAATTTAATTGTCAATTAACTGTCCATGAATTTGTCTAGACTTTCTTAAAAGAAAGTGGCCAAAATTGTGAGATTTCAAAAATAGGTTTTTAGAATAATTGTAAGTTTCTGGTACAAAGGAAACTTACATATTTCCAAAATTGGAAAATTTTTAAAATAGAAAAATTTTCCAAAATTGGAAAGTTTCCAAAGATGGGAAGTTTTCACAATTATTATAAAATTTCAGAAATTAGAAAATTTCAAACGTTTGCGAAATTTCATGAGGATTTCCAAACTTCGAAATTCCTAAATCTAAAATTTATCATAATTGGAAAGTTTCCATGATTGAAAATTTTTCCGAAATTGAGATCATGACAAAGTTTTCCACAAAACAATTATATGATTAAGTCGAACACTAACCGGCTCTGATACCACTGTTGGGTCCGGGTGCATGTCGACAAGGATACGAGTTCGTAAAATTTTAAATTTTTACGTGCAGCGGAAGAATTTGCATAAAATAATTTCCTAAATTATTTTAACTTCGTATCTAGCATGTAATCTTATGGTGTGTTGACATAATCATAAAATAAACATTACGGAAAGGTAAACTAATTTACCAAGTACCTCTCGTAACCCGAAGTAAGGGACGAGATCCAACCGTAGCATCCCTTGGAAGCTTCGTCTCTATTCGCGTCCACGCCGAGTTCTCTTCGGGATGACTTCACAAAGTCACGAGTTTTGTGCCGACGAGAACTACTAGATTCTCTATAGGCACAACAAAGAAGAACAAGAGAAAAGTATGAAAACTAACCACCAAGAAACGGAATCGAATTCCGAGAGGGAAGGGTATGTTATCCGCTTCTTCATCTTCTTGGTTGGCTTCTCCTTGAAGTAGATGGCTCATGGCAACCCTTGCTCACGCCAACCCTTGCTTGGGTGTAGGTTGGGCGCCGGCCCTAGAAAGGCTAGGGTGGGCGCCGACCCTAAAGGGAAGAGGAGGGAAGAGGAGAGAGAGAGGGAGAGGATGCTTCTAATCTCTTGATCACTTGATTAGAACTAAGGGCTTGCCTTTGGTTCCTTTATATAGTTGCATCTCCCTTGTCAAGTCTCCCTCTTAACGGAATTAACGGAATTAGTTATCATAAGAAATTTATCCTATAAATTCTCTTATGAATTATTCCGTTTAAACCAAGTTTTATTATAACTAACTTTATAATAAAACTAATTAGTTATCATAAGAAATTTATCGTATAAATTATCTTATGAATTATTCCGTTTAAACCAAGTTTTATTATAACTAACTTTATAATAAAACTAATTAGTTATCATAAGAAATTTATCCTATAAATTCTCTTATGAATTTTATTATAACTAACTTTATAATAAAACTAATTAATCTCTCCTTTTATTATGGAATAAATTTTATAAGAAATTTATAAACTTTCTTATTATGGAAAAATTAATTCATAATTGATTTTATAAAATTAAAATAAACCAATTCATGGATTATTTTAACTTCCATAAAAAGAATAAATTTCTATAAATTTATTTATATAAATTTCTTTATACAAATTTATTTATCCATAATTTATAAAATAAATCACGCTAGATCTATTTTATTAATTAAACCAAAATTAATTGGTTTTCTCCCCAATAGGTGGCCGGCCACTTCAAGGAGGTTTGGCACCCTCTTTGGCCGACCAAACCAACCCGAACCGTTCGCGAATTAAACTCATTTAATTCGCCCAATAAGCCTTCAAAAGACTTAGCCATTTTAGCTTCCATTGCGCCTCTGATAAATTCAGATTCGACTTATTTCTCTTGATCGGAAAATCCAATTTTCAACTCGTTTTAAATCCCTCGGATTACTCGTAGTGCGTGTGACTAAATAGGCTTTCGATTTATGTTGGCCATCTATAATCAACAAATTATAGAACGATCATGAGTGGCACCTAGTAGTACATCATGACCCCCAATTAATCGAAAGATCAACGGTTTGACCTCAGAAGAAATTATTCTGAAACCCTTCAGCAGTTGTAATGAATCGTGCCCCATTCCCTTCACCATCTTATACCCACTTGGTTCAGGACACGGTCTATTTGTGTTAGTCCCCACTAGGCTGACTACGTCACACCTAGCCCAAGTAGTGTCTTTCTCGTCCTTTAGATTTCTAGTTACTCTCATGTATTTTAGAGACTCGTACTCCAAACATGATCTACTCTGGCCAGAGGTTTTGAGTAACAATCCGACGATAGGCCTGGGTATACATCTCCTCGCAAGGAGTGGTGAATCCTTTGTAGGCTGTTCAAACATCTTCGGGCACTTGGGCTTATACCCAATCATCCTGGGTCCACACCTCCTTGGAGATGCTTGCTTAAGATGTTAAAGTATAAGTCTCTATGACCAAGATGACTTGAACACCGCAAGTCAAAGGAACATCGCACTTAAGCTGCAGTAAGAACTTCATTGACATTTCTATAGATAGATTCCATATGAAGTCTTACAGCTAGTCACTCCAATGAACTAGTTCCCTTAACTAGCACCCATGTTTATCTCCGGACATCCCAATGTCACCAGCCAGTGAGAATCAGCTGATTAGAGAATAACCCATGCTAGTCTCAACAGAATTGATAGTGTCCGTATTCATCAATTCATCGACTAGGGATATTTTCAATACTTCACATTTGCACATTTAGAGATAATCACTAGTTGTGATCCCATCACAAATTGTCTTATGCTGTGAGTTGTATTGCGGACATTCAATAGATGAGTTTAAGATCCCAATCAAATACACAAGCATGTATACTCAAATAGTGAATTATCATTTATTAAAATAAATATTTTACAATCATAAGACGATTGCCTTAGGACACTTCTCTCATATCACTAACACTTAGTCCCTCGGACCAAGTCTTCATTTCCTAGCCGTCCTTCGCCAGGTGCCTAGCAGCCCTTCGCTAGATCTTTGTTACCAAGCGGTCCTTCGCCTGGTGCCTAGCAATCCTTCGCTAGGTCTTCTATGCCTAGCAGCCCTTCGCTAGGTGCCTAGCAGCCCTTTTGCTAGGTCTTCTATGCCTAGTAGTCCTTCACTAGGTGCCTAGCAGCCTTCGCTAGGTCTTAGGGTTACGATACCTAGCATCCCTTCGCTAGGTGCCTAACAGCCCTTCGTTAGGTCTTAGGGGTTCGATACCTAGCAGCCCTTCGCTAGGTGCCCAGCATCCCTTCGCTGGGACTTAGGGTTTCGATGCCTAGATTGACTAGGACTTTTCTTCAGCTAAGTTTACTTCTCTTCTCCCCTTTGTCTGTTCAATGTATCACTGACTTAAGTGTATTGTCAAACATTAAAACACTTAAAGAGGAATATCATTGATGCAACTTGCACCAACAATCTCCCCCTTTTTGATGTTTGACAATACCTTAAGTTAGATTGGTTTAAGGGGCTAACTTACTGTCCTTGGGGTAAAAATAAAAAGTATAGGTTTTGAAACTACATTTTTTATCTTCAGGAAAAATTTTTCTAACTTAAGCACACATCTCTCCCCCTTTGTCATACATCAAAAAAAATAAAATACTTGCACCAACATTAAAAACCTTTGGTTCTTTTTTGAAAATACTTAGTGCAAAATTTTTGAAAGCATTGTATTTTGAATATTATATTGCAAAAATTATGTAATTTTTGAAAAATATAAGTACCTTTGAAAATATATTGAATTTTTGAATAATTAAGTACTTTTGGAAAATGCATAACTTTTGAAAGAATGTTATTTTGGAAAATATAAATGTTATGCCTATTTTGCAAGTACTAACTATGTTTCGAAAATAAGTGTTTTATGAAACATAATATTTTTCAAGGTCAAGTAAATATTAATAGAATTTTAAAAAAAATGATAGTACTTTTGAAAGAATATTTGGCTTTGAAAGACATAAGTACTTTTGAAAACATAATATTTGACTTCACTTGGTTAATTTTCCAGTCTGACACTATCCTGGGAACCCTTGTTGACTACAAGGACATTTTCCTAAGTATCCTGGAAGTTTTCAACCCAAGTAAATATTATAAAAAATTTCATAAGTCACAGAATAATAGGATGTAAGTTAATTTTGAAAAATGTAAAGATTTTAAAGTGATAATACTTGATTTGGTTTATCTTTCAGTCTGACACAATCATAAGAAACCTTGTTGACTACAAGGACATTTTCCTAAGTGTCCTGGAAGATTTTCAAAACTCAAGATATTATTTCAAATTGAAAAAAAAACAGATGAATTTTTGAAAATAATAGTAATTTTTGAAAATTGATACTATTTTGAAAGAATACTTATGTTTTCAACAGGATTTGAAAATACCGCTCATGAAAACATTTGAAATATTCAATAATTCTTTTAATTTGATCTCCCCCTAAACTTAACCTAGTCCTGGGAAGCTTGTTGACCACAAGTACTCTTCCTCTAAGTCTTAAGGGTTGATTCAAATTAAGGAAATTATTTAATAATTTCAAAACAATTAATTAAACAAAATTGTTTTCAGAAGTTTGATTTATACTCCCCCTAAAGTTGACACATCCTAGGAGTCCTTGTAGATTATGAAGTGGACCTTCCTCTGTGTCTTTAGGGTTTATCAAAATCAAACAAGACAGATAAATTTTACAACATAAACCTTTTTCGAGAAACACAAGTGATAACGTTTTAAAGCTCAGTTTTTGAAAGGTATTTTGAAATTTTGAAACATACTTAGGGTAATTTATCCCACATAGTTTTCGAAAAACATAAGTAATAATGTTTAAAACTCAGTTTTCGAAAAACCGAAAAAAACAAAAAGCACTCCCCCTATACCCGATACCGTTTGACTCAATCTAAGTGCCTTAAGGAACTTTAGTGTTGTCCTAAGAGGCTTGTGTATAATTGAGTGAGTCAAACAATTTTTGAAAAGATATAATTTTTGAAAAACATATAAATTGTATATTCAATCAGACAAGCATGAATTCCATAAAAACATTATTATGTTGAAGCACTATTTTGAAAATATATTTTTAGAAAAATATTCTAATGATTTTGAAAAATAATTTTGAAAAATATTTTTCAATTTATTAGTCCTTAACATCTCACCCATTTTAGATGTATCAATACAACAAGCATGATTGCCTTATAAGTGTGTTGTGAGATGCTTGAATAATTTTTCTTTAATTTATTTTTAATTCTAAGATTTAATTGAAGTTTGTGTTAGATTTGAATTTGACAAGAAGTAGATTGAATTTGAATTTCAAAAATTGGCTTCCAGGTCTTGGCGAGGCACTAGGCCTTCTTTGGCCATAGCCTTATTGGATCATCAATCCTTTCCTTGACAAAGTCTTTTAATGAAATTTCATTTTCAAAATTACTTTTTGAAAAATTCTGGTCTAACTAGTTTGGATCTTAGATCGGTAGCTTCGGCTAGTTTCACCAGTCTAAAGAGACCAAGTATACTTGATCTTATTAGAATTGGGTTCCCTAACATACTATCATCTCACCGCCACCCAATACTAGGTTGATCAAGTTTCAATTATTCTTTTTCCTATAGCCGTTCTAATATATGCATAAAATTTAAACATGAATGACATGTCATATAAAAAGAAGTAGCAGATGCATGACATGGCAATTATGTATGAGTCAAACAAGTCCAAAGCATTTTATTTAAGTTTCTAAAAATGTATCAAATTCCCGATTTGATACATGTCGTGTGAACCCGCGAATATGCCAACCCACTTTGACATATTTGATGTTATTAATTTTAATTGTTACACTTTGGGTAAAACTTTACTTTAGTTTGAGTTTAAGTTATTTAAGATTTTAGTTGGATTCAGGTTAATTACGAATTAATTGAGGTTGAATTAATTAGAAATTAATTGAGTAGGATTGAAGTTAATTTAATTGAAGTTTTAATTTTAATTCAACTTAATTTTACTTTGAATTTAATTTGAATTAAATTGATTTAATTAAGATTTAATTTAGGTTTAATTTGAATTTAATTGAATTATTTGAATTAATTTGAACTTAATTGAATTATTTAAGATTTAATTAATTAATTTGAATTTGGATTATTAAGAATTAATTAATTTGAATTTGTATTATTAAGCATTAATTAGTTTGAATTTGAATTATTAAGAATTAATTAATTTGAATTTGAATTATTAAGAATTAATTAATTTGAATTTGAATTATTAAGAATTAATTCGAATTTGAATTATTAAGAATTAATTAATTCGAATTTGAATTATTAAGTATTAATTAATTTGAATTTAATTTGGATTTAATTTGAATTTAATTTGAATTTAATTTGAATTAATTTGAATTTAATTTGAATTTATTTGAATTTAATTTGGATTTAATTTGAATTAATTTGAATTTAATTTGGATTTAATTTGAATTAATTTGAATTTAATTTGGAATTAATTTGAATTAAGGTTATAATGATTAATTAATAATTGTGGGTTTAAATTCATAATTTTCATTATTTCGAAAATTTCTTCTTCATCTTTATCTTTCTTTTCAAGTTTTTCTAATAATTTTGATTTATTTGAATTTTTGTAATTTTTATTGATTATGGCCTTTATCTTAGATAGTTCCATATCCTCCTTAGGATTAGATTTTTCAATATCCTTACAGTAGGTGGAGTAATTTAGGCCACTATTTAAGGTTTTGTGATAATCTTCAGTATTATCTATAATTAAATTATTATCTAGGAGAAAATTATCCTCAGATATATTTTCAACATTAATTTCGGATATATCCTTAAGATATTCAAATTTGAATTCTGATTTATCCTTAGCATTTTCAAATTTGAATTCGGAATTATCCTTAGGATTAATTTTGTCTGAATTAAAATTATCAGAACTAATTTTATCAGAAAAATTATTAGAATTAATTTCATCAGATAAATTATTAGAATTAATTTTATCAGATAAATTATTAGAATTAATTTCATCAGATAAATTATTAGAATTAATTTCATCAGATAAATTATTAGAATTAATTTCATCAGATAAATTATTAGAATTAATTTCATCAGATAAATTATTAGAATTAATTTCATCAAAAAAATTATTAGAATTAATTTTATCAGATAAATTATCAGAGTTAATTTTATTAATTTCTGAATTGATATTCTGAATTAAACAATTAATTTCTAATATTTTGGTCATATTCACGTTTTGTAATTTAACATGCAAAAAGTTAATTTTCCTATGCAGTAAATCTACTTTATTAGAAAAATTAAATATTTTATCACATGAAAGTGCAGAAACTTGTAAAATTTTTGGAACATAAATTTTTCGTACCTTTGCCGGACATTGGTTTTTGTAGTGTCTGAATTTTTCGCACTTGAAGCATCTGATATGGCTTTTATCTCTCCGGACTCCTGGCGCTGGTGCCCCCTTTGCCGCCGGTGATGAACGATTTTTATGAGTAGGGCACTGATTTTTATAGTGCCCTCTCTCCCTGCATGTGAAACAAATAATATGCAATTTAAAATTAGACATAAAAATGTACCTGATTCACCCCTGGGCTCCCCCTCAACTCCTGGCGTCTTTGCTCCGTCGGCGATTAGTCCGGTGAAGAGCGGCTCGGCTCTGATACCAATTGTTGGACCGGTGCCGTCGATAGAGGGGGGGGGGTGAATATCGACCGTTCGAAATCTTTCGGAAATCTTCGTTCGTAAAACTATTCAGATCGTTAGTGCAGCGGAAAATAAAAACAAAACGAACACAGGTACACAACGGATTTTACTTGGTTCCCGACTCCCCAGGGTCAGTACATCCAAGGCCTATGCACGGGAACGCCCGTCCACTATTGGTCTCCTTCCCGGACTTTCCGGAGGCGGAGAAACCCGACTTACAGTGCAATATTACAAGCAATAATATAGAAATTTAAGTACAGTAATTAAAAAGCAAACCAACGAGACAAAGTCAGAAGCTCGGCCGATCTGGACCTCCCAAGTGCCGCGCACCTCCTCCTGGAGCATCCTGGTCGTAGAGCCTCGTTTCTAGCGCGTTGTCATCGGTCGGAATGATCAGAACAGTACTTGGAAGTCCTGTCTGAAGCAGAGGGGTCGAAGCCCCTTATATAGGCCTCCTGGGGCGCCCTGGACGTTGGGGGCGCCCCGATAAACCCGGTCAACTCTTATCCTTGCGCCGACCTCGCCGCAGCTGATAAGACTTTTGACCAGGGCGCCCTCATGATGGCTTATCTGTGTTTTGGGTTCGAAACTGCAAATACAGCTTTGAACCAGGGCGCCCCGGACGCTCAGGACGCCCTGCTTGACACCTGTTCTGCCTGCTTCATCATAACTGCATTTTTACCTTTGGCTCAGGGCACCCTGGCTGTTGAGGGTGCCCTGGATGGTGAGGGCGCCCTCCCTGATGGGGGCGCCCTGCTTCAGGGCATCCATCTCTTGTTCCGCTTGCTTTGTCTTCCAATCTTGGTACCTGCAATATACACAAACACAAAGCATATACATACAACATTAAGCTTAAGGATTTGGTTCTGACTTCGGATCTCCATGAAACCCTAGGTCGAACCGGCACGAGTTCCTATCCCCGAGAACTCGCCCTTCACCTACTCCTTTCAGGAGACGGTTGCCACCCAGTCCTTCGGATGGACTTTTGCTTAGCCTCCGATTACTCCGGATCTCGAGACGCCTACACTCTGAACCGTCTCTACTCCTGTCCTTAGTCATCGCTTAGCTAAGTTGCTTAGTCCCTCGGACCAAGTCTTCATTTCCTAGCCGTCCTTCGCCAGGTGCCTAGCAGCCCTTCGCTAGATCTTTGTTACCAAGCGGTCCTTCGCCTGGTGCCTAGCAATCCTTCGCTAGGTCTTCTATGCCTAGCAGCCCTTCGCTAGGTGCCTAGCAGCCCTTTTGCTAGGTCTTCTATGCCTAGTAGTCCTTCACTAGGTGCCTAGCAGCCCTTCGCTAGGTCTTAGGGTTACGATACCTAGCATCCCTTCGCTAGGTGCCTAACAGCCCTTCGTTAGGTGTTAGGGTTTCGATACCTAGCAGCCCTTCGCTAGGTGCCCAGCATCCCTTCGCTGGGACTTAGGGTTTCGATGCCTAGATTGACTAGGACTTTTCTTCAGCTAAGGTTACTTCTCTTCTCCCCTTTGTCTGTTCAATGTATCACTGACTTAAGTGTATTGTCAAATATTAAAACACTTAAAGAGGAATATCATTGATGCAACTTGCACCAACACTTAGTTTGTCTGGTTTTTCGATCAGTGTATCAATCTGAATTTGTTTGTGTTTTGAGCCCAAACCTTGTGCTGAATTTCTGAACATCAAGTTCCAATTTCTGCACTTCCCATTTCTGAATTTGTGTTTTTTTTCTTAGTTCTGATTTCAGTTTCAATTCCTCACCTTAGTCTTGCTTAGTTCTTTCCTAATACCCTTGTTTCCCAATCGAACCAATCAGTAAAAAAGTTGAGTTGAAAGATCACTTATTTCTGAATTTAGTGTTAACTTTTGGCACAAAGAGTTATATCTTGTGTGCCAATTGATTTTAATCTTTTTGTATCCAAATTTAGTTTGTTTTTGTGGCATATGATTGTGTTTGAATTCAATAAGCTTGCACTCACTCATATCTGAATTTTGTTGGCAGTGGTTGGGTTCCAAAAACACTTTAGCTAGTTGAGTTACATTTGTTTGGTTGAGTTCTAATTTCGCATGCTATTAATTGTGTTAAGCTTATTTATTTCCGAAAACTCCCATCACTGCCTTTACTTCATTGCATAGCATTTCATTTTGTGTTTGAAATCAGAAAACAGTTGCCAAAAACTTTGTAAGTGCTTTGATTAGGTTTTCCATTGGTTGAGTTGGTTGTTACCATCCTTTTGTGTAGTTTATTAGCTAAGTCTTCTATTTTCATTGCAATTTCAATTTCGATTGTATCCCAAAACCAAATTTATTTCTTTGAAATCCAAAACATAAACGACACATAAACCAAGCTCGAATCAAACAAGACAACTAGCCCCGAGAAAAATACGACCTGTGGCCCCTTTACTACGCTTTTCATACTTTGATTGCAAAAAGGGTTTCCAGCTTTCATTTATAAATTCAAAATTTGAGACCCACATTCGTGACACATAGTTTGGGTCCGTCAGTTGGCTTGCGCCGGCGATAGAGGAAGAAGAGAGAGGTGCTCCTCCATGGTTTACAGCTACATTGCATTCTCCCCTTGGCGTGAAGCATCGACCAGACCTAGGAGAGCTCAGCGAGGAGAAGAAGAAGACTAGAGGTGGCTGGCGGCGGAAGTTATTGGCTGAGCGACGCCGACGGCGGTGGAGAGGAGAAGAACTTGTGTTTTTCTTCTTCCTTCTCCTTGGTTACTTCTGCTATCTCCTTCACAACCTCTTCTCTACGTGCGCAAGCAGGGAGCAGAGAAGAGAGGCAGTTGGCTGTAGGAAAACAAAAAGTTTTCCTTGTTTGGCACCGATGAGATTAAAGGAGAAGGTTCTAGGGTTTCGGTGGGTCTTGGGGAAGTAGAAGGAGTTCTCTCAGGTTCTTCTTCCTCTTCTTCATCTTCCTAGCCTTCCTCTCGGTGTTTACTTGTGGCTGGCTGGACCTTGGAGCTTGAGGTGGCCGGCGGCGTGAGGAGGAGACGAGGGAAGGTGCTCCGCGCAATGAAACCCTAGCTCTCTAGGGTTTGTGTTGGTAAGAAAGGTAATTAATTTGAGGCCTTCAGTGACTCTGCGCCTCGGTAGCTCGTCACCCACACAACGTCTGAGAGGGGAGGGTCATAAGGTATAAGACTGCGAGGTAAACGGCGAGGTATACCTCTCCCTAGCTCCGTCTTTCATTTGCTATGTTATTGCTTTGATTTTGTCTATCATTTCATGAGTTTAATTAATTGTCATGGATTAATTATTTGTTAATTAATATGTCAATTAATTTATGTCATGAACCCCGATTATAAATACAAAAATTGGCGATCCATTCGTCGTCTTTTCCGCGGTTGATTAATCCGGAAAGTTATAAGGACTTAACCTTGGTTTTGGCTAAGTTGTGACTTGGATTAATTAACACGACGACGAGACGGTCGTTTGGGAGACGGGTCTCTATTCGAATTAAATTTTTAATCCATAGACATAGAGAGGTCTCTCATGTTCGAGCCCGTGATTGCGTAGGAAATCCTCAACAATATAAGGGACTATTCCCATCACTTATAACTCACTAGGAGCGAGAGTCTGGACACTCGGTTAGGTCATACCACCCAGGGTGCGTGGGCTGCCACGGGTCCGATTCGGCCCCGAGCCGAGGGGTTCGTGGGAGCATGCCCATTTATAACTTGCTAGGGGCGAGAGTCTGGATACCCGTCGGGTCATACCCAGGGAGCGTGGGCCGCCACGCGTCCGACTAGGAGCCGAGCCAAGGGGTTCATGGGAGCATGTCCACTTATAACTCACTGGGAGCGAAAGTCTGGACACTTGGTCGAGCCATACCCAGGGAGCGTGGGCCACCACGCGTCCGACTGGGAGCCGAGCCGAGGGGTTCGTGTAGCATGCCCACTTATAACTCGCTGGGAGTGAGAGTCTGGACACTCGGTCGGGTCATACCCAGGGAGCGTGGGCCACCATTCGTCCGTCTGGGAGCCGAGCCGAGGGGTTCGTGGGAGCATGCCCTCTTATAACTCGCTGGGAGCGTGAGTCTGGACACTCGGTCGGGTCATACCCATGGAGCGTGGGACGCTATGCGCCCGACTGAGAGCTGGGCCGAGGGGTTCGTGGGAGAATGCCCACTTATAACTCGCTGGGAGCGAGAGTCTGGACACCCGGTCGGGTCATACCGAGGGAGCGTGGGCCACCACGCGCCCGATTGGGAGCTGAGCCGAGGGGTTCGTGGGAGCATGCCCACTTATAACTCGCTGAGAGCGAGAGTCTGGAGTGCTCGTCAATCATCTAAGAATATAGATCTTCCACTATCCTTGTAGGGTTACAGAGTACGATTATTTTGATTGCCGGCTCGGTGGTAGCCTCCCCTGCCTGGCCCGCCTGAGATTGCATGTAGTCCCTCTCGGGCAGCGTTCTTCCGATTGGCCTGCGGCTCGTCCATGTCATCCGACTCAACTCGGCCCCCGCGAGGGAACAATCTACCAGCACTCGGGGGATCTTGCCTGGGTTCTCTGACAGCTAGGACGATGGTGTTGGTGCAGGAAGCACCACATCGAACCTTGTTTTGATATTGGCAAAGGATTCAAAGTTAAGTGTTATTTGTGATCTAACGATGTTTACCCAAGTGTGCAGGCAATGCCCTAGCAAAGGACAGCTAGGCACCTGGCGAAGAATGCCAGGATACAAAGTCCTAGCAAAGGATAGCTAGGCACCTGGCGAAGGAATGCCAGGATACAAAGCCCTAGCGAAGGACTGCTAGGCACCTGGCGAAGGAATGCCAGGATACAAAGACCTAGCAAAGGACTGCTAGGCACCAAGCGAAGGGCAGCTTGGTACTGAAGACCTGGCGAAGGACAGCTAGGCACCTGGCAAAGGACTACTGGGCAAAAGTCCAACCGGAGGATCCGGTTGGCATCAGGTACATTCTCCCGAGAGGAGTAGGTGAGGACGCGTTCCCCGACGAGGGAACAGTAGGCGTCGGTTCGGCCTAGGGCTCCATTTTGGAGGCCCAAAGTCAGAACCAAGACAGCTAAGGCTGTATAAACTAACATCTTATTGCTTTATATTGTTTTGGACTAACCCTGGATGCAGGACCGAAGGAACGAGTGCCTGTAGCTCAGAGAGCCTCAAAGGAGTGAGGCAGCAGCTGACCAGGGCGCCCAGAGTGTCCCGGGCACCCCCAAGGTGAACACAAACAACTGAAGCAAGGGAACTGCTTCTGCAGCTCATGGCCAGTGCACCCCCATGGTCCCGGGCGCCCCTGCTGCTCCGGGGCGCCCCGGATGGTCCGGGCGCCCCCAGGAGAAGCTAACGAAGCAACCCCCATCGAAGCCAACAGATAAGAAGAGACCCGGCCAACCCGGGCGCCCCCAGCGTTCCGGGCGCCCCAGTCAAAACCTGATACCGAGTTTTAAGGGATCAGAGCTGACCGAGAGCGAAGCGGATCGGCAGACACCTGGGGGGGCGCCCCCGACGTTCCGGGCGCCCCCAGGTGCTATAAAAAGGGCCCTCGACCCCAAGGCTTCATCACTCAATCCATTCAACGCAATCACGCTCTTCTGCTCCCGCGCTTTGCTCCAGAAACCTCCCGACTTGAGATACAAGCGTCGACGATGTCGCTCTGCTCCGAGAAACATTCCACACCGGACGTCGGTAACGAAGAGCGATTGTTTATTTTTGTGTTTACTATACTGCAATTATAACATCTACTTGTAAACCGTTTTGCGCAAATATAGAATTGCCCGCAGTAAACGGTCAATGACCGTGGGCCTTGGAGTAGGAGCCGACCGCGACTCCGAACCAAGTAAAAACTTGGTGTTTGCGTTTGTGTGTTTTAATTTCCGCTGCATAACTTCTCTAATTCTTAAATCCGAACGTTTTCTGATATTCACCCCCCTCTATCGGTTCTCTCGATCCAACAAGTGGTATCAGAGCAGGGAAGCTCAAATTTGGTGCAACCACCAATTTGAGATTTATTTTCGGATTTACGAAAATTTTCATTTCATTTCTTTTCTTCTTGTTAATCGAAATTGGTGCAACACCACTCGATCTTTCTCGCTTTTTATTTCAAATAAATAATATCTGTAGGTGTGTTTAAATGGTGCAACCACCATTTTGGTGCAACGCCTTTTTCAATTTTGAATTCTCATTTTTTCATCATAAGTTAGAATTGTTAAAACGATCAATTTTTGAAAATTTATCATAAATTTTTTTAAATATTTTTTTTCTCGAAATTCGTGCTACCTTTATTCGAGCAGATTTTTTTGTCAAACATTGAATTGTTACTTTTTCTTCATTAATCAAAATTAAAAAAAATCATCATTTTCTAAAATTTGTCATAATTTTTTATTATTATTTCACCTCGAAATTTGTGCAATATCTTTTTTGGGCTATATCTTTTCTCTCCTGCACTACTAATCCAAGACCAAGTCTTGGTATATTTCTGTTATTTCTCTTGTGTGCAAGATTTAAACTAAATGACCAACCAAGAGTGGAACAGTGCCCGTCCATCGCTATTCTCTGGCGAGAACTTCAATTATTGGAGAAGTCAAATGGAGTTCCATCTGATGGCCCATATGGACATATGAATGATCATTCAAACAGGGTTCTCCCTCCCTACAGAAGATGGACTATCAATTGCGTGGGACAAACTGGATGAACCAACTCTGAGGAAGATCGAGACAGATCCAAGGGCTACTGCAATCCTACAATGTGGGCTAACCAATGAAGAATTGAAGCAGGTTGGATCCTTCAATTGTGCCAAAGAAATGTGAGAAAAGCTAATCAATCTACACGAAGAGTCAGCACCCGACTTCAAAGTTGACTCCGGATCAGAAGATGAGATAGAATCCATACTTGACTGCGAATTTGAGCCAGAAGCAGAAGACAAAGTGACTGAGACAAAAGTGGTAACCAATTTTGAATTTGTTCCAGGATTACAATTATATAATCATACTGATGCTATAATGGTCGAGGAAGGTATAATTTCAAGTGCAGGGAGAACTCTAAAGAAGAAGCTTCAACCAGTACCCGAGTCCGACTTAGACACGGAATCAGAAGATGAGTCTAGATCCAAGACGGCAAGAATCAAGGGGGAGATTCCTAACCGGGAATCAAAAGGTAAATTTACAGTATTTAAAAATCCAATATTTACCTTAAATAACATGATTAATTCGTATAAATTAGTTAAGGTCAACATGTTAGAAAACTTAATTCACAACCATGCTGATTTTAAAAACCCAGAGTTGTATTTCGATTATGATGTAACTTAGATTATTTTTCTTCTTGTTTGCTTTAATTGTGTGTTGTTTTTTATTTTATTTCTTTTATGCTTAGAATTAGGATTGATTAGTTTAAGGACTAAAACGATTAACTAAAATTTGAACAACATAGTATTGGGTGGAGGTGAGATGATAGTACGTTAGGGAAGCCTCTTCTAATAAGGTCAAGTATACTCTACTTGGACTCTTTAGACTGGTGAAACTAGCCGAAGCTACCAATCCAAAACTCAAACTAGTTAGACCAGAATTTTTCAAAGATTAATTTTGAAAATGAAATTTCACTGAAAGGCTTTGTTAAGGAAAGGGTTGATGATCCAATAAGGCTACGACCAAAGAAGGCCTAGTGCCTCGCAAAGACCTGGAAGTCAAATTTTGAAATTCAAATTCAATTTACTCTTTATTAAATTTGAATCTAACACAAATTTTCAGTTAATTTTAGATTCAAATATCTCTTTTCAAAATAAATTTAAATTGGGTTTAAAAAAATTAATTTAACTTTTCAAAATTAATTATGGTCTTTTCAAAATAAATCTTTCTATTTAAATATGCATATCACAAAATAGTTAAGGATATCCTGTTTTGTCACTTAGAAATGAGTGAGATGCTTAGGACCTAAAAGTTGAGTCCAACCCAACCAACTAATTCAAATTAATCAAATCTTAATTAAATCAATTAAATTCAATTAAATCTTAATTAAATTAATTAAATTCAGTTAAATCTCAATTAAATCAATTAAATTCAATTAAATCTTAATTAAATTCAATTAAATTTTAATTCAATCAAATTCAAAATAATTCAATTAAATCAATTTCAAATTTTAGAATTTAAACTTTAATAAATACTTTTAAAATTCAAATCTAACTCAAATGAACAACTTTCAAAATTCAAATTCAAAATTTTAATTAATTTCAAAATCCTCAAAAATCATTCTAACTTTTCAAAACTACAATTTAATGTTTCAAAGCATGGTACTTAAAATTGTTCACCTTAAGTTTCATTTGATTATCTACTTGAAATTGATTCCTTTTGACATTATACAATGAAACTCTTTTTGAAAATCAATGTGTTGGTTAACAAGACTTGCAAAAATCACCTTGCGTTTTTCACTTAAAAATTGTCTTCAGTCCAAGCAATCACCTTGAGTTCTATTGTATTTACATCTCCTGCAATATTTTCAAAATTACTTTAAACATAGAAGTCCCCTTTGTAGCTCTTTACTATTTTCAAAAAGAAAATTTAGTCTTCAAATTGAAGTAGTTTCCAAAAGTGTTTTAACCTTTTTTGTGTGGATTCTTTGTGTTGAATCAAACCCTAAGACTTAGAGGAAGATTAACTTGTGGTCAACAAGCTTCCTAGGACTGTGTCAGATCTAGGGGGAGATCAAATTAGAAGAAGCTCAAAATACTATATTTCAAAATACCATTATCATTTTTTTTCGGGGCTCATTCTTTAAAAATTCTCTTCATTCCAAATTGAATTTTCTAAAATTATCTTCTCGAAAATTACCATACTGTTATTCAAAACTATTTTCTTGAATCTGATAAACCCTAAAGACACAAAGAAGGTCTGCTTAATGATCTACAAGGACTCCTAGGAAGTATCAAATTTAGGGGGAGTCTAAATCGAAAGAAATTAATTCTAACAAGTATTCTCTTTGGCAATTATTTTTGAAAATATTAGATAATTCTTTTTGATCCGAACTGACCCCTAAGGACTCAAGGAAGAATACTTGTGGTCAACAAGCTTCCAAGGACTATATCAAGTTTAGGGGGACGTTAAATTAAAAGAATTATTGAATATTTCAAAATAATATGTTTTAATACACTAAGTTTTCAAAATTCTTTTGAAAATACAAGTTATTTGCCTTTAAAAATATCATTATTCTATTTTTCAAAGTGTTTAGTAAATCATTTTTGAAATACCTTTTGAAATAATAATTGCTTACGTCTTGAGAATTTCCAGGACATTTAGGAAAATGCTCTTGTAGTTAACAAGGTCTCCTAGGATTATGTCAGACTGGAAAAGAAATCAAGTCACGCAAAGTATTATGTTCTCAAAGTGATATTAAATTTTTGGTACTTATATTTTTCAAAAATGTATATTCTTTAAAAGTACTAATACTTTGCAAGGCACTAATGTTTACAAAGTACGAATAGTTGTTTCAGTTTCAAAAGTGAAACACCAACATGTTTCAAAGAACAAAATTTTCAATCTTTTTCAAAATGAAAACGTGTTTCAAATTTTCTTTTGCATAACAATTTTTATTCTTCTAAATGTACTATTTGTTAAATGAAAATATTGTTATGAGTGCAATCTTTTTTCTTTCTAAGTGAAAGGTTTTCTAAGGCAATAGTGTTCTAAGTACATGAATTTTCTAAAAAATTGCCTACAAATACAAATTTGTTTTATTCCACAATACTTTTCAAAGTGGAGTTTTTCTTTGATGCAATTTAAGCTGTGTGCTATAATTTCAGATTTATACTAAGTATTTTTGTTTTCAAAACTCATAGGCTCTGATACATAATTTTTTTCTTAAGATTTCTTTCAAAATATATTTCTTTATTAATAAACAGCTAAGGGGAGAAAAAGCTCAAATTGTTCAAAATCAAAATGTTTTTCAAAAGATTTCTCTTATTCAAAAAGCAAAGTTGAATTTCTAAGTGTGCTTTCAAAAATTTCTAAGAGCATTTTTTTAAGTAGATTTTTCCTTAGTAAACAAAGTTTGTCTGAGCAATACCTATGAAAATTTTTAGGCAAGTGTTTATAAGTAAAGTTTTCTTAGTAAACAAATCTTTGTTTTGGCAAAAACTTGTCCATTCAAAGATTTTTTAAATAGTTTTAAATGCACAAAATATGTTCTAAAGAAATTTTTCTATGTGTGCAAAAGTTGAAATTTTTTAAAGGAAAGTTGTTTTCAAAATGTTGGCTAAAGTAAGCTACAGTTAAGTTTTTTCTTGAAAATTATGTTTTTGACGTTGTCTTGAAAAAAAAATCCTACAATATAAGGAGAAGAGTTGTCTTTTTCTTGACAACTATGTTTTTGGGAAATTGTTAAATCCATGACTTGAATTTACTTTAGTAAAACTCCCTATTAGAAACCTTGTTCGCCCATGTATGTTTTTGATATATGTCAAAGGGGGAGGAAAGGTCAAAGTTAAGTGTTTTATAACACAGTATTCAGGGTTTTAGGGGGAGTATGAGAAATAAAGAATTTTTTTAACTCTATTTATTCTATTTATAAACAGTTATACTTCATTGTTTACCTTATGTTCTTAACTGTTATAAGGTTTTAACTTAACTTTGAATTGTGTTGCCATAAATCAAAAAGGGGGAGATTGTTGGTGCAGGAAGCACCACATCAAACCTTATTTTGATATTGGCAAAGAATTCAAAGTTAAGTGTTATTTGTGATCTAACGATGTTTACCCAAGTGTGCAGGCAAAGCCCTAGCAAAGGACAGCTAGGCACCTGGCGAAGGAATGCCAGGATACAAAGCCCTAGTAAAGGATAGCTAGGCACCTGGTGAAGGAATGCCAGGATACAAAGCCCTAGCGAAGGACTGCTAGGCACCTGGTGAAGGAATGCCAGGATACAAAGACCTAGCAAAGGACTGCTAGAAACCAAGCGAAGGGCAGCTTGGTACTGAAGACCTAGCGAAGGACAGCTAGGCACCTGGCGGACTGCTGGGCAAAAGTCCAACCGGAGGAGCCGGTTGGCATCAGGTACATTCTCCCGAGAGGAGTAGGAGAGGACGCGTTCCCCGACGAGGGAACAGTAGGCGTCGGTTCGACTTAGGGCTCCATTTTGGAGGCCCAAAGTCAAAACCAAGACAGCTAAGACTGTATAAACTAACATCTTATTGCTTTATGTTGTTTTGGACTAACCCTGGATGTAGGACCGAAGGAACGAGTGTCTGCAGCTCAGAGAGCCTCAAAGGAGTGAGGCAGCAGCTGACCAGGGGGCCCGGAGTGTCCCGGGCGCCCCCAAGGTGAACACAAACAACTAAAGCAAGGGAACTGCTTCTGCAGCTCATGGCCAGTGCGCCCCCATGCTCCCGGGCGCCCCCGCTTCTCCCGGGCGCCCCCAGGAGAAGCTAACGAAGCAACCCCCATCGAAGCCAACAGATAAGAAGAGACCCGGTCAACCCGGGCGCCCCCAGCGTTTCGGGCGCCCCGGTCAAAACATGATTCCGAGTTTTAAGGGATCAGAGCTGACCGAGAGAGAAACGGATCGATTGACACGTGGGGGGCGCCCCCGATGTTCCGGGCACCCCCAGGTGCTATAAAAACGGCCCACGACCCCAAGGCTTCGTCACTCAATCCATTCAATGCAATTACACTCTTCTGCTCCCGCGCTTTGCTCCAGAAACCTCCTGACTCGAGATACAAGCATCGACGACGCTCCTCTGCTCCGAGAAACATTCCACACTGGACGTCGGTAACGAAGAGCGATTGTTTATTTTTGTGTTTACTATACTGCAATTGTATCATCTACTTGTAAACCGTTTTGCGCAAATATAGAATTGCCCGCAGTAAACGGTCAACGACCATGGGCATTGGAGTAGGAGCCGACCGCGACTTCGAACCAAGTAAAAACTTGGTGTTTGCGTTTGTGTGTTTTAATTTCCGCTTCGTAACTTCTCTAATTATTAAATCCGAACATTTTTCGATATTCACCCCCCCCCCTCTATCGGTTCTCTTGATCCAACAGATGGTCCGATTTCCCTGACCTGGGCCGCTGTTAGAAAGTATACTAAAAGCTTTGCTTTTGGTTAAAATTCATTTACATTTTAAAAGAGAATCTCAAAGTCACATAGTGCATATTTATATTAGTATGTGTACAAATTGTCTCATACTTTGCATTGAAGATAACATGGTGCGTGGTGACGCACAGAAGATCATGTTATCAAGTTCTTTGCAGAAGTATAAGAAAGAGGCTCACAACCAAGATGGAGTTGGACAAACCATCAGGATGGTTGTAGTGTAATTAGGTGTGGGTTGTCTTAACCATAAAATTACACTAGTGCACTTTTGAGTGCATTGAGTAGGACCAAAAGAGAGGTCATCCAATTTTGTACTGACTTCATAAATTAGATTAGACCTCGGATATATATTATGGAGTACGATATCTTAATCCTGAAATAATAACGGACACATATAATTAATTATTATTTCTTTGACTTACTAATGGGTGAGATTTATTCTGTTAAATCGATTGGCTCGGTAAATTGGAAAATAATATTAATTATATGGTGTGCCATTGATTATTGACGGAATCCATGTCCTGATGAGTCAGGATGATGATGCCCCCTTGGTGAGCTCAAAAGGATCGTCATGTTAAATCTTGCAAGTGGACTATGGTCCGACATGATGGAAAGGTTGAGTGGTACTAATCATGGATCAAGGATAATTAATTTAAATTGTCAATAATTTAAATTAATTATCGGGCATTCGATATCTTAAACATGAGGAGATGAATGACTCATATTGGTGGAGCCCATATGAAAATATGGGGGTTGGTGAGGAAGTTCAATGGGATCCTTTAGTGGAATGGATCTCCATTAATGGATCGGGTTTGGATCCATTAGCGGGCCAAGAACCAACTCCTTCTCATGGTCCCTACCTTAGCCCTATAAATGCCCCATAGGAGTCATGATACAAGGCTAATAATTAATCCACAATTAATCCAAATTAATCACCAAAAACCAAAAACCCAAAACCTCTTCAACCACCTCTCTCTTAGGGTTGCGGCAGCCCTCGAGGTCGGCGGCAATAAAGAGATGAAGTGGAAGCATGAGACCTCTTCTCCAGTGCTTTCTTCTTCCTCTCCTCTCCCTTTTGGCCGGAGCAATCTCTGAGATAACAGGAGTCGGCGGAGCAAAAGAGAAAGACAGCTGTTGGTGGTGTTTTGCCACCGGAACAAGGAAGAAGGAGGAGAGCTCGGGCTTTGTTTTCTCCATCATCTTCCTCTTCCATCACTTCCACTCGAGTGGCTGGTGTCTTCTTCAAGGGAAGAACAGGTTACAGCCGAAAGTGGAGGTGGTCGGCGGTCGAAATCAAGGGATTCTCCTTGATTGGTCACCGGCGGCTTGGAGGTGGAAGAGGGTGGTGACTGCAGGTGTAGTTAGGGAGGAAAAGGAGATTTGTTCTCCCTTTTTCTTCCTCTTCATCATCTTCCTTACCTTCCTCTCGGTGCTGCCTTGTGGCCGGCCGGACCTTGGAGCTTAAGGTGGCCGGCGGCGCAAGGAGGAGAGGAGGAAAGATGGCCGGCGCAAGCTAACCCTAGCTTTCTAGGGTTTGTGTAGGTGTTTGGATGAAGCTTGAAAAAGGCAATTAATTCGAGGCCTTCGGTGACTCCGCGTCTTGGTAGCTCGTCACCCACATGACGTCTGAGAGGGGAGGGTCATAAGGTGGAGGACTGCGAGGTAAAAGGCGAGGTATACCTCTCCCTAGCTCCTCTTGTTTTCTTGTTATTTTCATGCCGTGTTATTGCATGTGATTAATTAATTGCCATGTATTAATTATTTGTTAATTAATATGTCAATTAATTTATATCATGGACCCCAATTGTAAACACAAAAATCGGCGATCCATTCGTCGTCTTTTCCGCGGTTGATTAATCCAGAATGTTACAAGGCCTTAACTTTGGTTTCAGCTATGTTGTTACTTGGATTAATTGATACGACGATGAGAGGGTCGTTTGGGAGATGGGTCTCTATTCGGATTAAATTTTTAATTCATAGATATAGAGAGGTCTCTCATGTTCGACCTCATGGTTTCTTAGGAAACCCTCAAGCCATACAAGGGTTCAGTCCTATCAATTGGTATCAGAGCAAGGTTTCCGAGTTTGTGTGTTTAGGATTCGGTTATTTTTCTGCACATTATCATGTAGTTTATTTTTGCTGGATAATTTTTGGATGTGCGTAGGCTAACTTTTTGTTACAGGTACTAGATTCCAACTATTATGACATTAATGGTTATGTATCTGATTGATTGGGTGTGTTGTAAATTAATTGAATCCTCGGGATTGACGAGGCTAAATTTGGTATTTAATTTTTGTAATTAAATATGACACATGTTTAGCCGAGCTTTTATTTACTTTTGATCTAGATTGCATGTACACTCCTTTGTGGAGTATATGATCAATAAGATATAAATAAGTAGCTAGTCATCTCGGCTCAGAGACTCCTTCATGGTGGCTTGCGCATGGAAAGGATGGAGTGGATGAGGTGACGACACGACTGGAAGCGCATTGGAAACCAAAGCCATAATAGTTGGAAAAATCTTGGATTTTTCCTCGTTTATTATATTTGGTTTATGTGTTTGTCGTGTGTGTGTGCATGTGAAAATCCTCAACGTAAATAACTAAGTGGGAGAGGGACCCTAAGGGTCCCGTGACCTCCATTACAATTTGATAAGTGATG
Organism: Boesenbergia rotunda; assembly: GCA_024364735.1. Taxonomy (NCBI): domain Eukaryota; kingdom Viridiplantae; phylum Streptophyta; class Magnoliopsida; order Zingiberales; family Zingiberaceae; genus Boesenbergia; species Boesenbergia rotunda. The sequence goes on along the minus strand of JAGFNQ010002985.1, from coordinate 178,109 downwards.
CTAAAAGTTTGTGTGTCGGTTCTGAGTGCCTTCCTCCCCATCGGATGAGCTTGTTTTGCAGATCACTAGATCAAAAAAGACTATAGAAAATTATTGAGAGCGTGTGTACATCCCCATCGGAAGACACATAATTGGAAATGATTTTTTTAGTGTCGTGTAATGGTAAACACTTATATACAAATAATAATATCCTCCCTATCGGATTCACTGCTATTATTTGTAGGGTCGAAGAGGACCAACTATTAAATTTACTTATTAGAAAGTTAGGATGACAAGATAGTAAAATTAATGGGTAAAACCACCTCTCACAAATGTAGAATTCGTATACGTCCACACCATCGTGGCATGCGAAATTCTCGGTGTTTTGAGGTGTTGGTTGTTTTTGAATATTTATTGTTTTGAGGAGTCAATTTATTTTCAAAAACAAAAGTGTGTGATTGTTGTGATTCTCAAGTGTTTTAAAATGGATCTAGACCCACTTGACCTAATTCAAAGATAAAACCAAATTAATGCCCCTAATAACAATATGGATTGAGAATTAAATATGGACTTTGTCTCTACTGCCGAGGAACCCAAATGAGTTCAATGCCGAAAAGCCTAGCGAGATTAATACTGAAGAGAAGTTTGAATATTTTAGGAAATAGCTAGAAGCAGACGAGACGACTGAGTGTCATCAAAATCAGGCTTCTTCCATTACCAGTGATAAAACATCCAAACTCAACGAACGCTTCGGGCAAAGTAATCGGGCCGCTAGGCAGGAGGTGATGAAGAGCTTGACAACGACCATCTTAGTTGAGGGTATGCCCGTAAGGGAACATGCTCTCAAAATGATGGTTTGGATGAAAGAGATGGAAATCCTTGGAGCACAAATCAATGGGGAAACCCAGGTCGATCACATCCTCCAATCTCTACCAAAGAGTTTTAAGAAGTTTCGCCTAAGCTACAATATGGACAAGCGTTCATATTCGTGGGCAGAACATCTGACAGAATTCGAGGTGGCAGAGGTGTTTCCTCTTCAGAGTTCACAGACTTTCATTGCTCATGAGGTTTCTACTTCTAAACCGAAAGGAAAGAAGAAGAAGAAACATGCTGGGGCAAAGAAAGTAGCAGGATTACAGGGACCTCAGGGATGCATGATGAAGTTGAAAGGCAAGTGCTTTGTGTACAAGCAGTCTGGACATTGGAAGGCGGACTGCCCCCGCCGTCAGGGTAATAATTCATGTATATTTTCTTCTTTTGTCGTTGTAACATGTTTAGCATTGATATCTACCGGTACCTGGTGTGTAGATACAGATGTCACTAATCATGTCTGCATTTTTGTGCAGGGGTTCCAGGAAACCCGACGGCAAGTTGAGGAGGATATTATTGACTACATGGATAGGCTATGGAGATGACTTTTGCAGTGGGAGTTTATTTATTCATTTATGTCTTTAGCATAGAATGATATAGTTTTGGTTTTATAGAGATTGTCTTTATGTTCTTAATTTTTTGGAAAGAACTTTTGTTCAGTTTTTGGAATAAGATATTCTATTGCTTTTATTTGTTAAAAGTGGAATAGAAGGATTCTCTATTAAAGTACATAGATAGACAATTAGTTCATATTAAAACCAAAAGCTCCCATGATGCAATTAGATGTTTAATAGCTTATCATTTAACTAAAGTAAGAGAAAGGTTCCTTTTAAGTAGAACCATACATATATTTTGACTCTAAGGCTTGATCTTATTAACCTTTAGTGGGATTCAAAGGTTGTTAGCCAATGAGCCCTTGGGTTCATTGGAGGTGGAAGACTTGTCTTCCTTAAAATTTTTGACTCTTACTAGGAAGGTAAGAAGACCAAGAGGTTTTTTCTAAACCATGGGGCATAGAGCTGAAAGTATGTAGTAGATGGTTTATCCTGATAAGTATAGGTCCTTAGTCTATCTAGAATAGAGATATCCTTGAAGATTTTGTTTATTTTATAAACAAATATTTAAAGGTCAAAATACATTTACTTAATGTACCGTAAGACTAAATACTTTGATGAGATCAAAGAATTTAAGTCTGATGCAGAGAAACATCAAAATAAAAGTATGGCGTCATTACGATTAGATCGTAGTGGCAAGTACCTCTTGGGATAGTTGAAGGACTTACTTATCAGAGTTTGGGATAAGTCCCAAATTTACTGCACCCGATTTTTCCCCAACGGAATGTTGCAGCATTGGGAAGGAAAAAGGTCTCTTAAGGTAATGGTTAAAAAAAAATGATAAACTACTCTGAGATTAGCCAGATTTGCTCGGGGGATATGCTATGGATACGATGGTGTATGTGCTTGATACTATCTAGGTCAGTAGTCTCTAAACCCATAGAAATGTAGACTAAGCGAAAACTTAGCCCGAAGCATGTTCAGATTATGGATAGTTCAACACATATGCTGAAGAGAGATACTGATAAGTTGAAATCTAGTGGACATGTTCGTAGGCTATCCTAAGGGAACAAAAAGGTAGTTTAATGGTCCTAAGGATCAGAGGATATTCGTTGGTATGAATGACTGATTCATAGAGAAAGGGCTATGTAATAGACCACAAGCCCATGAGTAGAATTATTCTAAGTAAAATAAATGGGGTATGTTCTGACCTTAGTACCAACTGTACAAGAGGGAAACGAAGCGGTATCCTTGTACTATATGTAGATAATATTTTGTTGATTGGAAACAATGACGAAATACTATCAGACGTAAGGGTATGGACATCCAAACAATTATGAAGGACTTGGGAATAGTAAGACACATCATTGGGGATCAAAAATCTAAGGGATCTCCAGACAAGGATGATGTGTTTGTCCCAAGCTTCATTCAAGACACTGTCCTAACTCATTTTAGCATAGAAACCTCCAAGAAGAGTTTTGTACTTTTCATCTGTGGAGCTACTCTATCTAAGGAGATATGTTTAGATTATCAAAGGAGATAGAGTAGGTAATGGCGGTTCCTTTAGCGTCAGCTAAAGGAATCCTCATGTATGCTAAAAATGAGCCCAAATATCTGTTGTGTTGTGGGCATTGTTAAAAAATATCGGAGTAACCCAGGTCAAGGAAATTGGACTACGGTAAAAGCATATATTAGTGACTGAGAAGAACTAAGGACTATATGCTGGTTTTCCAGGCAGACCAATCTTCTTTTGGTTATATAGATATAGAATTCCAATCAAGATAAGGGGCAAATATAAGTATTCCTCAGGGTTTTGTCTTTACTTTTAGGAGAAAGAACCATTGTATGGGAGAGTGGTGCGCAACAGTTGTGTGATGGACTCTACCATAGAAGTTGGATGATTGACAATCTCTTAGATAGCCAAGAAAGCTACATGGTTCAGGAACCTCAAGATGGACTTAGATGTGATTTCTGGTTTGCTCAAGGCTATCACATTTTGTTGTGATTAAAGTGGTGCAGTTGCAAACTCGAATGAATCACGAGTTCGTAAGGCAAGTAAACACATAGAGCGCAAGTACCACCCTGGTGAGGAATAGCTGTTGTTGCCTAGAGTACATCAAAGAATGACCTAGGGAGATCTTTTCACTAAGGCCTTGGTAGCGAGAGCTTTTAGGCATGTGAAAGATCTAGGGGTCAGATGTATGACATTTTGAAAATAGCAAAGTCTTTGAGTATAAGTGGGAGATTGTTAGAATGTATACTAAAAGCTTTGCTTTTAGTTAAAATACATTTACATTTTAAAAGAGAATCGCAAAATCACACAGTGCATATTTAAATTAGTATGTGCACAAAATGTCTCATACATTGCATTAAAGATAACATGGTGCATGGTGACGCACAGAAGATCATGTTATCAAGTTCCTTGCAGAAGTATAAGAAAGTGGCTCACAACCGAGATGATGTTGGACAAACCATCGGGATGGTTGTAGTGTAATTAGGTGTGGTTTGTCTTAACCATAGAATTACACTAGTGCAGTTTTGAGTGCATTGAGGAGGACCAAAAGAGATGTCATCTAATTTTGTACTGACTTCATAAATTGGATAAGACCTCGGATATATATTATGGAGTACGATCTCTTAATACCGAAATAATAACGGGCACGTATAATTAATTATTATTCCTTTGACTTACCAATAGGTGAGATTTATTCTGTTAAATCGAGAGGCCCAGTAAATTGGGAAATAATATTAATTATATGGTGTGTCATTGATTATTGACGGAATCCATGTCCTGGTGAGTCAGGATGATGATGCCCCCTTGGTGAGCTTAAAAGGATCGTCATGTCAAATCTTGCAAGTGGACTATGGTCCGACATGATGGAAAGGTTGAGTGGTACTAATCATGGATCAAAAGGATAATTAATTTAAATTGTCAGTAATTTAAATTAATTATCGGGCATTCGATAACTTAAACACGGGGAGATGGACAACTCATAATAGGTGGAGCCTATATGAAAATATGGGGGTTGGTGAGGAAGTTCAATGAGATCCTTTAGTGGAATGGATCGGGTTTGGATCCATTAGCGGGCCAAGAACCAACCCCTCCTCATGGTCCCTACCTTAGCCTTATAAATGCCCCATAGGAGTCATGATACAAAGCTAATAATTAATCCATAATTAATCCAAATTAATCACCAAAAGCCAAAAACCCAAAACCTCTTCGACCACCTCTCTCTTATGGTTGCGGCAGCCCTCCTTGAGGTCGGCGGCAATAAAGAGATGAAGTGGAAGCATGAGACCTCTTCTCCAGTGCTTTCTTCTTCCTCTCCTCTCCCTTTTGGCCGGAGCAATCTCTGAGATAGCAGGAGCCAGCGGAGCAAAAGAGAAAGACAGCTGTTGGTGGTGTTTTGCCGTCGGAACAAGGAAGAAGAAGGAGGAGAGCTCGGGCTTTGTTTTCTCCATCATCTTCCTCTTCCATCACTTCCACTCGAGTGGCTGGTGTCTTCTTCAAGGGAAGAATAGGTTACAGCTGAAAGTGGAGGTGGTCGGCGGCCGAAATCAAGGGATTCTCCTTGATTGGTCACCGGCGGCTTGGAGGTGGAAGAGGGTGGTGGCTGCGGGTGTAGTTAGGGAGGAAAAGGAGATTTCTTCTCCCTTTTTCTTCCTCTTCTTCATCTTCCTTACCTTCCTCTCGGTGCTGCCTTATGGCCAGCCGGACCTTGGAGCTTGAGGTGGCCGGCGGCGCAAGGAGGAGAGGAGGAAAGGTGGCTGGCGCAAGCTAACTCTAGCTTTCTAGGGTTTGTGTTGGTGTTTGGAAGAAGCTTGAAGAAAGGAGATTAATTCAAGGCCTTCGATGACTCCACGTCTTGGTAGCTCGTCGCCCACATGACGTTCGAGAGAGGAGGGTCATAAGATAGAAGACTATGAGGTAAAAAGCAAGGTATACCTCTCCTTAGCTCCTCTTGTTTTCTTGTTATTTTCATGCCTTGTTATTGCATGTGATTAATTAATTGTCATGAATTAATTATTTATTAATTAATATGTCAATTAATTTATGTCATGGACCCCGATTGTAAACACAAAAATCGGCGATCCATTCGTCGTCTTTTCCGCGGTTGATAATCCGGAAAGTTACAAGGCCTTAACTTTGGTTTTGGCTAAGTTATGACTTGGATTAATTGGCACGACGACGAGACGGTCGTTTGGGAGATGAGTCTCTATTCGGATTAAATTTTTAATCCATAGACATAGAGAGGTCTCTCATGTTCGACCCCGTAGTTGCTTAGGAATCCCTCAAGCCATACAAGGGTTCAGTCCCATCAACCGCGCCAAGGGGAGATTTGTCGTTCTTGTCCTTGCGCGGTAGTGGCAGGAGCCCGACTACTGCCGATCTGTCGGCACTCCTCCATGTCGTGGGTGTGGCTATGATGAAATGTCTAGTAGAGTCTCCACCGGGTCGGTAGACACCCTTGAGCCACTTGTTGCACCTGGCGGCGTTCCCACTCCGCTCGATCGGTGAGTCCTCGTGGGCTGCGGATGGACCCCCTAGGCGACCTGGTCTGTGTGGGCTTCGGGGGCGGTGTGGTGACCGACACCTTTTTCCGAGCGGCCTGCGGCTCCTCCACGTTGATATATTTAGTAGCCTTTTCCAGTAGGCTGTCAAAGTCTTTTGGTGGTTTCCTGATAATTGAGCGGAAGAAATCTCCCTCCAGCAATCCCTGGGAGAAGGTGTTGACCAGTGCCACCCCTTTAAATATCTTGATATAAGCCCAAAGCGACTCCTCGAGCCCTGCTTTAGGGCGAACAGGTTGATACTTGTCTTGTGGTGCCTCCAGCTGCTGGCGAAGTGATGGAGGAATGTCTTCCTAAGCTCCCCAAAGCTTGCAATCGACCCGCTGGGGAGTTGGCCGAGCCATCGTTGAGAGGGTCCTGAGAGTGTCGTCAAGAATACTCGGCACTTCACGCCTTCAGGATACTGGTGCAGCAGGGCTGCACTTTCGAACTTTATAAGATGCTCCTCGGGATCGGTGGCCCCAGCATACTCAGGTATGGTGAAGAACCGGAGATGCTAGGGAATGGGATCCTCCAAGAGCCAAGAGGAGAAAGGGCTACGTGCTAGGGTGGCCGGAGATGGCTCGGTCGGGGCCTTTCCCCTGCCTGGATGCAGCCCATGCATCTGGTTAGATGTCGACGCCTCGGCCGACATCGAGTTTCCCTCATTGCCCCGACCCCGATAGTAAATCGCAGGGTAGGGAATAGAACTACCCTCAGGTCGGGTAGGACCTCCCCGACCTCCTAATGGTCCAAGTGCCACTGGCTCAGGGAATCTGGGCGCCTGGCTACCGACCCGCGAAGGCCTCTAAGGGGTCTTCTGAGCTCGAGTGGCCATCAAGAGCTGTACTCCTCGGGCGTAACAGTCATTATGACTCGGTTGGGATCTTCCATCGTTCACTTCCAATTAGGTGAACATGCCCTCCTTCTAGCGCCAAATTTGATCTTGCCGCGAAGCGAGGTGGAATCCCCCAAGAGTGAGATGGTACCCCGAGTGCCACGAACTGCTGAGGTCGGCTCCGCTCTGCGAGGAAAATGACCGTTAGCAAACCTGTCAGGGAAGATCCCCGGTCAGACCCTCTAACGGTCAAGTCAGTATTCGCAAGAATATGATGGAGCAAAAGGAATAGTAGAAGACGAGAGCACGATTGTGCATACCTGCAGAATGAGGAAGGGAGGGGGCTTATATAGCCGGGGGAGCTGGCAACCCCTGTCTACGTCAATCACTTGCTGGTACCTTCATGAGATAGGGGTATGGTGCTTGTCAGCTCATGGGAGAGCACTGATCGGTGCTTCAGTATGGTGCGGGGTTCTTGGGCAGTACAGTGGTACAGGGTCAGCGGGATATCCGCGACGTGCGCTATGAGTGGGTAAGGCTTGCACTGACCTCCATGTCATGGTCGAACACACGATGGCCTGTAGTGGAGGTGGCCAAAGGAAGGACCAGCCCGGAGACCGATTGCCGACTGGCTGGCCCGCGTGATATCGGACGGGCCGAGTGTAATATGGTCGAGCGACGTAGGGTACGCCATGAGTCGGGGGTCACGGAGCTGTATCCGATTATCCTGCTTTCGGGTCTTCTGGTTGTGTGGCCGAGCCAGGGGATACCTAGAACTGACCCCTCTAACCTAACCCTAGGTCGGGGGGTCGTCCCTAGTGGTCGAGTCAAGGAACACCTGGTATTGGTCCGCCCGATCGGACACGGGGTCGGGCGGGTAGTGGCCTGAGGGTTCCCGGGCTCGGAGCTCCCTGATCCGGGCCTTCATCGACTGTCGTGTGTTATTCATGTCGGGGTCAGATCCTCCATGTCCTTAAGTGGGTCAAGCTGGGTCGAGTCCTATCAACTTGACTTCTGAGCCCCTTGGTCCTCCTAGACTTTGGGGTCCTCGGCCTTAATCCCCTCCAGATGCGGCGCCAGGCTGGCTGGCCAAGCCACCCGTGGGCTAGATCGGGATCAATTATTATCCAAATTAACTTGCAGTCATGATGCTTGTACTATGCATACTGTTTTTGTGGTCGTTAACGACAGCTAAGATATTTTACTAAAGGTAATTTTTAAAAATTTTAAATATTAGTGTAGAAAAATTTTTACCATCTAAAAGCTCAATTTTTGAATTTAAAGAGTTGAAAAGGAACTTAAATTCAAAATTTCAATATTAACCATTAGTTCTAGTTGAAATAATAATTCATCGACTTTTTACTAAAAGACGTACATGGGAAAATGTATTTATCAAAATGCGTCCCACAGTTTATTTTTTATCAAAGGACGCACCAAATATTATATACCCCTCCCGCCAACAAACTCCTTTCGTAGTTATATTTCCGAGGCATCTGAACCACTTTTTCATAGTTTTGATTTTAAAATAATAGATTGTGGTTCGGATACAGATATTCTCCTTTTTTCCTTTCTCTCTCTGCGTAGGTAACCTATTTCTCTTTGTCGAAAAGTGATAGTTGTGTTATAGTCGTGCGCGAGCTCATCCCCCAACCTTTGCAGACTTTTAGATTCACAAACTTTTAGATTCTCAGGTATATCTTTTAGTTATGAATTTTAAACATGAACTATAGTAAGATAAAATAGAAATAAAGAGGGTCTAATATGATCGTCATATCATGCTCAAAGACGACTTGAAATGATTTGATTTCTGATCTTCTTTGGGTCTAAAATTAATTCATTTCAAGAGGGCCTGAAATCAAATCATTTCAGGCCCTCTTTGAGCATGATATGCCGATCATATTAGACACTCTTTATCCATATTTTATCTTACTATAGTTCATGTTTAAAATTTATAACTAAAAGATGTACCTGAGAATCATAAAGTTTGCGAATCTAAAAATCTACAAAGGTTGGGGGATGAGCTCGTGACTATAACACAACTATCACTTTTCAGCAAAGAGAAATAGGATGCCTATGCTGAGTGAGAAAGGAGAAAAGGATACCTGTGTCCGTACCACAATCTATTATTTAAAATCAAAACTATGAAAAAAATGATTCGGATGTCTCAGAAATGTAACTGTGAAAGGGATACAGTATCATAGGAATAATCAGAATACATGACTAAAAACTGAATGTATGTACATACTAGTGTCAATCTCATTTGTGGGGTAGTAGATCATATAGGCTCGTAGTCACGAGCAATGCAAGGTCACCAAACTAAATGTAAAATACCTCCTGTATATGCATGTCATCCAAGTGCAACAATCGTAACTCAATCAAATGCACTAAACACAATCAAATACAATCTCATGCATCATATGCATATGATGCAGTGACATGTGTCACCCTGACGCTAGTCAGCTAAAGCACTATGTCAAATATAAACGGTTGAGTGGGTAGGGCTATGACAACTGTATGCACTTTGTTACCATTGCTCTAGAGTGACCGAGCGGACACGATGAAGTCAGAGGCAACACTCCTATCCAATGTTATATGAGGGAGCTCCGCTCTCATCTTCTCGTATCACACGAAAATGGAGGGATCCCCGCCTTCTACCACGTTCTGATAACTACTAACTCATGAGTGGTTGAGTGAAGCAGAACGGAGTAAAATTGCCCACACTTCGATAATCACTAACTCTAGAGTGATTGTGTGACCAGGTCTTGCATGACTGACAACCCGTCTCAACCACAAGGGAGTCAAGTGTTGCCAGCTATGCAACCGTGCAAGGATAATGCATGACATTAATACAAGCAACACCCACCTGATAGCCCTCTATAGAACCATATGCCATACACTAGTCTGAATTACGAATCATGAACTACAAAATAAACTACCATGTGTACATGCAAGGTATAGCTAGTGATCAACCAACGGGTATGAGGTGACAAACTACTATTCCTATGCACATATACACACATATATATTGTAGAGAGCATGAATATCAAGCATCGAGACCGTATGAAAATAATCTGTGATCATCTCAAAGATCAAACAGTAGATATCAAGTAGGGATAATAAAACACAGATAAAGATATACACCTACTGCTACACATAATAAACCATGCATAGAATAATGATATTGCATACATAGATAAAGTCAAAAAATTCTCACCTTTAAAGTAGATTCTCGTAAATGTAGAGAACCCCTGTCCAAATATATCCGCAGTAAAATAACCAAATCAATGCCCTGTGCCAATGTACATAGTTAATTAGCTATCTACGTAAAGAGTAAGTAGCTAATCGAATCCCTAAATCGTATTAGGGTTGACTCCAATTTCATAAACCACTCCACCACCAAGCTAACTCCAATCACAAGTTCACAGCCAAGATCCACACATGGAGTTCACGACAATGTCAAAGATATATCCACATAATTCCTAAACCTACAGAAGGATCCCACTCTAATTGGTGTTCTCACAAAAATCAAAACACTCAAGAATTCTATAGTAGATCTTGTTGGGACTTGATTGTACAGCTAGAAGGGAGTGAATAATCGATCACCCACTTGATTCGCGGTTCTCTTCCTACACTTGTTAGCGCGGAATACAAAATAAAACTAAAACTAACAAGGAACACAAACCGCTAACACTACACGTCTATTTACATGGTTCGGAGATGACGCTCCTAATTTACGGCTGCCCGTAAGGTGGATGATCCCGATCCGTCGGTCGATGACTCCCCAGAAAACCTTTAGCTAGCTCGTGTACTTCTTGTGGGTGGAAAAACCTCGCTATAAACTCGCAAGCATACCTGAGCACTTGTAGACTACTAATAAGCTTTAACCAAACTTAGTTCGTCAACCTTTGCCTAACCAAATCGAGCTCTTTTAAATAGAGCTCGTTCATGATCCAGT
>JAGFNQ010002985.1:136982-165629 GCA_024364735.1 Boesenbergia rotunda | reverse complement strand
AACTTAATTCATTCATTACTTGACTAAATCAACTTTAAATCAATCTCAATTTGAATCAATATAATCTTTATCTCCATACCCACTGGATCTAATTGAATCTGATTTAATTGTTAAGTTAACTCTCTCACTTCTGTCCTATTATTATGTATATGTTTTAAAATTCAATACTTAATAATCAGGTTGTGATATTTTCTCGTAAAAGAGATACCAATAGATAGTTAGGCCGTGAATTTATAAAGAGCAATGATAGACAGAGTAAAAATAGGAGAGTGAAAACAAAGTGAATGACGTGACACTTTATATGCACACGCTCGATTATCATTTGGGCACCATCGACCGCCTTCGACCACTGCTCCGAATCAAACTATATCCTGGGGGTATGGTGAATCTGTCGGAGATCGCTACATACAAAGTATCACGTCATTCATTTTGCCTTTCACTCTCTCATTTTTACTCCCCTATCATTTTTCATTTATAAATATGTGATCAACCTTAATTTTTGATAATAAACAGTGGTGATTCGACCAATCTAAGTGAGAACGAAGGCTTCCAAATATATCGTATTGTGTTTTTTACTAGTATTATCATTTTTTATTATTCTCACGAAACATTTGGTGAGAATGAAGGCTTTCGCAATACATTTTGTTGACTGTATTGCGGTAGGAGCAATAACATAAAGGAGAATAGTTCTAACATGAACATGAAAAGTAGATATAATTATTCAAATTTGACACGCAGTTTACTAGAGGATTGAGGTTATATCTAATTGGTGATTCAAGTTTTTATATAGATAAATTAAGATTTCAACTTCTATTTTTATTAAGATAATAATTAATTATTTTTTTATTTACTAACTAAACGTAGAGAATATGAAACTATTATTTTATTATATTTAAGTGGTTTGCTTTTATGGTCACAATTATTTTCTATCGTGTTAAATATTTTATACAAATATAAATTACTTTTTATATAAATTTAACTTCAATTTGTGTCAACATGATTAGTTATTATATTGCTAAATAGTTTATGAAATTATAAGGTTATTACTTTATAAATTTAAAATTAAATATATTTTCATGGACGCCATTATTTCTTTGCATAATAATGAGAATTTATACCGATCTCGGTCTATGTTTACGGGCTGGACTCATCGTGTGGGTAATTAAGAGGGCCAGTCAGCCTAGCACCCCGTTAGCGGGGGTTTAGGTCAAAAGCCCCCAAGAGCCCATCAGAGGGGCAATCCAAACGATCGATTCAGCCCGGTCTCGATCAGGTAATAATTACTGAGTCCCTAGATGACTGACCCCCAACGTTTCACGAAGGCGAGAGCTCGAGTCAGAGGAACCCCGAGTGGCGCCCCAAAACTCCCCTACAGTGAAGACCCGAGTGGCGAGGATGCCAAGCCTCCAGCGTATTCACTTCGGACCCAGCGGGGGTATGGCCACTCGGGCACACTCTGACCCGGGAAGCATAGGTACTCTCGACGATAATGGCCTTTGGACCCGAACTCGTGCCTAGCCCCCAGCCGGCACCAACACTCTAAGCCACCAGTCGGCACCAAGTCGCCAATCAGCACTAGAATTCGAAGTTTTGTCGTAACCCCTAAGAACACCCACTCTCTGACACAATGCTAGCAGAAGAGGTACAGGGTCGTCTCAGGTCTGATACCATTCAGGCTCGAATCGCGAGTATCTCGCTGATGTCGTGATCTCCCTGCCATATCTTAGCGCCCCGTACCACGACCACATACGCCTGTGTCAGGCCGAGCAGCACCTGACGACCCTCGCCCAGAGGTTGACAACGCCCCTTTCCTTATTCCGGTATGTGACACATTGCCCTACCACCCCTGGATAGATCTTACCCTGTCCTCGCATACGACAAAAGGTGGCAGACCGCGCAGAAGCTGTAAGCCCCCTCGGCTATATAAGCCTCTTCGCTCCGCACCCCCCAGGTAAGTGCAATAGTATTTTTGCTACTGTTCCATTGCTTTTGCTCTTCCACCACCAGGGACTGATTTGACCGTCGGAGTGTCTTGCCGGGGACTTTTTCCGGCGAGTTCACTAACGGTCCTTTCCTTGCAGATCGGAGCCAGCCTCAGCAATTCATGATCTTCACGAGACCGTGTGCTCTTGGGAGCCCATCTCGTTTCGCAACAAGATCAAATTTGGCGCTAGAAGGAGGGCATTAGCCTGATCGGAAGTGAAAGATGGTAGATCCCAACCGAGTCATGATGGCTGTCACGCCCGAGGAGTATGAGCTTCTGATGGCTGCTTGAGCTCAGAAGACCCCCCCAAAGACCTTCGTAGGTTGGTAGCCAGGCACCTAAATTCCCCGAGCTGGCAATGAACGGGCATTCGGGAGGTTGGGGAAGGCCTGCCCGACCCGAGGGTGGTTCCGTTCCCTTTCCCACGGCTTTTTATCGTGATCAGGACGACGAAGCCGATTCAATATCGGCCGAGGCATCAATGTCCAACAAGATGCACGGGTCGCTTATAGACAAGGGAAAGGACCCGACCGACCCCTCTCCAACCATCCTGGTACACAACCCTTTCTCTTCCTAGATCTTGGAAGATCCAGTTCCCAGACATCTTCGATTCTTTACCATCCCCGAGTATGCAGGGACCACTGATCCGGAGGAGCACTTGATGAAGTTTGAGAGTGCTGCCTTGCTACACTAATATCTGGAGGGTGTGAAATGCCGAACCTTCCTAACCACCCTCTCGGGACCGGCCTAGAGGTGGTTCGACTGACTCCCCAATGGGTCGGTATCAAGTTTTGAGGAGCTGAGGAGAGTTTTTCTCCATCACTTTGCCATCAGCAGGAGGCATCACAAGATGAGTCTCAATCTGTTCGTGTTGAAGCAAGGCCCCAAGGAATCTCTCAGGGACTACATTAAGAGATTCAATGGGGTGACACTAGATGTGCCGATCGCCGCACCGGAAGTCCTGGTCAGTGCATTCTCCCAGGGATTACAAGAGGGAGATTTTTTCCGCTCGCTGATCAGGAAGACGCTGAAGGACTTTGATAGCCTATTAGGAAAGGCTGTCAAATACATCAATGTCGAAGAAGCATAGGCCGCTCGGAAGAATGAGTCGGTCAGTACGGTGGTGCCCAACCCCGCCCAGAGCAACAGATCTCTGGGCGAACCTATCCGTAGCCCGCGAGGACCCATCGACCGGATGGGAGTGGAACGATGGCACGTGCAGCAAGTGGATCAGGTGTGTATGTCGACCCGCTGGAGGCCCTACTGCTCATTCCACCAAAGCCACACCCACGCCACAGAGGAGTGTTGATAAGCTGGTAGGGGTCGGGCTCCTGCTCCTCGAGGGCGTGGATGACAAGCATCCCCCGGACGTGGCTGGGGTCGAGGCGACCCGGCCATGGCCCCCGCAGCTGAAGAACCCGGAAGGAACCCTCGGTCACCTGCAATTTGTTCCCGCAGGAGGACCGAGCCTAGGCCGCGGAGATGGATGAGGAGTAATCCTATCAGCAGAATGCCGTCTGAGGAGGGGTGCATGTCATCTCGGGTGGACCGACCGGGGGAGACTCTAATCGAGCCCGGAAGGCGCAGGTGCACCACTTGGAGATTCATCAGGTCGGCACGAGTGCCGCCTAAGCACAAGGGCCTCAGATTAGCTTCGACCCTCAAGCTCTACAGGGGCTGGAAGTCCCACATGACAACGCCCTGGTCGTCACAGCCGTCATCGCCAACTACCAAGTCCACCAGACTATCGTGGACACTGGCAGCTCGGTCAACATACTCTACAAGAAGACCTTCGACCAGCTGTAGATCGAGATGCCCCAATTGGAGTTGGTGGTCATCCCGTTGTTCGGGTTCATGAGGAACAAGGTGTAGCCCATCAGTTAGATTTGTCTGGCCATCTCCTTAGGCGAGGAGCCATTGAAGAGGACCAGATGATCCACTTTCCTAGTAGTAGACGTCCCCTCGGCCTACAACGCCATCTTGGGTCGACTGACCCTCAACGAGTTCAGAGTCGTCACCTCCACCTTCTACCTCAAAATTAAATTCCCAGTTGGCGAAAAGGTAGGAGAAGCCCGAGGAGACCAGAGGGTGGCCCGGAGATGTTACGTAGATGACATCCGGGTGGAGAGCTAGAAGACCCCGCGCCCTTTCTCAGGCTGCAACATGGTCCAGGCTTCTCCGTGAGGCGAATTACGTGACGACAAGGAGGAGGTCCAGCTACTTCCCGATCGGGAAGAAGCCCGAGTCAAGATTACTACAGGGTTGTCCAATGAGCTGAAGGAGCCCCTGCTGGAGTGTTTGGCTCGGAATCAGGATGTGTTTGCCTGGTCGGTCAAGGAGCTAAAGGGCGTTCGACCGGAGGTAGCGGAGCACCACCTCCATGTATATCCCAACGCTCGACCGGTTAAGCAGAGGAAGCGAGACTTCAGCACCGAGCAGAATAAGGTGATCCGGGTCGAGATCGAGAAGCTGCTAGAAGCCAGCCACATTCGAGAGGTCCAGTTCCAGGCTTGCCTAGCCAACATAGTGTTGGTGGCCAAGCCTGACAATGAGTGGAGGGTTGCATCGACTTTCAGGACCTCAATCAAGCCTGCCCGAAGGATTGCTATCCTCTACCCCAGATCGACCAGATGGTTGACTCGACGGCAGATAGTGAACTCATCTCCATGCTGGACGCATATCAGGGTTACCATCAAGTACCACTAGCTGTCGAGGATCAAGAGATGGTTAGCTTCATCACGGCTGACGGCACCTACTGCTACACGTTCATGCCGTTTGGGCTAAAGAATGCTGGGGCTACCTATCAATAGATGATGAACAAGGTCTTCCGGGCGTAGATCGGTCGGAATATCAAAGTATACGTGGACGACATACTCATCAAGTTCGGCCGAGCGGAGGACCTGGTAGCTGATGTGAAGGAGATCTGCCAGACTTTACGTAGGTATGGGCTCAAGCTAAATCCTGCTAAATGTCTTTTTGGAGCTCAGAGCGGGAAGTTCCTCGGCTACATAGTGACTGAGAGGGATATCGAGGCGAACCCTAGCAAAGTGAAGGCCTTGCTTGATATGCCCCCACCAAGAAACCTCCGAGAAGCGCAGAGGCTCACTGGGCGGATCATGGCTCTGTCGTGCTTCATCTCCCGATCTGCTGAGCGAGGGCTGCCGTTCTTCAAAACCCTTCATCGAGCCACCATGTTTCAATGGGACGCCGACTGTGACAAGTCATTTAAGGTATTAAAGGCATACCTCGTCGAGCTACCGGTGTTAGCTAAGCTCAAGGTCGGGGAGGTGTTGTTTGTATACTTAGCTGCCTCGGCTGACTCGGTTAGCATGGTTTTAGTCAAGCAGGAGGGGGCTGAGCAACAACTCGTGTATTTTTTCGCCCATTTATTGAAAGGAGCTGAGTGCTGATATACGACACTCGAGAAGTTGACGTATGTCTTGTTGTTAGGTGGTCGGAGGCTTCGACCTTATTTTCTGGCGCACCCGATCGTGGTCCTTACCAATAGCAACCTGGGTCGGGTAGCCTCCAATCCAGAAGCGTCAGGCCGGCTGATCAAGTGGACCACTGAACTAAGTGAATACGATATCCAGTACCAGGTTCGCCCGGCCATCAAAGCACAGGCCTTGGCAGATTTCTTGAGTGAGTTACATTCAGAAAAGGCTGAAGAAGCATGGAAAGTTTATGTGGACGGCTTGTCATCTCGACCAGCCAGTGCAATCGACATCCTGATGGTTTCCCCGAAGGGAGAGGAGTTGCACTTAACTGCCCGGCTGGAGTACCGAGATACAAACAATGAATTCAAATATGAAGCCCTTATAGAGGGATTGCAGGCTCTTGGATAGCTTGGTCAGCTCTTGGATAGTTCCTCAGTCGAGTGGCCAGGTGATGATGGTGATCCATGTGGAGCAACAGGTTGAGCTGGAGCTGGGAACCGACTGGAGGGTGTCGCTCATTGCATACTTAATAGCAGGGGTGCTCCCGGTTGATCGGGAAGAAGCCTGACTCCTCAGAAAGCGGGTGATTCAATACTCGATGGTAGAGGATGTGATGTACAAGAGGGCCTTCGCCTGACTCCTACTCAATTGCCTGGGCGAAGAAGACGCCGACTATGTGTTGAGGGAAATACATATGGGAGTCTACGGAAGTCACGATGGAGCCCGAGCTATGGCCTGAAAGGTATTGCAGGCCGGATATTACTGGCCAACCCTACAGAAGGACACTGACAAGATGGTCTCCACGTGCCTGTCCTGCAAAAAGCACCACTGCCTCCCGCACCGACCCATTGAGATGATGAAGGTATCGGCGGCTTCCTGCCCATTCGATCAATGGGGCATGGATATTGTGGGACCATTCCCAACCGCCGTAGCTCAGAAGCAATTTCTACTAGTGGATGTCGATTATTTTTCTAAATGGATAGAAGCGGAGGCCCTGGCGCGCATCGCCGAGCAAGCCATAATCAAGTTCCTCTGGCAAAACATTTCATGTTGATATGGAATTCCCCACAAGCTCGTCTCGGACAACGGAAGGCAATTCCAAGGGCGTAAGATACAAGAATGGTGCTCAGCCTATGACATTCAGCAGGCTTTCACCTCTGTGGTGTACCGACATAGTAACGGCCAGGCAGAAGTGGCCAATCGGGAGATCCTAAAGGTGGATCATGCAGGAGGAACTTGGGTGGATGAGCTGCCGAGTGTCTTGTGGGCTCTAAGGACCACACCCAAAGAAACCACAAGGCACAAACCTATCCAGTTGGTCTACGGGAGCGAAGTTGTGGTGCCGGTTGAGGTCGGTTGTGAGTCCGACCGGTGGCGGACCTATGACGAAGATAAACCAGAGAGAAGGCACCTGGAATTGGACTTGGTCGAAGAGATTTGCGATAGGACAGCTGCTCGAATGTTTGCGTATTGCTAGAAAATGAAACAAAGATATAATCGGAAGGTGCTGCCGAAAATGTTTCAGATCGGTGACCTCATGTGGGAAAGGGTCAAGCCGGTCGAGGACGTTAGCAAATTGGAGCCTCAATGGGGAGGATTGTTCAAGGTTGTGCAGAAGCTGAGCTCAGGAGAATATTACCTGGAGAATAAACAGGGGAAGAGGCACGATCGGCCTTGGAGCGCGATCCACCTCCAACCCTATTGAAAGGCAGAGTGAGAATTTGTAAAACAAATGTACTGCCTAGCTGTAATGATAGTGGAAGAATGGGGCTCTCGCTAAACTTGCAAGTGTCCCAGACTCTTGTCTTCGTACGAGTTATAAGCGGGCATGCCCCACGCACCCCTCGGCTCGACTCCCAGTCGGACGCATGACGACCCACGCTCCCTAGGTACAATCCGACAGAGTGTCCAAACTCTCGTCTTCGTACGAGTTATAAGCGAGCATGCCCCTGCGCACCCCTCGGCTCAGCTCCCAGTCGGATGCGTGGCTACCCACGCTCCTTGGGTACAATTCGACTGAGCGTCCAGACTCTCGTCTTCCTACGAGTTATAAGCGGGCATGCCCCCACGCACCCCTCGACTCGGCTCCCACTCGGACGCGTGGTGGCCCACGCTCCTTGGGTACAATCCGACCGAGCGTCCAGACTCTCGTCTTCATACGAGTTATAAGCAGGCTTGCCCCCGCGCATCCCTCGGCTCGGCTCCCAGTAGGACGCGTGGCGGCCCACGATCCCTGGGTACAATTCGACCGAGCGTCCAGACTCTCATCTTCATACAAGTTATAAGCGGGCATGCCCCCGCACACCCCTCGGCTCGACTCCCAGTCGAACGCGTGGCGGCCCACACTCCCTGGGTACAATTCGACCGAGCGTTCAGACTCTCATCTTCGTACGAGTTATAAGCGGGCATGCCCCCGCACACCCCTCGGCTCGGCTCCAGTCAGACGTGTGGCGGCCCACGCTCCTTGGGCACCATCCACCCGAGCATCGAGACTCTCATCTTCGTATGAGTTATATGCGGGCATGCCCCCGCGTACCCCTCGGCTCGGCTCCCAGTCGGGCATGTTGCAGCCCACGCTCCCTGGGTATAATCCGACCGAGTGTCCAAACTCTCGTCTTCGTACAAGTTATAAGCAGGCATGCCCCCACGCACCCCTCAGCTCGGCTCCCAGTCAGACGCGTGATGGCCCACGCTCCCTAGGTACAATCCGACCGAGCGTCCAGACTCTCATCTTCATATGAGTTATAAGCGGGCATGCCCCCACGCACCCCTCATCTCAACTCCCAGTCGGACGCGTGGCGGCCCACGCTCCCTGGGTACAATCTGAGCGAGCGTCTAGACTCTCGTCTTCATACGAGTTATAAGCGAGCATGCCCCCGTGCACCCCTCGGCTCGACTCCAGTCGGACGTGTGGCGGCCCACGCTCCCTGGGTACAATCCGACCGAACATCCAGACTCTCGTCTTCGTACGAGTTATAAGCGGGCATGCCCCGCGCACCCCTCGTCTCAGCTCCCAGTCGGACGCGTAGCGGCCCACGCTCCCTGGCTACAATCCGACCGAGTGTCCAGACTCTCGTCTTCGTACGAGTTATAAGCGGGCATGCCTCCACGCACCCCTCGGCTCGGCTTCCAGTCGGATGCCTGGCGGCCCACGCTCCCTGGGTTCAATCCGATCGAGTGTCCAGTCTCTCGCCTTCGTGCGAACTGCAAGCGGGCAGGTCCCAACGATTTCCTTGGCTTAGATCCTGGGATGTATGTGGTGCGATCTGTGCTCCTCAGGATCAGACCAACCTAATGGCGATGCCTCGAACTTCCCTTGCTAGTATCTTTAAGGACCCAGATTTGTTCCGGTCGTCAAATTCTTTGTCAATTTACCTGAGTGGCCAATACTTAGAAGCTATCATGTTCAAGTATTTAACCCAGTCATTCGCAGGGTTGAATCGCTCTATGGTGCTCGGACCCAAATGGTCAATACTTAGTAATTATTGCGCTCAAATATTTGACCTAGTCACTCGTGAGGCCGAATTTCTCGATTGTTCTCTCACTCGAATTGATCTCACTAACAATCGCCCGAGCCATTAACATTCAAAAGACAATCACATACAAGAAAGCTTGAGCAGAAGAAAGATTATATTACATTACAAAATTTGAGGCAAGTCTCTACTAAATGAAAAGAAATGAGAACAAAAGCCCGACCCTCATTTGAAGGGTCGATGGATCTCCTCTGGCAGGTTTTGGGTCATGCCCGAAAGCTTGACCATGGAGAGAGGTCGGTCGGGGGCAATATGACCACCCTACTTGAGCTGCTCGAACATGTTAACCATTTGATGCTTTGACATGGCTCAAAGTCGCTCAGAGACCTGCCGGTATGAACTCCATAGAGTTGATGTACTCAACCCTACGGGCGTCCCACCGGCCGGCCTCCCTCTCCTTGTAGGAACGTAGCTCCCCGAGCTCTGCTCTAGCTGCTTCCCACTCTGCCTTCTCGTCCCTGAGATGCTCAAGCTCCTCCTTTTGATAGTTCAGCTCTTGGTCCCCAGAGGTCAGCTCGGTCGTTAGCTTCTCTGCTCGCTTCGCTTGGGTTGCCACCTCTTCTTCCTTGGCCCGGAGCTGGGACTTGAGGGACTCGGAAGCCCCAGATGCCTCGAGGAGTTCAGCCTGGGCCTTGGTCAGGTTTCCTTGAGTCTTCGCTTGGAGAGCCCAAGCCTTCCGCTCAGCGTACTCCAGGCTGGAAACCCGGACGTTCGACTGTGCAATGGCCACATTTGCCGTCTCTACTTGACCTCAGGTGATTCCCAGCTGTTCCTCAGAGTGAGCCAGGCGGTCCTGAAGGGCGGTGACCGCGACTCGCATGCCGGTCAGGATGGATTCGTTGGAGACGAGTTGGGTATGCTTGAGTCTGGTCTCCAAGAACTCCACCCGTCGCTCGGCTCGTTCCCGGGCTGTGGAGTGGATCAAGAGTCACATAGACAAGCTATGACACGACCCCTAGAACTGCAATAATGAAAGGGTCAGGAGATCCTAAAGCTAAATAACAAGCAAAGAAAAGAGTTGAATTGAAGTGTACCTGAGTGGCGTCAAGGAAAAAGGAGTCTGCCATACTACCCGACCTTAGTAGTAAGAACCCTCGAGCCCTTGGAGATATCGATCGGCTACCGGCTCGTAGTGTTGGATCGAGAGAAAATGATAGAGGGGGGGGTGAATATCGTAGGTCGTTTCGGATTGAAAAAGAGAATACGCTGCGGAAAAATTAAAACTGAAACCAAATGCAAACACCAAGATTTTACTTGGTTCGGAGTCGCGGTCGGCTCCTACTCCAAGTCCCACAGTCCTTGACCGTTTACTGGGGGCAATACTATAATCGCGCAAAATCTTACAAACAGTTGTACAGTAATAAGTGCAGTAAGAATACAATTAAAAATTGGCTCTTCGTTATCGACGCCCGGTGTAGATCGTTCTTCGGTGCGTAGGGTCGTCGTTGCGCTAGAGTCTCGAGATGAAGGGTTTCCGGAGCAGAGCACTTGAGTAGAAGAGCGTATTGGCGTTGAAAGCGTTGTTGTTCGAAGCCTTGGGGTCGAGGGGCTTTTTATAGCCTCCCGGGGTGCCCTGAATGTTGGGGGCGCCCCCCCCCCCCCCCCCCCCACGTGTCACCCGATCCGAGCAATTCTCGGTCAGTCCTTATCCCACTCGAATAGGGTTGAGGGTTGACTGTGGGGGCGCCCGGGACGCTGGGGGCAACCGGGTTGACTCAATCTGCGAGCTTCTCGCTGGCTTGACTCTATCCGCTTCGTTGGCTTAAGTACGGGGCGCCCGGGAGCACGGGGGCGCCCGGGAGCATGGGGGTGCCCCGCCCAGGGAGCTTCCGAAGCTTGCTTTTGTTGAACTCATTTTTTCCTTGTACTTAGGGCGCTCGGGTCCTTCCAGGAGCCCAACCCAGCTGCTGCATCACTCCTTTGAGACTTTTTGAGCTGCAGACACTCGTTCCTTTGGTCCTGCATCCAGGGTTAGTACCAAACAAGATAGAGCAAATATATTAGTGGGTTTTACAGCCGTAGCTGTCTTGGTTCTGACTTTGGGTCTCCAAAATGGAGCCCTAGGTCGAACCGACGCCTACTGTTCCCTCAACGGGGAACGCGTCCTCACCTACTCCTCTCAGGAGAATTTACCTGATGCCAACCGGCTCCTCCGGTTGGACTTTTGCCCAGCAGTCCTTCGCCAGGTGCCTAGCTGTCCTTCACCAAGTCTTCAATACCAAACAGTCCTTCGCTTGGTGCCTAGCATTTCTTCGCTAGGTCTTCCACTCCTAGCCGTCCTTTGCTAGGTGCCCAGCAGCCCTTCGCTGGGTCTTCGGTTCCAGGCAGTCCTTCGCCTAGTGCCTAGCAGTCCTTCACTAGGACTTCGTTTCCAGGCATTCCTTCGCCTGGTGCCTAGCAGTTCTTCGCTAGGACTTTCAATCTGCACACTCAAGTAGCATGTTAGATAAACATAACATCTTATCTTTTGAACCCTTTTGCCATTATCAAAACACAGGTTCGACTTGGGTGCTGTCTGCACCAACAATCTCTTCCTTTTTGATTTATGGCAACCCAGTTCAAAAAGTTAAGTTAATCAGAACAGATGATATAACAGTTTAGTTTCCTCCCCCTGGAAGGAATCTCCCCCTAGGTTTTTCAAAAGTTCATGGGGTTTTAAAAAAATGATTTCTAACTCTGAAGATGGAATTAATTTTTCAAACATTTAGAACAATTTTTGAAAGAACCTTCAAAAACATATTTTCTAAAAATTTGTTGTGCACTTTTAAAAGTTTATACTTAAGAAGTTTCAAGTCAGTAGAAAAAGAACCATCTTTTTTAAGTTCTTAGAACCATAGCTTAAGTTTAAGATAAGTACTTAGCAAGATTTATAACTGCTTAAGTTTAAGTACTTAGAAAAATTTTGAACACAGCTTAAGTTTAAATACCAAAAAAATTTGAATGCAACTTAAGTTTAAAAATTTTTTTGAAAGCAACTTAAGTTTAAGAGAAAGAATTTTGAAAGCAACTTAAGTTTAAGTCCAAAAATTTTGAAAGCAACTTAAGTTTAAGTACCAAAAAAAAATTTGAAAGTAGCTTAATTTTGAGAGACTTAGTAATTTTGAAAACGGATAGATTAAGAACTTTTTTAGAAAGGATGAAATTTTGAATTTTTGCAAAAATTTTAAGCTTCTCTCCTTTCCTATCTCTCCCCCTTTGCCATATATCAAAAATCAAGCAATATATTAGTAAAAAGATAAATAACTTGCATGATGTGCTGTACTGAACCAATTCAAGACCAAACCAATTTTAATTATCTCTTTTAGGGTCCTGTCTAACCCAATTAGTTACTTACTAGCTGTTATAAACAGTAGTTTTCGCTAGGGTTAGTCGAGTTAAGTGTTCTATTCAAGTTAGATTTTCTAAGCTTGACACTTAACTTGATTACTGTTTTAGTTGTATTTAGTGCCCAATTACTGCAGATGCACTGACTTAAAGCATCTTGAATTAAGGCAAAGACCTAAGCATCTCAACCCATTCTAGATTATCAGTCAAAAGTACCCCAAGGTGCTTGTGAGATGCTGGCTTCTAGATCTATAGGTGCATGCATTTCTAGGGTTAGGGCCTAGGCTAAGTCCATTTGCGAAAAAGCCCTTAGTTTTAAAGGGGTGGTTTTTGAAAATAAAACTAAGTCGAAAAATCTATTGTAAAAAGATTTTGAAAATTAAGTTAAGCAATTTTTAAAACTATTTTAAAACTGATTTTAAAGCAAGTAGAGCAATAAGAATATCAAAAGTAAAGTAAACCTATTCTACCAAACATAATCCTAACTGCCTTCTTAGTGAGCTGAATTCAGATTCAGGTAGAGGTTTAGTGAATATGTCAGCTAAGTTAGATTTAGAATCTATATGTTTAAGGACTATCTCACCCCTGGCAACGTGATCTCTTACAAAGTGGTGTTTAACTTCTATGTGTTTAGTTCTGGAATGTTGGATTGAGTTCTTAGTTAGATTAATTGAGCTTATATTGTCAATGAAGACTTGAGTTTGGGTGTAGTTGAGTGATGAACCCTAACTAGGTGTGTCACGAATGTGGGTCTCAAATTTAGATATTTATAAGCTGGAAACCCTTTTTGCAATCAAAGAATAAAAGCGTAGTAAAGGGGCCACAGGTCGTATTTTTCCTAGGGCTAGTTCAAGTTGTGTGATTCGCGCTCGAGTTTATGTATCGTTGATATTTTTGGGTTTCAAATAGAACTTGGGATTTTGGTTTCAATTAGCAATGAAAATGCAATGGAAAGAAAGGAAATGTAACTAAGCAAGCATTAGACTAGGTAATGACAATTAATTGATCTCAACCAAATGACAACTTCAATCAACTAATGCAAATCTGCAACCTTTATAAATTGAACTGATACAAAACACACTACAGCTTTAAATAGCTGATACGCAAGGGGAAAATTGATACAAAGTTCAGATATGGCAAGATGCAATTTTGAGTTAAAACAGCACTTCAATCTATGTGAAGCAGATGACTGAGAAGCGAACCACTTACAAGCATATTTCAAAAGCAAATTAATGCAAAACAAGAGTTCAGAACCAACATGTTATGCAGAAAGAACTTGAAGACAGAGATGAAATGCAGTAACAGATTAAGTGCTTAAGCGGGCAATTGCAACCTGAACTTGATTAACTAATCAAAAATCAGGAAAGCTTAAGGTAAGCTAATGGCTACTTAGCACAATTTTAGCTATGATGAACTAACTGGTAGCAAAAACTCAGAGATCAAATCAAGGACTGATACTTAGTAAAACTGAAGGGTTGATGAATTGAAATCTAATACAGAAATAAAACTCAACAAACTGAAATTGAATGCATCAACCTAATTCGCAGAAGAAGTGAAGAAAATCTAATGTGAACTTTACTCAAACTTTAGAGGAAAAAAAACTAAACTGGTAGAAATAAATCTGATAGCAGAAATGGCACACTAACTTGCATAATTGAAAAGCAAAATGCAATCAGAATTGTTACCCATAAGTTGACTTCAGTTGCTATACGAATGAGACCAGCTACAATTGATAAATGCAGGAGAAAAACTAAAAGCTTTTTGAAACAAAATTCAGAAACTGAAGAAGGAATTGATACGCAACTAAAAACTGATACACAAGCAATGAAACATGACTCAAACTGAAATTTAGGACAATTATGTTGATGCAGTCAGGCCCGATTGTTGTTTTGGTGTTGACAACGATTTAAGTTTGGTTGAGCGAATTTGGGTTAAAGTCTTGGTCGGGGACTGGGCATGAAATCCCGGTGAGTGAAGCCGTGTCCTGGTGAGTGAAGCCAGGTGATGGAAATCCCAGTGAGTGAAGCCAGGTCCTGGTGAGTGAAGCCAGGTTAGATGAAATCCTGGTGAGTGAAGCCAGGTCCTAGCTTGGAGGGTTAGGTGTGGAAAAGTCCTAATTCAGAAGAGGTGGGTGAAAAGTCCTAGCTTGGAGGGCTAGGTGAAAAGTCCTAACTTGGAGGGTTAGGTGAAAATTCCCATCTTGGAGAGTTAGGTGAAAAAGTCTTGGCTTGGAGGGTCAAGTCCTAGCTTGGAGGGCTAGGTTTGGAAAAGTCCTAATTCGGAAGGGTTGGGTGAAAAGTCCTAGCTTGGAGGGCTATGTGAAAAGTCCTAACTTGGAGGGTTAGGTGCAAATTCCCAACTTGGAGAGTTAGGTGAAAAATCCTTAGCTTGGAGGGCTAAGGTGGATGATAACTTAGCTTGGAGGGCTAGGTTTGAGTCCCTGGATCGGTCTGGTGACCGATTAGGGAATCTAGCACGCTGCTCCTTCGTGGATCGGTCTGGTGACCGATCCAGCAATGACTGATCGGTCTGGTGACCGATCAGGGAGCACACAGTGAGGTTGGGAACCTACTGTGCTGCTCCTGATCGATCTGGTGACCGATCAGGGAGTATGCATTTCACCCACTGTATGGCTCCTGATCGGTCTGGTGATCGATCAGGGAGCACACAGTGAGGTTGAGTTCCCCTGCTGATCTGTTCCTGATCGGTCTGGTGACCGATCTGGCTCACTGTGTAGATCGTTCTGGAGAACGATCCAGCTTCACGGGTTTCTCACTAAGATCGATCAGGACGGTGCATGATCGGTCTGGTGACCGATCAGGAGAACCTCTGATCGGTCTGGTGACCGATCAGGAGACCCTCTGATCGGTCAGTTGACCGATCAGAAGGCTTGGGCTGAGAAACTCAGAAATCGCCCGATATAGGGGTGGATCGGTCCGGTGATCGATCCACAACCTAGGATCGGTCTGGTGATCGGTCCAGGAGAGTCCCAAAGAAATCGTGATTTCTGATTGAGCATTGGGGATTGATCAGGACGTAGCCTGATCAGTCTGGACCCAGCCTGATCGGTCTGGTGACCGATCAGGAGGCTCTCTGATTGGTCCGGTGACCGATCACTTTAATTCAAATTGCACTGTCAGACGCTCTGATCGCGCCTGACCATATCCGATTCTCTGCTACTTACATCTGATACTTGATTTACTGTGTGATATGCTACTCTAACACTCTGATTAAGTTGCAGGTGATAGGGGAGGATTCAAACACTCAAGGAGAAGTCAATGGAGGCTTTCCTTGGAGCAGGTTTGTCTGTTTTCCATCTCAGGTTGCAACGGCTGGAGCTACAGACTGGAGCTTAGCTGAGGGGATCTCAGGAAGTCCAGGGAGGGCTCAGTGGTAGCTGGCGTTGGCAGTGAGGCAGCTGGAGGCTGCAGAGATGTTGTCACCTGATGCTGAGTGGAGAAACAAAAGGGTGGAAGAAGGCTTCGTGGAAGTTGAGTTCGCATACTGTGTTTCTTGCCGCGCCTTGTGTTCTCCACTACTGGCTTGCTGAGTTCCTGAAGTTGTCATCACTTTGAGCAAGCAACTGCAATCAAGAAGCAATCATCCTTTACTTGAGCGTTTGAAGGAGAGAATAAGGAGCTGGGAGTCCGACAGCGGGAAGACACGAGGAAGGGTTTCTTGAGTGAGATCGCCGCTGGGTGGAGCTCAGGAAAGCTTGCTGTGTTCTTGTCCTTGCTAAGTGTTTGAGTACGATCCTTCTTGTTGTTTCTTTGTGCTTAAACTTAAATATGTGATTGAAACACTGTGGAGAGGTTTCTCCACCGACAAGGAGGTTGTTTTCTATCCGGTGATAACCGGGGCTTGATCCACCGACGATCAAGGGATCGCCCACCTCAAGGGCACGCCAAGGAGTAGGGGCAAGTTATCCCCGAACCTTGTAAACCCTCCTTGTTAGCGATCTTGCTAGTACTGTTTGTTTGCCTTCGTTTTCTGTTTTTGTTTTCTGCACTGCTTTGTTTTCTTCCGCTGTGCTACTGATAAAGTTGAGTGCAGAAATTTTGATAAGTGCTAAAGGTTAAGTGATTGGCTATATTCACCCCCCCTCTCTAGCCATCCGAGTTCCAACTAATTATTCACTAAACAAGCTCTCTAGCTGATTACCTTGCAGATTGAATCCTAATTAAAGCTGAAACCATTCAAGTAAATGAACTAAAACAAATGATACGAAGCAGAAACTGTAACTGACATTGCAAAACAAAACTGATACGCAGCTAAACTTCTGATACGCGATAACTAAACCTTGAAGTAGACTGGAATTGAAATCAATTGTTCACTAGGCAAGATTCCTACTTAACCACTTACAGAATTTAGCCCTAATTAAGAAAGAACAATTCGAAAAATGCAATTGAAGCAGCTAAATTGAGTGCAGAATCAAAAATGTTGCAGAAATGGAAATTACAGCATTAGAAATTGAAATTCAGTAAACAGCTAAATCTCGATCCATCCCTTAGCTCAAAACCTCCTTGCCGTTACACAAGGACAAGCCAAGAACCCCTTCAGCTCGCAAATCACTGGGAAGATAGCTCCAATTTCAGATATGCTCACAAATTCGCACTCAGCTGGAAAATCCAATCCGATCTCATTGATCTGGCAACTAAGGACTGCGATGAAGATTGGTTGATGATCAGAGTGCTCTAGAGACCCTCCAGATAGCTCTGATTGAAGAAAACAGCACAAAATCGCGATCAAATTGATCATATAATAGGAACTGACGAAACTGTCAATTAGTCCCTGTTCCGATGCAAATCTGAGCTAGAATTTCCATTGAAACCTCTTCCAATGATCCAGATCTTGCTCCAAGTTGGTGATCGAGTTGGCCACGCCTTCAGATGGAAGAAATCGCCAAAGAAATTGAAGAACAAATGAGAAAACGAGAAGAAACTGAGCTGCCTGGCAAAGACGCGACACGGAATCTGAAACAGGGGAAGCTGTTTAAGTAGTTAACCAATGGATGGCTGAGATCATTTCACTTCCATCCAACGGCTGATCTTCGTCCGATTTGACTCAAACCTCCCAGATTTTGATCAAGGGTCAGGATCATCCTTGGGGTAGCTCAGATCTTCCAGATTTGCAGCGGATGGCTCAGATCAAGCTGATCTTTGAATGGATGGTCTAGATCCCTCTGATCGTGATCCAACGGCTAGATGCTCTCCGATTGGGCTAAGACCTTCAGATCTTGATCCAAGTGCCTGATCAACCTTAACCCCAGCTCGGATTGATCAGAAGTTCTCAGATGGCCTAGATCTAACCGTTTTTGCATCGAACGGTCCAGATTAGTTGACGCTTGATCACTTGATCCAGTCCACTTTTGACTCTACTTTGACCCAACATGACCTAGGTCCAATGACCCTTCCAAGCCTACAAAAGTAGATCAAAAATTTAGTGACAAAACAACTCAAATATAGCAAAATTTGTAATTAGGTCCAAAAAGAATATAAATCCTAGAACCTAGGGTAAATCCACCATTAAGCAAGTAAAATATGGGTCAAACATAGATTTAAGCATCTAAATTGATCAATAAAATGATACTTATCATTGAGCTGGAAGTCCTTAAGAGTGTGCATCATCCATAAAAGTTGTGCTACACACTCTCCTAAGGCAACATACTCAGCTTCAGTTGTGGATAGAGCTACACAGTGTTATTTTCTGCTGCACCAACTTACTAGATTATTTCCTAGCAGTTGGCAGCTTCCACTTGTGCTCTTTTCTAATGTACAACCAGCGTAGTCAGAATCCGAGTATCCTGTCAAGTCAAAAGTTGAGGTCGTAGGATACCAAATCCCTACATTTAAGGTGTCCTTTACATATCTTAGTATTCTTTTTAGGGCTGCTAAGTGCGTTTCCTTAGCACAGGTTTGGTATCTAGCACATATTCCTACTGCAAAAAGGATATTAGGTCTGCTGGTTGCAAGATACAGTAGACTTTCAATCATACTCCTATAGAGCTTAAGGTCTACTGGTTTACCATCAGGGTCACTATCTATTTTTAGATTTGTGGCCATAGGGGTACTTATGCTTTTAGAGTTATCCATTTTAAATTTCTTTATTAATTCTTTAGCGTATTTGGATTGATGGATATAGTTTTCATCCCTAGTTTGTTTGATCTGTAACCCTAGGAAAAAGTTGAGCTCACCAACTAGGCTCATTTCAAACTCGTGTTCCATTATTTTCATGAATTCTTTTAAAAAGTTAGAGTTGGTGGACCCAAAGATTATGTGATCGACGTAGATTTGGGCAATGAAGATTTCTTTTCATAAGGTTTTAATAAATAGGGTTGAGTCAATTTGTCCTTGTTTAAATTCTTTAGAAATTAGGTAAGTTGATAAGCGTTCATACCAGGCCCTAGGTGTTTATTTTAGTCCATAAAGTGCTTTAGTAAGTTTGTACACATGGTCAGGTCTTTCTAAGTCTTCAAAACCAGGGGGTTGTCCTACATAGACTTCTTCCTTAATGAATCCATTTAGAAATGCTGACTTTACATCCATTTGGTATAGTTTAAATCATTTATTGGATGCAAAGGCCAATAACATTCTAATGGAGTTATGTCTGGCTACCGAGGCATAAGTTTCATCATAATCTAACCCTTCTACCTGACTGAATCCTTTCGCTACTAAGCGGGCTTTATTTCTGACTATTTCTCCTTTATCATTTAACTTGTTTCTAAAAACCTACTTAGTGTCAATGACGGATTTGCCCTCAGGTTTAAGTACTAATTCCCAGACATGGTTTCTCTCAAATTGGGCTAACTCTTCTTGCATAGCTATGATCCAATCAGGATTAGGTAGGGCTTCCTCTATAGTCTTTGGTTCTATTTTTGAAATCATTGCTATCTGACTGAGGTTTCTATATGAAGACCTAGTTCTGACTCCTAAAGTTGGATCACCCACAATTTGAACAGTTGGGTGACTGAGTCTGGGTTTCTTGATTTTTCTTGAACTTGGTTCAGCCTCAGGTCCGGCTGGTCGATTTTGTTCAATATCTGGTTCAACATTTGGTTCAACTGACTCACTAGTTGGTTCAATGGTTAGTTCATTTAAGGGTTCAACAGTTTGTTCATTATCTTCTTGATTAGTGTTTGATGAAGTTTGATGTGGATTATCAGGTTTTGAGTTAATTTCTTCATCAAATATTAAATTGGTTGTTTCTTCAATTTTCTTAGTTTGTTTGTTGTAAACCCTATAGGCTCTACTTGTGGTTGAATATCCTAGGAAGATGCCTGGGGTTGACTTAGACTGAAATTTTCCTAGATAGTCTTTGGTGTTTAGGATATGGACTTTGCATCCAAAGACCCTTAGGTAGTGTAGGTTTGGAAGTCTATGGTAGTATAGTTCATAGGGTGTTTTGTTGTGTCGCTTGTTAATCAGGACTCTATTTTGAATGTAGCAAGCCGTGCTAACTGCTTCTACCCAATACTGGTTGATTAGGTTGAATTCGTTGAGCATAGCTCTAGCGGCTTCCTGTAGAGTTCTATTTCTCCTTTCGACTATCCCATTTTGCTGGGGGGTTCTAGGACACGAAAATTCATGTATGTACCCATTTACCTTACAGAATTCCTCGAACAGTTTATTTTCAAATTCTCCCCCGTGGTCACTCCTAAGTCTTTTGATTTTAGTATCGTTTTGATTTTCAATTAACTTACAAAATTCATTAAATAGGTTTAGGGTTTCATCTTTGGTCTTTAGAAACCTAACCCAGGTAAACCTAGAGTAATCATTAACTATTACTAAGCAGTACCGGTTTCCGCTTAGTGACTTGGCTCCATGTGAATCAAATAGGTCCAGGTGCAGGAGCTCAATTGTGGTTTGAGTTTGATTAGATTGGATAAGTTTGTGATTAGACCTAGTTTGTTTACCTTGATTACATGATTCTCATATCAAATTTTCATGATTTTTAATTTTAGGGATACCTTTAATTAGGCCAAGTTGGGTGATTTTTTAAATAATTCTCAGATTAGTGTGACATAATCTCCTATGCCAGAGGTTTGATTATTCTAACTGAGTTAACATGCATTTGGGTACTAAGGGTAGATTTATAGTGTACACATTATTTATCCTGGTGCCCTTATTTCTAATCAGGCAGTTAGAATTGTTGAAGGTAACTACGTAACCAGAATCACACAGTTGACTTATGCTAAGCAAGTTAAATTTAAAATTTTCAACCAAAAGAACTTTCTTAATAACAAAGTCAGATTTAAGTTCAATATTACCTGACCCAATTACCTTGAGTGTAGCATTGTTGCCAAATGCCACTGAGCCTAGGTTCTTGAACTTGAGTTTGGTGAATTTCAATTTATCTCCAGTCATGTGTCTGGAGCAACCGCTATCCAATATCCATTGGTCCAAATCTTTATGTTCCTATACATAAAGAGTTTTGTTGATTTGGATCCAATTAGAATCAGGAATAGCCTAAATTGTTTTTCATAGCCTAGTCTGTCTCACCCAATCTAAGGTTATCAATCACGTTTGCCTTATGGGTTTTGTGAGACATGATTGATATTATTTAAAAAAAACATGATTTATTTTGAAACAGTTGAATTAATTTTGAAAATAATTAATTTTGAGTTAAAAAAAATGTTTGGATCTACAAGTAACTGAAAATTTGTGTTAGATTTGAATTTTATAAAGATTAATTTGAATTTGAATTTTAAAAATTGGCTTCCAGGTCTTGGCGAGGCACTAGGCCTTCTTTGGCCGTAGCCTTATTAGATCATCAACCCTTTCCTTGACAAAGCCTTTTAATGAAATTTCATTTTCAAAGTTATTTTTTGAAAAATTCTGGTCTAACTAGTTTGAGTCTTGGATCGGTAGCTTCGGCTAGTTTCACCAGTCTAAAGAGACCAAGTAGAGTATACTTGACCTTATTAGAATTGGCTTCCCTAACGTACTATCATCTCACCTCCACCCAATACTATATTGTCCAAATTTCAGTTAAGTTGGTTCAGTCCTTAAACTAATCATTCCTAAGTCTAAGCATGGTAAATTGTAGAAATTAAATAGACAATCAATCATACAGTTTACAAACAAAATTTGAATTTTATCTAATAATAAATATTTTTTAATTTGGATCCCCCTATACTAAACCCACGATAATGGTTAGGCAAGATGTGAATCTTGTCCTTGGGGATCCAATACTAATTTGATCCAGTTTATTTGTTCAGGCACAGTTTGGGTACCCATGCCTGAACTTTAGGTCTGGACTGGTTCAGTACAGCATAGTAGGATCTTTGTCTAGATTTGGTTCTATAGCCTAGTCCAGATTGATTTAGAACCGACTTCTGTTTTCCAAGAATCATGTCAAGACCTTTGGAACCAGAAGTGAATCGTTCTAAGGCTGATCTAAGGTCCTTAACTTGAGTTTTCAAGGAGGAGTTTTCTTTCTCAAGTTTTTCAACTTGAGTAGAGGTTTCTTCTTGAACCTTCTCAATTAAGAATCTAGAGTCAGCTCTCTCTTTCAGAAATTATACTTCCTGTCAAAGAGATTCGACTCGGAGTTTAGCTTTTGCCAAATCTCAAGAAAGATAAGAAATTAACTCACTTAACTGACTTCTTAAAAAACCACTTACAGTTATTTCGCCGTCCTCTGAGAATGTAAGTTTGCCGTCGTCCGGCTCTGACTCTGACTCGGCCTCTATTTCTTCTGAGGCGGTTAGTGCGAGCAGGTTCGACTGTGGGACCTCTTCTTCGGAGGAGGAGGAGGACTCGTCCCATGTTGCTTGGAGTGCTTTCTTCTTTCTAGTCTTCTTGGTCTTCTTTAGGTTAGGGCACTCCGTCTTGTAGTGACCCTTCTTCTTGCATTCGTAGCAGGTCACATTTGGTTTGTTCTTGTCATTCGAGGGATCAGCTGGTTCTTCCTTTCTTCGGCTGGCTTTCCTTCTATTGGATTGATTCTTCAATTCCTTGTAGTAGTTTTGGGCTAGTCGGACCAGCTTAGGTCGGTCTCCTTCGTCGCCTTCTGAGTCTGAGTCAGACTCGGGTGCAGGTTGAGTTTTCTTCTTGGATGTCTTTCCAGCTTTACCTGCAACAAATGCAATGCCTTTCTCGGCCAGATTGCAGTTAGTCTATTCATGTAATTCGAGTTCAAAAAAAAGTTCATCTAACTTGATTTTGGAAAGATCCCTAGAGACTTTGTAAGCATCTACCATAGATGCCCACAAGGTGTTTCTTGGGAAAGCGTTGAGTGCATACCTTATTAGGTCATGGTTTTCTACCTTGTGACCAATGGTGTGTAGACCGTTCATCAGCTCTTGAATTCTGGCGTGGAGCTGAGCTGCTGATTCGCCTTCGTTCATCTTGATGGTGTATAACTTGTTTAGCAGAAGGTCCCTCTTGCTGATCTGGTTGTCGGAGGTTCCTTCGTGTAGTTCGATCAGCTTACCCCAGAGTTCTTTAGTGCTGTTGAATGGACCCACCCGGTTCAGCTCCTCTTTTGTTAGGCCGCATTGGAGTGTTTGGGTCGCTTTGGCATCGGCTTCAATTTTCTTTTTGAGTGCAGCGTCCCATTCAGTGTAAGGTTGTTGTACTCCATCAGCATTCCTTGGTATTTTTAGTCCGGACTGGATGATTATCCACATGTCCACCTGAGTTTTCAGGTGGACCTCCATTCTGCTCTTCCAGTAGGAGAAGTCCTCCCCACTGAAGAGCGGTGGCCTTGCGGTGCTGAAGCCTTCTTGCATGGCCATTAAGGATTTTATCTGAAAAAGAGAGAAAAGAAAGGAAAACTCTATCCCAAGACTTGGTCTTGGATTAGTAGTGCGGGAAAAAGAAAAATAATTATCGAGGGGTGTTGCATCGGTCTCGATAAACGAGAAAAAATTTTGAACGGAAAAAGAATTAAAAAGATTTCGAAAAAAAATTCTCAAATTGGTGGTTGCACCAATTTTGAGCTTCTCCGCTCTGATACCACTTGTTGGATCGAGAGAAAACGATAGAGGGGGGGGGTGAATATCATAAGTCGTTTCGGATTGAAAAAGAGAATACGCAGCGGAAAAATTAAAACTAAAACCAAACGCAAACATCAAGATTTTACTTGGTTCGGAGTCGCGGTCGGCTCCTACTCCAAGGCCTACGGTCCTTGACCGTTTACTGCGGGCAATTCTATTGTAACGACTCGAATAATTTTCTCAAAATTTTCTTTAAAATATTGATCATGTCTAGATAAATTTTCGAGGAATATAGAGATACTAGTAGGAACCTTGGCATGATTAGCCATGATTTTCTATATGGAATAAGAAGCTAGGTACTAATGGGCTTCCCATGGGTTTTTAGCACTATGGTTATTAGTGGATTTTAGGTAGAATTAAATATAAATAGAAATGGGTTTAAATTAGGGAATATTAGCATGGCTATTGGTAGGCCTTAGGGAGCATTGCCGAAATTAAAAGAAAAAAAAAATAAAGTGCATGGACCAAGGATTGAACATTGGACCTAGTGTAATACCATATATGTACTAACCAATTCACCTAGCAAGGGAGTGCTAGTAGAGAATGAAGAGGATTTTGGTTAAGGCTTAGGGAAGTGAAGAGTCATCAAGAGAAGAGGCACCATGACCCTTCACCCCCCCCCCCCCCCCCTTCATGTAGTATAAAAGAGTAGATGAGAGGGGAAGATACATAGGAGTTACTTTTTTTCTCTTCTCCCACCAAAGCCATCCCTCTCCTTCCTCCTTCTAGCCGAACCCCACAAGGACGTTTCTCCCTTAGAAAAGATTCACAAGAAGGCTTCCTCTTCAAGATCTAAGGGTTTCCTACAAGGCTACAAGGGCTAGAGGTAGTCTAAGGTCAAGGAGGTTTTCTTTTGACTTCTCTACTCAAGGTGATAATCAAGATAAACCAAGGTAAGACTCCCTCACCTGTGGTATAATGGTTTTCCTTTGATGTTTATCATGATTTAAGTCTTGTTTAAGATTTAGGTTGAGGAATCCATGAAGATTGGCTTCTAGGGTTTCGGCCACCACCATGACTCCATGGCTAGGATTAGTTTTAACTCTCTAATGATGTTTCTTATGTTTTCTCATGATGCAAGGGATGTTAATGGTGATTCATGTAAATTTTTACATGCCTCATGATCCTTGTAAGTTTCGGCCAAGACATGTTATAGGGCAAGAGGTAAGGGTTAACTCCAAGCAAGGGTTCTAATGTTTTCCTATGGGGTTATATGTAAGGTACTAGATGTAAATTGGAAATTTTATGAAAATTTTCCATGTGTTTATGACCCATTAGGGTTCGGCCAAAGTCAAGTGGGAGGGCTAGGATCTAGGGTTAGCTCTAATTATGGGGTCCAATGGCTTATTATGACATTGTATGTAATGTATGGATTTCCTTTTTCCTATGGGACCTTTTCATGTTGCTTGAATGGTGGGACCTTCTTCTATTGAATATTCGGCCAAGCTCCTAATTTAGGGTTTGAGTTGGGTTAAGGTACATGGATACTTGCTCATGGTCTACTATGATGTATGTATATGTTTTAGCAAGTTGTAAGAGTTTCTATGTTACTTAAAGCCTTAGCTTTAAGTCTGATTTGTAACATGCTCCTAATAGGCGTGCCAGTCGACTGCCCATAGGGCAGTCGACTGTTACGCTATCAGTCTGATTTTTCAGGTTTTCTGTCGAATTTCAGAAACTCCGATAAAATTCCAAAAAATTCCAAAAATTGTAAAATTTTGTATACATGTTTGAAATGTTATACTCTATCAGGGAAAAATATTAAACCATATAAAATTTCAAACATTCATGACTTTTGATAAAAACCCAGAAGTTTTGAAAAACACTACATTTTGTATCAAACTTTGAAACCAAATTTGCAATCATATGTCTTTGAAAAACATGGCAGAGTATGTAAAACATAAAATGGTTTTCAAAGGTTTAAAATGTTCAACTATGATCTTTGGCAAAGTGTCCATTGATTAAATACTTGCCTCTTCCATAGTTGGTCTAGTTTTGATATTTTGATACTTTTAATGGTTCAACAATGTGCCACAAGCATAAGTGAGCCAAATGCATCACCCTAATGGATCAAGCATCCTTTTTCAAAGCTAATGTCTCCAAGTTCATCCTATACTTCCACAAAACACATTCCAAGGCCTCTTCTTAAGGATGTAAACTCCGATTCGGGATGAGGCTTGGTAAAGATGTCGGCTAGGTTCGACTTTGATTCAACATAGTGTAATTCTGTCTCCCCTTGCCACATGGTCTCTAATGAAGTGATGTTTCACTTCAATGTGTTTTGTTCTAGAATGGTGAACCAGATTTTTAGTTAAGTTGATTGTGCTTATATTATCACACAAGACTTTGACCTTGGTGTAATGTAACTCATAGTCCTCTAAGGTGTGCATGATCCAAAGGAGTTGGGAAACACATTCACCCATTGCCACATATTCTGCTTCCGTTGTTGATAGGGCAACGCATGGTTGTTTCCTACTACTCCAACTAACTAAGAAAGATCCAAGGAATTGACACCCTCCACTTGTACTCTTCCTATCTAGCTTACACCCCGCATAGTCTGAATCGGTGTATCCAATTAGATCAACACTAGGGGTTCTAGGATACCAAAGTCCGACATTGAGGGTACCTTTCACATACCTTAGGATTCTCTTGACTACTACCAAATGAGAATTTTTGGCACAAGATTGGTACCTTGCACACATACCTACCGCAAAAAGTATGTCGGGTCTACTAGCGGTTAGGTATAGGAGGCTACCAATCATGCTCCTTTATTGTTTAGGGTCTACCATTTTCCCTTCAATGTCACTATCCATTTTCACATTAGTTCCTATGGGTGTAGATGCTTCCTTAGCATTTTCTAAACCAAATTTCTTTAACATCTCCTTAGCATATTTGGTTTGAAATACATGTGTACCTTCATTAGTTTGCTTAACTTGAAAGCCTAAGAAAAAGGTTAGCTCTCACAAGACTCATCTCAAAATCATCTTCCATACACTTGATGAATTCTTGTAGGAAGTCATTATTTGTTGACCCAAAAATGATATCGTCTACATAGACTTGGGCAACAAATATGTCCTTATTCTTAGATTTTAGGAACAATGTAGGGTCAATTGTTCCTCTCCTAAACCCCTTAGACACTAGAAATGAAGAAAGCATTTCATACCAAGCCCGGGGAGCTTGTTTCAATCCATATAAGGCTTTTCTTAATTTGAACACGTGTCTTGGATAGTTAGGGTCTTCAAACCCGGGGGATTGTTCTAGATAGACTTCTTCCTTAATGATCCCATTTAGGAAAGCCGACTTCACATCCATTTGGTGAAGTGTGAAACCCATGTGAGCTGCATAGGCTAGTAGAATTCTAATTGATTCTAACCTAGCTACGGGGGCATAGGTCTCATCATAGTCTAGTCCCTCAACTTGGTTAAACCCCCTAGCCACCAATCTAGCCTTGTTCCTAGTGATTTTACCTTGGTCATCTAATTTGTTCCTAAAGACCCATCTAGTGGTTACAATGGTACAATCAGTGGGCCTAGGAACTAACTCCCAAACTTCACTCCTTTCAAATTGTTTTAGCTCTTCTTGCATGGCCAAAACCCAATCAACATCTCCCAATGCTTCATCAATGGTCTTGGGTTTTAATTGGGAGATTAAAGCTATTTGACTAGTTTGATTCCTAAAGTAGGACTTAGTCCTTACTCCTTGATTGACATCACCCATAATTTGGTTAATAGGATGATCATGATGATGTCTCAAGGGTCTAGAGGTTATAGGTTCATTTACTCCTTCTTCCTCATCCTCTAGGGTACTTCTTACTCCCCCTTGATCATTGCCCTCCAAATGTAGGTCTTGGATTCTTTGGGCAAGGGGTTGGACTTTTTCTATATCCTTATCAATAGAAGCCTTTCTAGGGTAAGTACTAGTGGTTTCATCAAATTTGACATTTGAGGACTCCTCAATCACTTTTGTCCTCTTGTTGTACACTCTATAACCCCTACTAGTCAATGAATACCCTACTAAGATTCCTTCATCGGTTTTTGACTCAAATTTTCTTAGGTCGTCTTTGGTGTTTAAGATGTAAACTTTACATCCAAAGACCCTAAAATAGTGGACTTGGGGCACCCTTCCATTCCAAAGCTCAAAGGGTGTTTTTCCCAAAAACTTATATACCAACACCCGGTTTTGGATATAGCAAGCGGTGTTAACCGTTTCGGCCCAAAAGTAGCTAAGAAGAGAGTATCCATTAAGCATAGTCCTAGCAACTTCTTGTAGGGCTCGGTTTTTCCTCTCAACTACCCCATTTTGTTGAGGAGTCCTTGGGCATGAAAACTCATGCTTGTACCTATTTTCAACATAAAATTGTGTGAAACTAGCATTTTGGAACTCCCCACCATGGTCACTCCTAATTCGGTTTATTTTGATGTTCTTTTCGTTTTCTGCCCTTTTACTAAATCCTATAAAGATATCTAGGGTATCATCCTTATGTTTCAAGAAATAGACCCAAGTAAGCCTAGAAAAGTCATCTACTA
Organism: Boesenbergia rotunda; assembly: GCA_024364735.1. NCBI lineage: Eukaryota > Viridiplantae > Streptophyta > Magnoliopsida > Zingiberales > Zingiberaceae > Boesenbergia > Boesenbergia rotunda. Next base: position 137,826 of record JAGFNQ010002985.1, on the reverse strand, counting down.
TCACTAAGCAATACTTACTCCCTACAAGTGATGTAGTACTATGGCAATCAAACAAGTCTATATGCAAGAGTTCTAAAGGTAATGAGGTGGTAATTAGAGTTTTACCTTTGTGTGATGCTTTTGATTGCTTACCCTCTTGGCATGCATCACACAACTTGGTCTTCTCATACTTGATCATTGGTAGCCCCTTTACCAACTCTTCCTTGGCCACTCTTGCAATGCTCCTCATGTTGACATGTCCAAGTCTCCGGTGCCACAACCACCCTTCTTCTTCTTTAGACATGAGACACTTAACAACATTGTTAGTAGCATGAGATAGATCAAGATAATATAGGTTTGCTTCTCTAAACCCTTCTAATATGATAGTGTTTGATTCACTTTGTTATTACACATTTCTTAGCATGAAATTCTACTCTAAACCCGGCATCACAATGGACTTACACTTAATAAATTAAACTTCATATCCTTAATTAAAAGTACTTATGAATCGAAATAGTGGGAGATACCTCAATTGTGCCCCTACCAATGATCCTTAACTTTCCACTTTCCCAAAGGAGACCGTCCCTTCTCTTAGGTAGCTAATAGTGGTGAACTTGCTCACATCCCCGGTCATGTGTCTTGAGCATCCACTATCTACTATCCACAAGTTGGGGCCTCCTTCACCTTTACCTAGACAACATGGAAAACATACTCTTTTGGTACCCATATCTTTGATCCATAAGCATCATTTAAAAATTTCTTAGGTACCCATGCCTTCTTTGTGGTTCCCCTAGCCCCTAGTCTCCTAGATGCACCAATCCTACCGGTAAGTGAAATAAAGGTTACCTCATTGGTCTTAGGCTAT
>JAGFNQ010002985.1:102611-131839 GCA_024364735.1 Boesenbergia rotunda | reverse complement strand
TATAAAATAATTATGAATTGATTTTTCCATAATAAGAAAATTTATAAATTTCTTATAAAATTTATTCCATAATAAAAGGAGAAGAAGTATTTGTTTTATTATAAAGTTAGTTATAATAAAACTTGGTTTAAACGGAATAATTCATAAGAGAATTTATAGGATAAATTTGTTATGAAAATTCCGTTAAGAGGAGACTTGGCAAGGGAGAGATTATTATATAAAGGAACCAAGGATAGGCTTAAGTTCCTTGATCAATAGAGTAATCAAGAGATTAACTCTCTCCCTCTCTCTCTCTTATTCTCTTCCTCTCTTCTCTATTCCCCTAGGGCCGGCGCCCTTAGCAAACCCTAGGGCCGGCGCCCCTTGCCTCCAAGGGCCGGCGCACCTTCTTCTCCATTAGTTGCCGTGAGCCAACAACACCGACGAGAAGCCAACCAAGAAGAAGAAGAAGCGGATTATATCTCCTTCCTTCCCGGAATTTTGATTCCGTTAACTTGGTGGTTAGTTTCCTTTCTTCTTTCTTGATCTTCTAGTTGTACCTTTAGAGAATCTAATAGTTCTCGTTGGCACAAAACTCGTGACTTTGCGAAGTCATCCCGAAGAGAACTCGGCGTGGACGCGAATAGAGGTGAAACTTCCAAGGGACGCTACGGTTGGATCTCGTCCCTTACTTCGAGTTACGCGAGGTACTTAGTAAATTAGTTTACTTTTCCGTAAAGTTTTATTTTATGATCATGTCCACACACCATAAGGTTGCATGCTAGATACGTGGTTAGAATAATTTGAGAAATTATTTTATGCTAATTCTTCCGCTGCACGTAAAAATTTAGAATTTTACGAACCCGTATCCTTGTCAACATGCACCCGGTCCCAACAATGCCACCGTTGACAACCCCAACGTTCGAATTCTGGCTACACACCAGTCGACTGCTACATTACCAGTCGACTGGTCCAGGATTAAATACACACTGTGAGTTTTGGCAGTCGACTGGACAATCACCAGTCGATTGCCCAGCTTACAACAACACTCCTACACACTTCGTTGACCCTCCTCCTCGCGTGCCTTCAGGTACACTCCCTTGGCTTGCCCCTTGAAGTACTCTTCCACCGGCTATCTCCCTCGGATGCGCACACAAGCCTTCCCTTGGCTTGCCTCCATGCCACCCTGTAACACCCCACTAAAATTCCCTTCAATATTATCCCTAATATTGAGTATAATTGCATGAATAATAGCCATATTGAGTATGATTCATGAATAATAGTTAGAGTTGTGGGAATTTTAGTGTAAGTATTAATGGGCCTTATATGGGCTCTAAATGGTGAAAATTCCTAATGGGTCTTAAATAATACTTCGTTAGTTATCCTAATGGGCCCCATGAGGATAAAAGAAATAACACATCATGTAATGGACCTTACTTTAGATGGGCTTGCAAATGAATAAAAAAAAATGAAATGATGTAGGTGCCAAGGATTTAACCTTGGACCTTAGAGATGTTGTAAGCCTTAAGAATGCATATGTAACCAATTCACCTAGCAAGGGAGTGCTATTAGGAGGATAGAAGAAATTGTAGATAGGTGTAAGGTAGATGAAGAGTCGCCATGAAAGATGAAGAGTTACCATGGAAGGTAAAGGGTTCACCATGGAAGGTGAAGAGGCATACCTTTTCATTTACTATAAGAAGATGAGGGAAAAAATGCCAAAAGGCATCTCCTCATTCTTCTCATTGCCGAAAACACCAAGGCCCTCTCTCCATAAAAAAAAATTCTCTCCAAGAAGATCTAGTGAAGGCTTTGTGTTTGTGAAGCAAAGGAAGAGCCAAGGAGCAAGAAGTTTTTTCTTTCTTCTTCTAGGTGATATATATTGTTTGGGAATCTTTAGCACAAGGATAAGACTCCCCTCACCTGCAACATAATAGCTTATATATGTTTTTGTTCATGTTCTTGTATGCTCTTGTGATGTGTTGCTAAAATCGTGAAGTTTTTCCTATAAGCAAGTTTCGGCCAAGCATGGGTTTTAGGGCCTATGTTTGTGTTTGATGCTATCTAATGACTCCAATGTTCATTTGATAACAAGTTATGAGCTATGATGCAAAAAATAAAGATGGAGCAAAAAGACCCTTAAAAGTTTCGGCCAAGGCTCCCATGAAGCCATAGACTTTTTGACCATAAGAAGATGTTTGGGTTCTTTTTTTTACTAGCTAATGGTTTTTAATTCTTGTTAATGTTTTGTTTGAGTGTTTTATATATATTTAGGCCATGTTCATCCTCTGTACATGTTCGGTCAAAACCCTAAATAAGGGCTAAAAAAAAAGAAAGAGAGTTAAAGATGTTATGTTACTTGCTAATGCTTCCTAGTGTTGGAATATATATTATATGCATGTTGTATGAATCAAATGCTCTTGTTTTTTTGTCATTTTCATGTTGATATGAACCTTAGAAGATTCTAATCAGTGCCTTAAATTGGGTTTTAGGATGGGTTAAGGTCACTACCTCACTTGATGATGTCTCTTTGTAATAGGAAATTCAATGTATGCATGTTGTATGAGTTGTGTGATGTTGTGTTGTGTTTTATGCCATGATAACCCTATCTAAAATGTTTTGACCAGTAGAGTATATGTTGAATTATGGTTGAATTAAAGGTATCCATGTTTCATTATGCCATGATAGATGAAAAAAAATGGAACAAGTTCCCTAGGTGTATTATCCTTAGTTTTAAATTAAACCTTATGTGTTTTATGAATCATGAATGATAAGTTGGCATGTTATGAATTTTTTTACCATGAAATTATGTTTTCTCCATGCCATGTTCATGCTTAGGATGGGTTAAGGTCACTACCTCACTTGATGATGTCTCTTTGTAATAGGATATTCAATGAATGCATGTTGTATGAGTTATGTGATGTTGTGTTGTGTTTTATGCCATGATAACCCTATCTAAAATGTTTTGACCAGTAGAGTATATGTTGAATTATGGTTGAATTAAAGGTATCCATGTTTCATTATACCATGATAGATGAAAAAAAATAGAACAAGTTCCTTAGGTGTATTATCCTTAGTTTTAAATTGAACATTATGTGTTTTATGAATCATGAATGATAAGTTGGCATGTTATGAATTTTCTTACCATGAAATTATGTTTTCTCCATGCCATGTTCATGCTTTAAAGTTATGATGATATTTATGCTTTGAATGTATGCCCATGACATGTATGACATTATGAATAAAAGAATATCTAAAGAGCAATTTCTAAGAAAAGAAAAGAAATGATGAACGCTATGCAAAAGAGCAATTGCTATGGAAAGAAAAGGAATCATGTATGCTATTTTACTTTATGTATTGGCTTGTACCGGATCTTGAAAAAGGTCCAAGGGAAGGGCTCCTAAGCAAGGCCCCGGTTCTGGACTACCGTAGCTATCCCTAGGTCCAAGGTTGCCAAGTACCCTAGTAGGTCGGGATTAGCTACCTCGCACTCTACGAAGGGATGCACGCAAATGATGAATGGGTACAAGCCAGGGATCCCAATGATGATGATATGTTAATGTTCAAGTATTATATTATATATATTTTTCAAAGAGCATCCTTAATATTTATGCACATGTTTATGTTTAACGATAATGCATATGCTATCTTTAATGTTTATGCACATGTTTATGTTTAACGATATTGCATATGCTATGTTTAATGTTTATGCACATGTTTATGTTTAATGATATTGCATATGCTATGTTTAATATTTATGCACATGTTTATGTTTAATGATATTGCATATGTTATGTCTAATGTTTATGCACATGATTATGTTTTAAAGATTATGCGAATGTTAGGTTCTTTAAGTACTTACTCATGCCATATGTCCTTAATAACGACACACATATTCATGTTTTAAGTGTTTATGCTTATGTGCTTTAGATGCTTTAAGTATTTATTCATGTTATATGTTTATGTCAAATGATGTAGATTTCTACTTATATGTGATCTACGGATTTTGTGAGTAAGCAAGGAGCTTACTAAGCATTTTATGCTTATAGTCTACCTTCTTATGTTGCAAATCAAACTAAAGGTTTCTAAAGAAAGGGAAGCTGCAGGAGGGCATGTGTGTGTGTGGCAGTGACTTGGCAGAATGATCCTACTGTTGTCTTTACTATTACTTATGGACTTATTTCTCATGGACTCAATGTTGCTACTTATAAACTGCATGTGTTAGTTCTTATGTTTACGCTTACTACTTGTTGGAGTTGAAGTTCTTTATGATATACATGCTTAATGTAGAACTATATGAAGGATTGTCTAAGGCGTGCAGAGGGGGGGGGTGAATGCACTTTTTGATCATTTCAGCCTCTACAGAATTGTTAGCGTAGCGAAAATAATATGCAAAGGAAATTTAAAGCAATGCTAACAAAAGTATTTTACTTGGTATCCACCCAGATGGGTGACTAATCCAAGGATCCACGCCGCGAGCACCACTTTCACTATGAAAACCTCCTTCAGGTGGAGAAACCTTTACAACGACGATCTTCCTCTTTACAGAATAAAGTAGAATGAGTGAGAGGAAGCAAGAATACTTTTCAGTTGGGAAGCACCTCTTACTGTACGGAACCATACCGTACACGAGCAAAAAGGTGCTCCTTTTATAGGTGAAAAGGACAAACTCGCAGTCTGTCCAGCCACGCACCAGTCGATTGTCCCAAGGGCAGTCGACTGGTCCAACATTAATTGCTGGCCAACGGATAGTTTCGGGGTATACCAGTGGACTGCCCCTGTGGCAGTCGACTGGTCCGATGCCGTAAACTTTCTGTGAGTTTTGGCAGTCGACTGCCCCAAGGCCAGTCGACTGCCCTGCCTCACAGCTCAGCTCCAGCCACTCCGGACCTTCTTCTTCGCGTGTGCCTTCAGGTCTGCTCCCTTGACTCACCCCTTGAAGTCCTCTTCCTCTGGCTATCGTCCCTCGGATGCGCACGCAAGCCTTCCCTTGGCTTGCCTCCATGCCACCCTTCACGTGTGCCCTTGAAGTCCACTTCCCGGCTTGCCCCTGGAGCTCTCCTCCCTCGGCTCTCGTCCCTCGGATATATCCACCAAGTGTGATTCTCCAAGTCCTGCAAACTCAATCACACACATCAAATACAACAAAACACTCTAACTTTAAACATATTCAACCACACACATCAAAACCATAATCTTCCAATCATTAAAGGGTCGATTGCCTCAACAATCTCCTCCTTTTTATGCGTGGCAATATGTTTAAGTTAGAGATAAATAACAGCTACAATAACAATAGCAAAAGATAGCAATTGAAAAATCATGAGACATAGTAACCTTAAGAGGTACCTTCCCCCATAATTCATGTCTTCCCGTTTTCAATTCTATCCATGATCCAAGTTAAGTTTCCACTTAACAGCAACAATATTAAAAATATAGGACATATCAGAACCTAAGAGGTACCTCCCCCTTAATCTATGTTCTCTCTCCATTTTTCATCATTCAAGGTCTAAGTGAGAAAGAAAACCTTAAACCATTCATTTCAAGTTAAAATTCTAACTTAAACCACCCATTCTCCCCCTTTGACACCATTAAAGAGATTGCCTCAAGCAACCAAAAACCGTGGCATTAAATGAGAGAATTTTCGATTTCTAAAAATTCTCACAGCAGCTGAAATCAGCCGTGCCAGTCGACTGCCCATGGGGCAGTTGACTGATACGCTATCAGTAACCCATTTCAGCTTTTCTGCCGATTTTTAGAAACGCCCAAAAAATTCTAGAAAATTTCAAAAATTGTAAAATTTTGCATACATATTTGAAATATTATACTCTATCAGGGAAAAATATTAAACCATATAAAATTTCAAACATGCATGACTTTTGATAAAAATCCAAAAGCTTTGAAAACCACTACATTTTGTATCAAACTTTGAAACCAATTTTGCAATCATAAGGCTTTTAAAAACATGGCAAATTATGTAAAGCATAAAATGATTTTAAAAGGTTTAAAATGTCCAACTATGATCTTTGGGCAAAGTGTCCATTGATTAAACACTTGCCTTCCCCATAGTTGGTCTAGTTTTCATATTTTGATACTTCTAATGGTTCAACAATGTGCCACAAGCACAAGTGATCCACATGTATCACCCTAGTAGATCAAGCACCCTTTTTCAAAGCTAATAACTCCAAGTTCATCCTATACTTCCACAAAACACATTCCAAGGCCTCTTCTTAAGGATGTAAACTCCGATTTGGGAAGAGGCTTGGTAAAGATGTCGGATAGGTTTGACTTTGATTCAACATAGTGTAGTTCTATGTCTCCCCTTGCCACATGGTCTCTAATGAAGTGATGTTTCACTTCAATATGTTTTGTCCAAGAATGGTGAACCGAATTTTTAGTTAAATTGATTGTGCTTACATTATCACACAAGACTTTGACCTTGGTGTAATGAAACTCATAATCCTCTAGGGTGTGCATGATCCAAAGGAGTTGGGAAACATACCCACCCATTGCCATATATTCCGCTTCCGTTGTTGATAGGGCAACGCATGGTTGTTTCCTACTACTCCAACTAACTAAGGAAGACCCAAGGAATTGACATCCTCCACTTGTACTCTTCCTATCTAGCTTGCATCCCGCATAGTCCGAGTCGGTGTATCCAATTAGATCAACACTAGGGGTTTTAGGATACCAAAGGCCGATATTGAGGGTACCTTTCACATACCTTAAGATCCTTTTAACTACAACCAAATGGGACTCTTTGGCACAAGATTGGTACCTTGCACACATACCTACCATAAAAAGTATGTCGGGTCTACTAGCGGTTAGGTATAGGAGGCTACCAATCATGCTCCTATATTGTTTAGAGTCTATCATTTTCCCTTCTAGGTCACTATCCATTTTCACATTGGTTCCTATGGGTGTAGATGCTACCTTATCATTTTCTAAACCAAATTTCTTCAATATCTCTTTAGCATATTTTGTTTGAAAAATATGTGTCCCTTCATTCGTTTGCTAAACTTGAAGTCCTAAGAAAAAGGTTAACTCTCCTACAAGACTCATCTCAAATTCATCTTCCATATACTTGATGAATTCTTGTAGGAAGTCATTATTAGTTGACCCAAAAATGATATCGTCTACATAGACTTAGGCAACAAATATGTCCTTATCCTTAGATTTGAGAAACAGTGTAGGGTCAATTGTTCCTCTCCTAAACCCCTTAGACACTAGAAATGAAGAAAACCTTTCATACCAAGCCCGGGGAGCTTGTTTCAATCCATATAAGGCTTTTCTTAATTTGAACACGTGTCTTGGATAGTTAGGGTCTTCAAACCCGGGGGGTTGTTCTACATAGACCTCTTCCTTAATGATCCCATTGAGGAATGCCGACTTCATATCCATTTGGTGGAGTGTGAAACCCATGTGAGCGGCATAGGCTAGTAGAATTTTAATTGATTCTAACCTAGCTACGGGGGCATAAGTTTCATCATAATCTAGTCCCTCAACTTGGTTAAAACCCCTAGCTACCAATCTAACCTTGTTCCTAGTGATTTTATCTTGGTCATCTAGTTTGTTCCTAAAGACCCATCTAGTGGTTACAATAGTGCAATCATTGGGCCTAGGAACTAACTCCCAAACTTTATTCCTCTCAAATTGGTTTAGTTCTTCTTGCATGGCTAAGACCCAATCAACATCTCCCAATGCTTCATCAATGGACTTGGGTTCCAATTGGGAGATTAGAGCTATTTGACTAGTTTGATCCCTAAAGTAGGACCTAGTCCTTACTCCTTGAGTGACATCACCCACAATTTGGTCAATAGGGTGATCATGATGATGCCCCAAGGGTCTAGAGGTTGTGGATTCATTTACCCCTTCTTCCTCATCCTCTAGGGTATTTCTTACTCCCCCTTGATCATTGCCCTCCAAATGTAGGTCTTGGATTCTTTGGGCAAGGGGTTGGACTTCCTCTATATCCTTATCAATTGAAGCCTTTCTAGGGTAGGTACTAGTTGTTTCGTCAAACTTAACATTTGAGGGCTCCTCAATCACTTTTGTACTCTTGTTGTAAACTCTATAGCCTCTACTAGTCAAGGAGCACCCTACTAAAATCCCTTCATCGTCTTTTGACTCAAATTTCCTTAGGTCATCTTTGGTATTTAAGATGTAGACTTTACATCCAAAGACTCTAAAATAATGGACTTGTGGTACCCTTCCATTCCATAGTTCAAAGGGTGTTTTTCCTAAAAACCTATGTACCAACACCCGGTTTTGGATATAGCAAGCGGTGTTAACCACTTCGGTCCAAAATAGTTAGGAAGGGAATATGCATTAAGCATAGTCCTAGCAGCTTCTTGTAGGGCTCAATTTCTCCTCTCAACTACCCCATTTTGTTGAGGAGACCTTGGGCATGAAAACTCATGCTTGTACCCATTTTCAACACAAAATTGTGTGAAATTAGCGTTTTGGAACTCCGCACCATGGTCACTCCTAATTCGGTTTATTTTGATGTTCTTTTCGTTTTCTACCCTTTTACTAAATCCTATAAAGATCTCTAGGATATCATCCTTATGTTTCAAGAAATAGACCCATGTAAACCTAGAGAAATCATCTACTATCACTAGGCAATATTTACTCCCTACAAGTGAGGAAGTACTATGGCAATTAAATAAATCTATGTGCAAAAGTTCTAAAGGTAGAGAAGTAGTGGTTAGGGTTTTACCTTTGTGTGATGACTTTGATTGCTTACCCTCTTGGCATGAATCACACAACTTGTTCTTCTCGTACTTGAACATTGGGAGCCCCTTCACCAATTCTTCCTTAGCCACTCTTGCAATACTTCTCATGTTGACGTGTCCAAGTCTCCGGTGTCACAACCATCTTTCTTCTTCTTTGGACATGAGACACTTAGCAACATTGTTAGTAGCATAGATAAGATCAAGATAATATAAATTCACCTCTCTAAACCCTTCTAATATGACAGTACTTGACTCATTATGTCTAATGATGCATTTCCTAGCATGAAATTCAACTTTAAAATCGGCATCACATAATTGACTTACACTTAATAAATTAAACTTCATATCTTTGATTAAAAGTACCTTATGTATGGAAATGGTGGGGGATACCTCAATTGTGCCCCTACCAATAATTCTCAACTTTTCACTATTCCCAAAGGAGACCGTCCCTTCTCTTAGGTAGCTAATAGTGGTGAACTTGCTCACATCCCCGGTCATGTGTCTTGAGCATCCACTATCTACTATCCACATAGTTGGGGCCTCCTTCACCTTTACCTAAACAACATGGAAAACATACTCTTTTGGTACCCATATCTTTGATCCATAAGTATCATTTAGAAATCTCTTAGGTACTCATGCCTTCTTTGTGGTTCCTTTAGCCCCTAGTTTCCTAGATGCACCAATCCTACTGGTAAGTGAAACAAATGCTACCTCCCTGGTCTAAGGCCTATAACCCAACCCGGCCTTGTTATACACAGCCCTTTGACTGTTGATGATCATATCTAGGTTGCTAGATCCCACTTAGAATTTCCTAAGGGCCTTCGTGAGGTCATCTACCTGTTTCCTTAATTCCCTATTTTCATTTTCAAGGTGTGAAACATGTGAAGAGGTAGAACTAGCATGCACATCTTTAGGTTTAGTAACTTCTACTCTAAGCATGGCAATTTGTTCTTTTAGATCCTTAACTTTACTTCTAGCCTTAGCTAAGTCCATGTTCGTGCTAGAAATTATTTTCACTAAAGTAGAGGAGGGTAAGTGGTATACCTCACTTACCGAAGCTTCTGACTCTGATGATGAAGTGGAGGATCTCTCATCTTCACTACTTGAGCTTCGTTCATCGTCTGATGAGTCTGAGTGATCTTGTGCCATGAGAGCAAAGTGGGAGACTTGCTCTTCTTCTTCCCTGAGGATGAGGGATCATCCCAAGTTGCCTTGAAGTTGGTGGCACCTTTCTCCTTTCCCTTTAATTTCTTCTTGTCACTCTTCTTCTTTTCTTCCTTCTTGTCATATCTTTTCTTCAGTTGAGGGCACTCGTCCTTTATATGCCCCTCTTGATGGCAGTTGTAGCAAATTATGTCCTTGGCCTTACCCTTGCCCTTGGAGCCTTTCCTTGCATAGGACTTGTTAGATAAACTCTTAAAAGCTCTACGAAATTTTCTTACCATGAAGGCCTCTTGGTCACTGTCCATAGAAGCGCTTGACTTCTCTGAGTCTGATGAAGATGAGTAGACCACCTTCTTCTTCTCCCTCCTCTTCTTCTTTTCCTTTTCTGCAACAATAGCAATACCCTTCTCTTTTGCCGAGACATTAGCTTGCTCGTGTAGTTCAAATTCATAGAAAAGATCGTCTAATTTAACTACAGATAAGCCCCTTGATACCTTATAAGCATCAGCCATGGATGCCCACAAGGTGATCCTCGGGAATGCTTGTAGAACGTACCTGACGATGTCCCGGCTCTCTATCTTCTCTCCAATCACATGGAGCTCGTTTATCACTTCCTTTACCCTTCCATGTAGCTGGCTGATGGTCTCGTTGCACTTCATGAAAAGGGATTGCAGTTGGGCCACTAGTAAGTACTTCTTGGCTCTTCTGGACTCGTTGGACCCCTCATTTAGTTCAACCAACTTGTCCCATAGTTCCTTGGCGCTCTTGAACGACCCCACCTTGTTCAGTTGCTCCTTCGAGAGCCCGCATTGCAATGTGGTGGTGGCCTTGACATTTGATTATACCTTCTTCATCACCTCCTTCGACCATGATCTCATTGGTGTTGGTTCTCCTCTTTCGTCGACGGGCGCCTCGAAGCCATCTGTAACACTTATCCAATTTTCAATATCATTCATGAGGTAGTATTGCATCCTACCTTTTCAATAGGCGAAGTCGTTCCCGTCGAAGAAAGGAGGTCGTGCGGTGGAGTATCCCTCTTGAAACGCCATCACAATTGTTCCGGTTGACTGTTAGCTTTCGAAATGCACCGGCTTTGATACCAACAGAAGGATCTTCTAAGGCGTGCAGAGGGGGGGTGAATGAAATTTTTGATCGATTCGGTCGCTACAGAATTGTTAGCGCAGCGAAAATAATATGCAAAGGAAATTTAAAACAATGCTAACAAAAGTATTTTACTTGGTATCCACCCAGATGGGTGACTAATCCAAGGATCCACGCCGCGAGCACCACTTTCACTATGAAAACCTCCTTCAGGTGGAGAAACCTTTACAACGGCGATCTTCCTCTTTACAGAATGAAGTAGAATGAGTGAGAGGAAGCAAGAATACTTTTCGGTTGGGCAGCACCTCGTTACTATACGGAACCATACCGTACACGTGTAAAAAGGTACTCCTTTTATATGTGTAAAGGACAGACTCGCAGTCTGTCCAGCCCCGCACCAGTCGACTGCCCCAAGGGCAGTCGACTGGCCCAGCATTAATTGCTGGCCAACGGCTAGTTTCGGGGTATACCAGTGGACTGCCCCTGCGGCAGTCGACTGGTCCAATGCCGTAAACTTTCTGTGGGTTTTGGCAGTCGACTACCCAAAGGCCAGTCGACTGCCCTGCCTCACAGCTCAGCTCCAGCCACTCCGGACCTTCTCCTTCGTGTGTGCCTTCAGGTCTGCTTCCTTGGCTCGCCCCTTGAAGTCCTCTTCCTCTGGCTATCGTCCCCCGGATGCGCACGCAAGCCTTCCCTTGGCTTGCCTCTATGCCACCCTTCACGTGTGCCCTTGAAGTCCACTTCTCGGCTTGCCCTTGGAGCTCTCCTCCCTCGGCTCTCGTCCCTCGGATATGTCCACCAAGTGTGATTCTCCAAGTCCTGCAAACTCAATCACACACATCAAATACAACATAACACTCTAACTTTAAACATATTCAACCACACACATCAAAACCATGATCTTCCAATCATTTAAGGGCCGATTACCTCAATGTTATATACTCTCTTGTTAAATATGCTATGCTATGATTCACATGCTTAAAGTAGTTTAGTTAGAAAGAAATTTATCCAATTGCATATGTTCATGATTTAGTATTATTTCCGCTGCTACATTTATGCTTCATATGCAATAATGTACGAAAAAGAAAAAAATAACGAGTCACTCACGTAAGGGGCGGGCGTTACACACCCTTCACGTGTGCCCTTGAAGTCCACTTCCTGGCTTGCCCTTGGAGTCCTCCTCCCTCGACTATTGTCCCTTCTTGACATTGCTGGCTCTTCACCAGTAGCCTTGACTATTGACTTCGCGCCCTCTTTTTCTTCGGCCCTCGTCCCTCGGATGCACACAAGCCTCCAGCTTGTCTCCATGCAATCCTTCACGTATACCTCGAAGTCTGTGCCCCTCGGCTCATTATCCCTGTTATGCCAAGGTCCCTCGGGTGCACACAAGCCTCCAGCTTATCTCCATGCAACCCTTCACCATACCGAAGCCATCCAACCAAGTCAATATGTGTAAACCTGCAATCCTGCACACTCAATTACACATATTAGATCACAAGGGAAAACCTAACTTAAACCTTTTGCCCAAACATCAAAACTCATGGTCAGTCCGGACCATAGATTGCCTCAACAATCTCCCCCTTTTTGATGTTTGGTAATACGTTTAAGTTAGGAAAAACAAATAGTAATAAGTAGCAAAAACAATGCTAAACAAACAACTGGACTTACGTTGTCAAGACTCCCCCTTGGACTTACACTGCCAATGCATATGCAATGCAAACATGGATCATATCCCAAGGCATCCCACGCCTAACTTCCAAGTTAGGGCTTTTTCACCAAAACGGACTTTTTAAAGCTTCTCCAAAGCTCCCTCTACATTGGACTTACAAAGGCTTTTTAAGAACCTCTCCCAGGTTCCCCTTACGCCAAGAATGGAGCAACCATCCTCCCACTTAATCTCAGCTCCCCCTAAACCTAGGGTTTTCGGCAAAGGCGTGTTTGGTTTTCCAAATTAAATCCAACACTTCTCCCCTTTTGCCTAACATCAAAAAGACTCCAGCAATATCCCAATTATTGGATCTTTTAATCCCTAATGATCCTAAACACAGTGTACTAACCCCCCATACACTTGTTTTTCATCATTTGGACACAAGTCAGCTGCTGGATACCCACACCAGCCCTGACCAGTCGACTGCCCCCAGGACAGTCGACTGATACTCTGAAAATCAGCTTTTGTCCAAATTCAGAAATGCGCCAGAAATTCCACAATTCTCCAAAAATTCTCAAATTTTGTGGAGAACTTTGTGGTACCTATACCTACTTGGAAAAAAATACATTCAACCATGTATCTATCACCATTTCCAAGTTTGACACAAAACCCAAAAATTTCCTATGAAAGTTAAGGCAAACCAAGAGGCAACCTCCCCCTTTACCTATGCCTTCTCTCAACTTTCAATTCACCTAGGGGAAGTTCTACCCAACTTAACACCATAACACCGGTTAAGTTCTACCTAACTTAACACCCAAGTTCTTCCCCCTTGGACACCATTAAAGGATTACCCCAAGCAACCTTATCCCTAGTGCCAACAAGAACTCAACAAAACCTTGAACAATCTAAGAGATTTGCAAACACATTTACTAGAATATACCCTATCCTAGAAAAATATATTTTCATAAAAAATAATAAATGTGCTTGACTTTTGGTATCCATTCTAATTTCCTTAAAACATGGTCATTTTGTATCAAATCGAAAGTCTATCTATAATTTCATGTGTTTGTCAAAGCTAACAATTATAATTTGACAAATGGAATTATCTTCAATTCTCCTATTTATGTATCCTCAACTCTCCTTTTTATGCATCCTTAATATGATGAAAGTCTCTCCTTTTTATCTCTTAACCCTAGATACATATGGGAAACTTTCATATCCTTTCATTCATCAAAACTTATCATTCAGTATCATCCAATGAACCTTAAGCATTCATCAATCCTCCTTTAATTTCATGACATTAATAAAGCCTTAACCCATATACCTTTTCCACTTAACCGTACGGACTAGTCGACTGCTAAAACGACCAGAGACTTCCCAGTGGCAAATTCACCTGAATCAGTCGACTGGTTATCCACCAGTCGACTGATACCTGAATTTCAGGTTTTTAGTCTAAATTCAGAAATGCCTAATTAATTCCACAGATCTCCAAAAAATCTGAAATTTCATAGGGAGATTTGTGGAACCGATGTCTACTTGGGAAAAATATGTTTCCAAATAATTGTACTCCAAATCTCAAGATTGGCATGAAACTCAACTTCTCATAAAATGTATCATTTAAACTTCTCTCAAAAGTTCTAATTGTGGCCTTTCCTTGATATATCTTCTAATACCTGGCCATGATACATTTTTAGCACTGAATTATATGGTATTTACCAATTAAACCTTAATTTTATCAAATATATGTTGGTGCAGGAAGCACCATATCGAACCTTGTTTTGATATTGGCAAAGGATTCAAAGTTAAGTTTGTTTGTGATCTAACAATGTTACTCAAGTGTGCAGAGACAAAGCCCTAGCGAAGGACTGCTAGGCACCTGGCGAAGGACTGCCAGTATCAAAGCCCTAGCGAAGGACTGCTAGGCACCTGGCGAAGGACTGCCAGTATCCAAGCCCTAGCGAAGGACTGCTAGGCAACTGGCGAAGGACTGCCAGTATCCAAGCCCTAGCGAAGGACTGCTAGGCAACTAGCGAAGGACTGCCAGTATCCAAGCCCTAGCGAAGGACTGCTAGGCAACTGGCGAAGGACTGCCAGTATCCAAGACCTAGCGAAGGACAGCTTGGGACTAAAGCCCTAGCGAAGGAATGTTAGGCACCGAGCGAAGGGCAGCTCGGCATCCAAGACCTGACAAAGGATCGTGAGGCAAAAGTCCAACCAGAGGAACGGTTGGCATCAGGTAAATTCTCCCGAGAGGAGTAGGTGAGGACGCGTTCCCCGTCGAGGGAACAGTAGGCATCGGTTCGACCTAGGGCTCCATTTTGGAGACCAAAGTCAGAACCAAGACAGCTAAGGCTGTATAATCTAATATTTTATTGTTTTATTGTGTTTTGGACTAACCCTGGATGCAGGACCGAAGGAACGTGTGTCTGCAGCTCAGAAAGCCTCAAAGGAATGAGGCAACAGCTGACCAGGGCGCCCGGAGTGTCCCGGGCACCCCCAAGGTGAACACAAAACACAAGAAAGCATGATCGGCTTCAACAGTACATCCTGCGGGCGCCCCCGTGCTCCCGGGCACCCCCGCTGCTCCCGGGCGCCCCCATGCGCATGCATCAATCCAGAAGCCAAGCGAAGCCAAAGGATAGAGTTTGACCCGGTCAACCCGGGTGCCCCGAGCGCTGCGGGCGCCCCGGTCAAAGTGGATCCAGAGGATAGACGCTGACCGAGAGCTCTGCGGATCAAAGGCCACGTGGGGGGCGCCCCCGACATCCCGGGCGCCCCCAGGCCCTATATAAAGGGCCCTCGACCAAGGCTTCCAGGCATCAATTCTCTCAACGCCTCAAAGCTCTTCTGCTCTCACGCCTTGCTCCGGAATCCCTCCAACTCGAGCCGACGACGCCCTGTTGCCCCGAAATAGTCAATCTACTTTGGACGTCGGTAAAAAGAGCTATTTAAAAGTTTACTGTACTTAATTTGTAATTTTCTGTAAACTATTTTGCGCCTAATATAGAATTGCCCAAAGTAAACGGTCAACGACCGTGGGCCTTGGAGTAGGAGTCGACACAGGCTCCGAACCAAGTAAAAATGACTGCGTCTCTGTGTTATTTTTATTTCCGCTGTGCACTTGCTCTTTACGTAAATCCGAAAAAGAACGATTTCCGATATTCACCCCCCCCCCTCTATCGGTTTTCTCGATCCAACAATATACTCCTATTTTCATCCTTTTTGCCATAATTCTCCTTTTAATGTGTCAATTCTCTAGCATTAAGACTTACCCAAGTCTTCCAATCCTTTTGGCACATTTCCTAGTCCACCTAGAATTCCCAGAGACCTCATCTCTTAAGATCCATTTACCATGGACCCCAAAGGCTCCTAGAGCTCCCCCTTGAGCTCTTAGGCCTAGTTACCTCCCTAGGTGACTCAATCCACACTAGACCACACCGGTGAGCCCCTGGTGATTTTTGGCCTATAAATCTAACCTTCCTAACCTTGGACACCTTGTCCTTGGTTAAGTTATCCTTTTTACCTTTTGATGGTATTCCCTTGCCATCCTTGGACTTCTCCTTTTTGCCATAATTGTATGCTTCCTCAGCATACTTCTTTTTGATGGCCTTGGAGGTCTTAGACCGGTATCCCAACTCCGATGTATCATAATTGGATTTTAGACTACCCAACACCATGTCTAAACCCTTTGATCCAACCTTGAATCTTTCTAGGGTCTTTTCCAATGTATCAAGCCTTGCCCTCAAGGCTTGATTTTCCTTTTCTAGATTTCTAACCCTAGAATCCATATGTCCACCCTGGACATTCCTAGACCTACTCGTCTTCCTAGGCATGTGTCTCCCCTTATTGGGGTTAATGCCTTGATCCATAGGTACAAAGGTCTTAGGTCTATCATGATGCATGCTTTTCCTATGGTTTTGATCTACTTTATTAACCCTACTCCTATCATTGTATATAAAATCATGATTGTGCACGAGTAAGCAATTTTCATTAATCCTAGCATGCATGGAGGAATAATTAACACTATTTTTAATATGCATGGAGGAACTCAAATTTGAATTACATTTTAACTTAAGGTTAGGAATTACCTACCTTACCTTTGGAGCTCCTCCTTGTTGTGACCTTCTTTTCTTTCTCTCCTCCTTCTCCCATCTCCTTAGATGCTCCATTTTCTTGAGCTCTTTCTTCCTCGGACATTTTGTGTCAAAGTGCCCTAGCTCTCCACATATGAAGCATCAAATCTTCCTTCTTTTCTTTTGAGCTTCTTCATTCCTACACCCCATGTTAGATTCTAATTGAATTGAGATAGGTGTAGAGTGTACTCCTTTTTCTTACCCTTTGGACACTTGTCCTTGTAGTGTCCCTTTTCATTGCATCCAAAGCATATGATATGGTCTTTTTTCTTTGCTTTGGTGGAGGTGGAGGCTAGGTTGACTTTTTCTTCAACCTTGGATGAAGTGGATGCTTCCACTTGTTCCGGCATTAGAGATGGTATTTTATCTTCTTGTGCCACTTCACTTGAGGAGGTAGATGATTCTTCTTCCTTTTTCTCCTCTTCTGATGTCGAGCTCCTTGATGGAACCCGAATTACTAGGTTAAGTTGTCACGAAAGTGGGTTCATCAGAATTTAGAATATTATAAAAAGTTGGAAACCCTTTTTGCAATCAAAATATGAAAACGTAGTAAAGGGGCCACAGGTCGTATTTTTCCTCGGGACTAGTTGAGAGTTTGTTTGATTCGAGCTCGAGTTTATGTGTCGTTTGTGAATTTCGGGTTTCGAATGTGAATTGGATTTGGTTTCAAATAGAAATGGAAATGCAATGAAAATAGAGGAACTTAGCTAATAAGCCAAACAAAATGATGGTAATAAACAACTCAACCAATGGAAAAATCCAATTCAACTAAGGGAACTTAACAAGTGATAGCAAGTTATCATTCCACCAAAAGGACCACTTACTCATCTAAAGCACTTAAGCAATTTTTGAAAAACGAATCTGATTCAATATGCAAAGCAAATGCCAATCAATGAAGCAACAAAAAATCAAACTCGAGACAGTCCAAATGCAAGCAATCTAAAACCAAATTGATACAAAAATCGTGCCATGATTTCACTTGCGTGCCACATGCAAAGAAAAATGAAGTAAACTTGCTACCAAGAGGAAGGAACTTAAACTCAAATGCTAGAGTACATTGCAATTGGTGTTGAACTCCAGAGGTTGTAATTCCAGGCCGAAACTCAGCTTGATACAAGGTGAAGGATTGAAACAACTTGATACACAACTAAAGGAAACTTATGTGCCAAATACAATTCAAATCAGTTTCGCGTAGTTACTTAGCTGCGACTAATGTAAAGCAACTGGTAATTCAGAATTACAGCTAGTCAGTACAACTTGGAAGACAAAACCTTTCAAGAAGTGGTAAGCAGAATTGAGTGAAGGAAATCAGAACTGAAGCAGAAATTCAGCAGTAATGAAAGCAAAGAAAAATTTAGAAATGAACTGAATGCTAAATTCAGTTCAAAAGCTGAAGTTAACTGCACAAATGTAATGTTCAGAAAAAGGTTTAGAAGATCTAAAGCTCTCTTGATGCAAACTTCAGAGGCTAATATCCATATTTGCAGAAATGAACTAGAGTTGCAGATGTGGAAATTGGCACGCCACAATCTAGTTGAGTCCAGATTACAGAAATGAATTCATGTTCTGATATGGGAATCGAATTGCATGAATGAAAACTGAATTGCAGAATTGGAGTTGGAGTTTTACAGAAATCGAAACTAAGCATAAACAAGAACTAACAGCTGGAATCACAGGAAACCATTCCAAAACAGAAATCGAAAACTGAAACAGGGGATGGCTGAATTCAGAAACTCAATATGAATTGTTATGCAAATAAAATAAGCCGTAAGGTGAATTCAGAAGATGAAAACTAAGCTAGCTTGATACGCAATTCAGAAACTCAAATAAAAATCTGATACGCAGATGGCAATAAAAAAAACTGATACGAAACAGATAACGAAATTGCAGAAAAGTTGATACGCAAGCTATTAAGCAGGAAGTAAACTGCATTTAAACCAGATTGTTCACTAACAAGATTCATAGCTAACTACTTGCAGGAATTAAACCTAATTAACACTGAATCCAATTGGAAAAAAAAACAAACTACAGCAGCTGATAAGAAATTTAGAAACTGAAACACTGCAGAATTCGAAAATTACAGCTAGAAACATGAAATTGCAATAAGAAATCAAAACCTCAATCACTCCATTAGCTCAAAATCTCCTTGTTCATCACGCAAGGGCAAGCCAAGAACCCCTTCAGCTCCACAAATCGCTGGAAAACAGCTCTGCGATCGATTCTGCTCTAACTGCGCTTAACTGGGGAAATCCAATCCGAACTCTTCGATCTCAATTAAATGGATTGCGATGATGATTCGAGGATCATCTGAGCTCACCTGAGAACCCCTACAAGCAGCTCAGATGGTCGGAAATGGCTTGTGGAAGCGATCCAAGTGATCGGACCACAGAGCTGCCGAAACCCTCAAACAGCTCTGTCCGGCGTGAATTCGAGCTGAAATCTCCAACAAAACTATCCTCCAGTGATCCAAATGAAGAATTGAGGGGTCGCGCCCCTTAGATGAAGAAGAACATGAAGAATGATGAAGAACTGAAGAAGAACACGAAGAACGGCGGAGACGCGACAAAGCTGAAGGCTGTGGAAAAATCTGATTAAATACTTAGCATTGGACGATTCAGATTGATTTGAGGAAATCCAACGGCTGATCTTGCTCTGATCTGACCCAAACTTTCCAGATGTTGATCAAGGGTCAGGATCTGCCTCGTGGAAGCTCGGATCCCCAGATTTGCAATGGATGGTCCAGATCAACCTAATCTTTGAATGGGCGATCTAGAGCCCTCCGAGCATGATCCAACGGTTGAATGAGCTCTGATTCGGATGAAACCTTCAGATCTTGATCAGAGTGCTTGATCAACCCTAATCCTAGCTCGGATTGCTTCAGTCCTGGATGGCTCAGATCTAGCCGCTTTTGAATCGGACGACCCAGATTAATCCGAAACTTGATAACTCGATCTGGGTCCTCTTCCGACTCAAGTTTGACCCAGTATGCCCTAGGTCCATGAACCTTTCATGCTTACAAAAATATATCAAAAATTTAGTGGCCAAATAATCCAAATATGTGCAAATTTGCAATTAAGTCAAAAATAAGAGGAAGTCCTAAAACCTAGGGTAAAATCATAATTAAGCAAGTAAAACATGGGTCAAACATGGATTTTAGCAATTAAAATAATCAACAAAATGGTACTTATCACTCCTCTCCTCATCCGATTGGTCCTTCTCCTCTTCTTGGACCATTAAACTCATTTCCTTGGGCTCTACTTCTTCTTCTACTCGTGTAGGGTTTTAATGAAATTCTTCTATCTTTTTCCATAGTTCATGTGCATTGTGATTCTCCCCTACACAACTTAACACATTAGTAGGCAAAATGTTAAGTAATATATCAAGTACCTTTTCATTCGCCTTTGATTAATCTTGTTGCTCTTGATTCCAATATCTAGGCCTAAGCTTCTTCCCGTGCTAATCCTTTGGAATTTCGAATGGTTCTTCAAGAGCAATCCTAAGGTTCCACTCCATTCCGAACCATGTCTCCATCCTTGCCTTCCAATACTCAAAGTCTTCATGATCGTAGGATGGTGGAGTGTAGATGTCTTCCCCAAATTTGTCTTCCATCATTTTTCCTCTAGCTTTCTTGCTCCTTTGGCGATTAGTCCAATCAAGAGCGGTCCAACTCTGATACCACTTGTTAGATCGATGTCAGTTGCTAGAGGAGGGGGGGTGAATAACAATTCCTGACTTTCTTCTACCTACGTTGTTAGTTGTGCATGAGAAAATACAATAAAAACTAAACTAACAACTACACAATGCTAACACCACCTGTTTATGTGGTTCGGAGATGAAGACTCCTACTCCACGACAGTCCGTGAGGTGGACGATCCCTTGATCCTTCGGCGGATCACTCCCCGGATGCCCTCTGGCTAGCTCGCTAGCTCCTTGTGGGTGGAGAAACCTCGGCACAACCTTGAGTACACCTCTGAGCACCTTAGACTACTAATGAGCTCTAACCAAGCTCATTTCGTCAAGAGTCCCAGCCCAAACCGAGTTCTCTTTAAATAGAACTCAAGTTGGAAAACCCGCTAGCAGTCGACTGCTCCCAGGGTAGTCGACTGCCCCCACCCAGATTCGACCGTTGACAGCCCCAACGTTCGAATTCTAGCTACACACCAATCGACTGCTACATTACCAGTCGACTGGTCCAGGGTCAAATACACACTGTGAGTTTTGGCAGTCGACTGGACGATCCCCAGTCGATGCCCAGCTTACAACAGCACTCCAACTCACTCCGTTGACCCTCCTCCACGCGTGCCTTCAGGTACACTCCCTTGGCTTGCCCCTTGAAGTCCTCTTCCACCGGCTATCGTCTCTCGGATGCGCACACAAGCCTTCCCATGACTTGCCTCCATGCCACCCTTCACGTGTGCCCTTGAAGTCCACTTCCCGGCTTGCCCTTGGAGTCCTCATCCCTCGACTCTTGTCCCTTCTTAACTTTGCTGGCTCTTCATCAGCAGCCTTGACTATTGCCTTCGCGCCCTCTTCATCTTCGGCCCTCGTCCCTCGGATGCACACAAGCCTCCAGCTTGTCTCCATGTCATCCTTCACGTATGCCTCGAAGTACATGCCCCTCGGCTCATCATCCCTGCCAAGGTCCCTCGGGTGCACACAAGCCTTCAGCTTGTCTTCATGCAACCCTTCACCATACCGAAGTCGTCCAACCAAGTCAATATGTGTAAACTTGCAATCCTGCACACTCAATTACACATATTAGATCACAAGGGAAAACCTAACTTAAACTCTTTGCCAAAACATCAAAACTCATGGTCACTCTGGACCATAGATTGCCTCAACACTATTACTTCAGTATGCATCGTGGGAGTTTTTGGTTTTAGAGCATACAGATTGCCGACCATTGTACCTGAACAGATAATCTCTCTATTTCTTTTAATAATAACTTTATTATCAAAAGTAACAGAATATTCATCCTTAAACAACTTAGAAACTGAAATTAAATTTTTTCTAAATGAAGGTACATAAAGGTAATCTCTCAGAACTAACACTTTATTTCTCTCAAAAGACAAATAAAAGACTCCCACTGCAACCACTACTACTCTTGTAGCATCACCCATGTAGACCACGATTTCTTCATCGCTAGCCGTCGGGTTTCCTGGAACCCCTGCAGAGTATTACAGACATGGTCAGTGGCTCCTGTATCTATACACCAGGTACTTATAGATAACACCGCTAAACATATTTCAACGACTAAGGCTGGAGAAATACCTTTGCTTTGACGATGGGGATAGTCTGCCTTCCAGTGCCCAGTTTGTTTGCACGTGAAGCACTTGTCTTTCGGCTTCTTCATGCCAGTCCAGGGTCCTTGCGATGCTCCTGCCTTCTTGAACCCTCCTCGTTTCCTCTTCTTCCTGCCTTTCGGCTCAGAAGAAGAAACCATTTGAGTCACTAAGGCCTGTGAGTTCTGACGAAAGAGAGCCTCTGCCGCCTGGAGTTCTCCTAGTAGTTCACCCAACGTATAATCCCTTTTGTTCATATTATAGTTGAGCTTGAACTGCTCAAAACTCCTTGGCAGAGGCTGAAGTATAATATCGACCTGGGATTCCCCGTCGATCTGTGCTCCCAGTACCTCAATCTCATTGAGGTGTGCCATCATCTTTAGGACATGATCCCTCACGGGTGTCCCTTCAACCATAGCGGTTGACATCAGACTCTTCATCGCGGTTTGCCTAGCAGCTCGACCATGGTGCCCGAAGAGATCTTTGAGGTTCAACATCATGTCACTAGCAGTGGTCATGGCCTGATGTTGATGTTGTAGCACATTCGACATAGATGCCAGAATGTAACACCGCGCCATCTCATCTGTCTTTTTCCACTTCTTGTAACGCTCCCTCAACTCTTCACCAGAGTCCTCTCTAGGTCTTTCCAGATATTCCTCGAAGAGTACAAATTTGTACTCCTCAGCAGTGAGGACAATGCCAAGGTTCCTCTTCCAGTCTATGTAGTTTGGGCTAGTAAGTTTATTGTCCTTAAGAATTGTTGCTAGTGGAGTAAAGGTCATTATGAAAAACCTGAAAATCACAACATACACTACTTTAGAAATCGAAAATAAACTGATTCCTCAAAACAATTAATTTTCGAAATCAACCAACACCCCTATACACCAAGAAATTCGCAAGCCACGATGGTGTGGACGTATACGAATCCCTATATTCGTAAGAGGAGGTTTTGCCCATCGATCTTACTATCTTGTCAACCTAATTTTTTGACAAGTAAGATCAACAGTTGGTTTTCTTCGGCTCTGCAAAATAACAGCAGTGACTCTGATGGGGAGGATACTATTATTCGCATCTAAGTGTGCACCATTACACGACACTAAGAAAATTATTTCCGATTATGTGTCTTCCGATGGGGAAGTACACACGCTCTTTAATAATTTTGTATAATCTTTTTCTACCCAGTGATACGCATAACAAGTCCATCCGATGGGGAGGAAGGCACTCAGAGCCGACGCGCAGACTTGTTCGCATCACTTGTCGAATTGTAATGGAAGCCACGGGACCCTTAGGGTACCTCTCCCACTTAGTAATTTATCTCGAGGAATTTTCTAGCACTACCACACAATCAAGCACATAACCAATAACATGAAAATAAAACAGAGAAAAATCCTAGATTTTCCAACTTTCATGGCCCCTTGGTCTCTAATGTGCCTCCAGTCATGTCGTCACTTCGTCCGCTCCTCCCTTCCTTCTGTGCATGCTATCTTGAGGGATCTTTGAGCCGAAATGAATAGCTAATTATTTACATCATTCATCCTATACTGCACGAAGGAGTGTACATGAAATCTAGATCAACTGTAAATAAAAAAACTCGGCTAAATATGTGTCGTATTTAATTACAAAAATTAAATACCTAGCCTCGTTAACCCTGAGGATTAATTAATTACACAAATTCACAAATCAATCACACAACACATATTTGGCCATGAAGTTTGAATCTCGTGCCTGCAACACAAAGTTAGCCTACGCACATCCACGCATCATTCAGCAAAATAAAATGTATGAAAATTGCAAAACTTAACCAATCCTAAACACACAAAGCCGGAAACCTCTGCTTTGATACCAATTGTTGGGTATGGCTTGGCGGGTTTCCCTAGTGAATACCTGGTTGATTCGAGAAACCTCTTCATGTCTACGGATTAAAAAATTAATCTGAATGGAGACTCGTCTCCTATCGACCGTCTCGTGCCGTGTCGAACGATCCAAATTACAACTTAGCCAATTACCAAAATCGACCTTGTAATTTACTCGACCGTTCAACCATGAAAAAGGCGACGAGTTGATTGCCGACCTTTGTGTTTATGGTCGGGGTCCAGTTAATAATTTATTCATTAAGATTTGAAATCAAAATAATAAACTATCAAACATAAAATGACGAGACTAACGATCATGACACATAAAAGACATAAGGAAAAACAATGGAGCATAGGGCGTCGTGTGGGCGACGATCTTCTACCTTATGTCCCTCCCTTATAAAAGACATAAGGTATAAAAGACATATACCTTCAGGATCACCTCGCGATCTTCTACCTTATGTCCCTCCCTTCACAGACATCGTGTGGCGATGATCTACCGCGATCCGAGATCACCAAGGGCTCTAATCAAAACCCACTTTTCTTCCTTCTACCTTGCACCAACCACCCTAGTCCTCTAGGGTTGCCTCCGGCCAAGGGATGGAAGAAATGTAGGGTTTTTCGGGCCGCGAAAATCGCTTTTTCGCGTCGCGGAAACCCCGAAAGCCCCAATAGAAAGGATCCGAGCGAAGAAAACCATTTCAAAATTTTACGAGTGCTCGTTTACATGCTTCAAAACCGATCTACAACCTAGATCTATTAGAGAAGAGAAAACTACCTTCGATGCATGCCCCGCAATTCCCGCTCGCTCCTCGGTTGGTGTCGGATCTCAAGGATGCAAAGTAGCAACCCTCTAGAAGTATCCATACAAGCAAGAGAGTGGAGAGGAGAGCCCAAAAGTGTGCTAGCACTACTTGGGGTCTCGGCAAGATGAAAGGAGAGGGAGAGCAAAACCAAACAAAACCAAGTGAGGAGAAGAATGAATCACACACACACAAAAAACTCCTTTTGTGTGTTTAAGTGGCGGCCACTTAATGGCCATTATTGGCCATTAAGTGGCCGGCCACCACCTTGGGTAACCCCCTATTTGAATTCAAAATTCAAATGGGGAGGTTACTTAGCCTTGATGATGATGCCAAGTCATCACTTGGTCAAGTCAAGGTGATGTGGCTTGAGTCAAGTCAAACTTACCTCTTATGGACTTTCCATATTTAGCCAAAGTCAAACTTTGACTTCATTATTCTCCCATGATTAGATTCATCCAACACTTGGATCAAACTCGAGTCCAACTCAAGTTGTCTAATTTGAGTCAAGTCAAACTTGCCTTTTATGGACTTTCCATATTTAGCCAAAGTCAAACTTTGACTTCATTACTCTCGGTCCATCATATGGACTTATTCTCCATCTATTGCTCTATGTGTGTGATCCTATAGGTTCTTGTAACATTGGCAATGCCCTTAAACCTATTTAAGGACATAAGCAATGAGAGGTATCTAGCAACACATCATTGCTACCCAAGTTACAAGAATGTCGAGATCCAACATCACCATTGTGACTAATAATTGTGACCATCACAATATGTGACAACGTCCTTCTATCCTCGATATCTAGATTGATCTTTCATGAGGCATAGACCGTGTCATCCTCAAATCAATCTATATGTCTTGATCTCCAAGTAGACTCACTATAATCAAATAAGCTCAATATCTAATATTGCCTTATTTGGGCATGGCCATGCACTTAGTGGTCTTACTCTATCAAGAACGAAGATATCACTCCCGTCATATAGGAGGGATAGATCCCATCTACGTTACTCACATCCCTCCGCATAATTTGTTACAAACCCAGTAATCGCCTTTATAGTCCACCCAGTTACGGGTGACGTTTGACGAAGCCAAAGTACGTAACTCCTTATGTAGGGAACTATGGTAACTTCAGGTCTAGGACTATAGTCATACTAATAGTCACATGAGAAAGTATATGACACTCATATAACGATCCATGATACTTTCTCATGGCGGGCATTCAGTATACATTCTCTAATGTATACCCATGTGTCAACTTGATATCTCATATCCATGACTTGTGAGATCAAGTCATCATGTTGACCTACATGCTAGTCTCTATGCATTAACATTGTCCTTGAATGTTAATACTTGACTAGGAATAATTAAGAGTAGTTTCTCTATATCATCTCACTATCGATTCAACTAATCGATTGATATAGATAAGAACCTTCTACTCAAGGACGTTATTATACTAAGTTATTTGGCACCAATACACATAAGTACAATAACCATAAGAAATGCCTTTATATATAAGAAATATATATACAAGAATATGATACAATGAGTCCAAAAAGTAATCATCATATGATTGGCTCTAGGGCTCTCACTAACAATCTCCCAGTAGCACTAGTGCAATCGCTGTAGTATCTAATACCCAATGACCTAGTGTGACCATCATGCTTCATCTGTGCCAAAGCCTTGGTCAAGGGATCTGCGACGTTAGCCTCTGTGGGTACTCTGCAAATCTTCACATCTCCTCGATCGATGATCTCTCGAATGAGATGGAATCGCCGTAGTATGTGTTTGGTCCGCTGGTGTGAGCGAGGTTCCTTAGCCTGCGCAATAGCTCCATTGTTGTCACAATAGAGCTCTACGGGATCAGATATGCTAGGAACCACCCCAAGCTCAGTGATGAACTTGCGGATCCAAACTGCCTCCTTTGCTGCCTCTGATGCAGCAATATACTCAGCTTCTGTTGTAGAATCTGCAACTGTGTCCTGCTTCGAACTCTTCCAGCTCACAGCTCCGCCATTCAAGCAAAACACGAACCCTGACTACGATCTGTAATCATCCTGGTCGGTTTGGAAGCTGGCATCAGTGTAACCCTTTACAACTAGATGCTCATCGCCTCCAAATATCAAAAAATATTCCTTAGTCCTTCTCAAGTACTTAAGGATATTCTTGACCGCTATCCAGTGACGTTCACCTGGATCTGACTGGTACCTGCTCGTCATGCTCAAAGCATACGAGACATCAGGACGAGTACATAACATGGCGTACATGATAGATCCTATGGCAGAAGCATAAGGGATCTTATCCATACGGTGTCTCTCCTCTCTAGAAGAGGGACTCTGAGTCTTCAAAAGACTCACACCATGTGATATTGGCAGAATTCCTCTCTTGGAATTCTGCATGGCAAAACGGTGTAATACCGTATCGATGTATGTACTCTGACTTAGGCCAAGCAATCTCTTAGATCTATCTCTATAGATCTTAATGCCTAGAATGCAGGTTGCTTCACCTAAGTCCTTCATTGCGAAACAAGTCCCCAACCAAGTCTTCACAGACTGTAGCGAAGGGATGTTGTTCCCAATGAGTAGTATGTCATCCACATACAAGACTAGGAAGACTACTGTGCTCCCACTAACCATCTTGTAGACACAAGGTTCATCTTCGTTCTTGATGAAACCAAACTGTTTGATCGCATCATCGAATCGAAGATTCCAGCTCCGAGAAGCTTGCTTTAGACCATAAATGGCCCTATGCAGCTTGCATACTCTGCCAGTATGCTGTGGATCTACAAAACCCTCAGGCTGTGTCATGTACACATCCTCGAGGAGGTTTCCATTCAGAAACGCTGTCTTGACATCCATCTGCCAGATCTCATAATCGTGGTAGGCTGCAATAGCAAGCATGATCCGAATGGACTTAAACATCGCTACTGGAGAAAAAGTTTCATCATAGTCAATACCATGAATTTGCTTGAAACCTTTAGCTACCAGTCTACCCTTATAGGTATGAGTAAGTCCATCCATGTTAGGCTTTCTCTTAAAGACCCACTTACACCCAATGGGTTTGACCCCTTCAGGTGGATCAACCAAGGTCCAAACTTGGTTAGTGTACATGGATTCCATTTCGGATCTCATGGCTTCCAGCCATGACTCAGAATCTGGGCTCATCACAGCTTCCTGATAGGTGGTAGGCTCATTCTCAATGATCATCATGTCATCATGGTCAGGCAAGAGAAATGAATATCTCTCAGGCTGACGACGTACCCTATCAGACCTGCGAAGAGGTAGGTCTACCTGAACAGGTTGTTGTTCCACAACTTCTTGTGTAACAATCTCATCCACAACTTCTTGTGGTTCCTGTTCAGTATCCATCAAGGGCTCAGTGCTATGGTCGTTGTCTTGAACTTCTTCAAGATCAAACGAACTCCCACTAGTCTTTCTAGAAACAAAGTCCCTTTCTAGAAAGACCCCAGTCTTAGCAACAAACACTTTGTGCTGACTGGGAATGTAAAAGTAATATTCCTTAGTTTCCTTGGGATATCCCACGAAATAGCACTTATCGGACTTGGGTCCCAGTTTGTCTGAGACTTGACGTCTAACGTAAGCCTCACAACCCCAAACCCTCATGAAAGACATCTTGGGACTCCTCCCAGTCCATATCGTATATGGTGTCTTCATGACCGCCTTTGATGGAACACGGTTAAGTGTGAACGCTGCCGTGTCTAGAGCATATCCCCAAAAGGATATAGGAAGATCTGCGTGACTCATCATAGATCGTACCATATCTAATAAGGTACGATTCCTCCTTTCGGATACACCATTCCACTGTGGTGTCCCAGGAGGAGTGAGTTGAGATAGAATCCCACACTCAGCTAAATAGTCACGAAACTCATGGCTCAAGTATTCTCCACCTCGATCTGATCGAAGTATTTTAATACTCTTGACGAGTTGGTTTTGTACTTCATTTCTGAATTCTTTGAACTTTTCAAAGGACTCGGACTTATGTGTCATCAAGTACACATAACCATATCTACTGAAATCATCAGTAAATGTGATGAAGTATCTATAACCACCTCGAGCAGCAACATTGAAAGGGCCACATACATCAGAATGTATGAGTCCTAACAAATCTGTTGCCCTCTCGCTATGTCCACTAAAGGGAGTCTTAGTCATCTTGCCTAGAAGGCATGACTCGCATGTCTCATATGATTCAAAATCAAATGAATCCAGCAATCCATCCTTATGGAGCTGGGACAAGCGACTCTCATTTATGTGGCCTAAGCGACAGTGCCAAAGATAGGTTGGGTTCAACTCATTTGATCTCAACCTCTTGGTACTTACATTATAGATAGGGGCGTTCTAAGTCTAGAATGTAGAGTCCGTTGATAAGATCTGCACTACAATAGAACATTTCATTTAAATAGACTGAACAACATTTGTTCTTAATTATAATGAGAAGCCTTTCTTGTCTAGACAAGAAACAGAAATTATGTTCTTAGTAAGTGCAGGTACATAACAACAATCATCTAGTTCCAGT
>JAGFNQ010002985.1:0-98559 GCA_024364735.1 Boesenbergia rotunda | reverse complement strand
AAGCACCTTTTTAATAACAAGTCAGATTTGAGTTCAATGTTACCTGACCCAATCACTTTGAGCGTAGCATTGTTGCCAAATGCTACTGAGCCTAGGTTCTTGAACTTGAGTTTGGTGAATTTCAATTTATCCCCAGTCATGTGTCTGGAGCACCCGCTATCCAACATCCATTGGTCCAAATCTTTATGTTCCTACACATAAAGAGTTTTGTTGATTTGGACCCAATTAGAATTAAGGATAGCTTAAATTGATTTTCACAACCTAGTCTGTCTCACCCAATCTAGAGTTATCAATCACGTTAGCCTTATGGATTTTTGTGAGACAGGTTTTGAATAGAAGTAAGAAGTTATTTTGAAAAATCATGATTAATTTTGAAAAAGTTAAATTAATTTAGAAAACAATTGGTTTTGACTTTATTTTGAAAAAGAGTGTTTGAATCTACGATTAACTGAAAATTTGTGTTAGATTCGAATTTGACAAAGAGTAACTTGAATTTGAATTTCAAAAATTGGCTTCCAGGTCTTGGCGAGGCACTAGGCCTTCTTTGGCCGTAGCCTTATTGGATCATCAACCCTTTCCTTGACAAAGCCTTTTAATGAAATTTCATTTTCAAAATTACTTTTTGAAAAATTCTGGTCTAACTAGTTTGGGTCTTGGATCGGTAGCATCGGCTAGTTCCACCAGTCTAAAGAGACCAAGTAGTGTATACTTGACCTTATTAGAAAAGGCTTCCCTAACATACTATCATCTCACCGCCACCCAATACTATGTCGTTCAAATTTCAGTTAATTGGTGTAGTCCTTAGTCTAACCAGTCCTAGGTCTAATCATGGTGAATTGTAGAAAATAAATAGACAAACAATCATGCAATTTTAAACAAGAAAAGAGTTTTATTTAACTATAAAGATTATTTTTAAGTTGGCTCCCCCTGGACTAAAGTCACGATAATGGTTCGGCAAGATGTGAATCTTGTCCTTGGGGATCCAATACTGATTTGATCCAGTTTGGTTGTTCAGGCAAAGTTTGGGTACCCATGCCTGAACTTTAGGTCTAGACTGATTCAGTACAGCATAGTATGACCTTTGTCTCGCCTTGGTTCGATAGCCTAACCCGGATCGATTTAGAACCGACTTCTGTTTTCCAAGGATCATGTCAAGACCCTTAGAACCAGAAGTGAATCATTCTAATGCTGCTCTAAGGTCCTTGACTTGAGTTATCAATGAGGAGTTCTCTTTCTCAAGTTTTTCAACTTGAGTAAGGTTCCTTCTTGAACCTTCTCAGTTAAGGATCTTGAGTCAGCTCCCTCTTTCAGGAGTTTTACTTCCTGTTGAAGGGACTCGCTTGGATTTTGGCTTTGGCCAAGTCGCGAGATAGATAGGTAATTAATTCGGATAATTGAATTCTAGAAAATCCACTTACAGTGATTTTGCCGTCCTCTGAAAATGTGAGCTTTTCGTCGTCCGGCTCCAATTCTGATTCGGTCTCGATTTCTTCCGAAGCAGTTAGGGCAAGCAGGTTCGACTGTGGGGCCTCTTCTTCTTCTTCGGAGGAAGATTCGCCCCACGTTGCTTGAAGGGCCTTCTTCCTTCTTGTCTTCTTGGCTTCTTTTAGATTAGGGCATTCCGATTTGAAATGTCCCTTCTTGTTGCATTCGAAGCAGATCACACTTGATTTGTTCTTAGATGGTTCAGCCGGATCCTCCTTCTTTTGGCTGGCTTTTCTTCTGTTGGACTGATTCTTCAATTCCTTGTAATAGTTCCGGGCAAGTCGGACCAGCTTGGTCGATCCCCTTCGCTGTCTTCTGAGTCTGAGTCTGAGTCTGAGTCAGTCTCGGGTGCAGGTTGAGGCTTCTTCTTGACCATTTTTCCTGTCTTGCCTGCAACAAAAGCAATGCCTTTCTCGACCACGGTGCAGTTTGTCTGCTCATGTAATTCAAGTTCAGAAAATAACTCTTCTAATTTGATTTTAGAAAGATCCCTTGAAACTTTATACGTATCTACCATAGATGTCCACAAAGTATTTCTCAGAAAGTGTTAAGAGTATACCTGATCAGGTCACGGTTTTCTACCTTGTGACCGATTGTGTGTAGACCGTTCATCAGCTCTTGAATTCTGGCGTGGATCTAGGCTGCAGATTCGCTGTCGTTCATCTTGATTGTGTACAGCTTGTTTAGTAGTAGGTCCCTCTTGCTTATTCGGGTGCCGGAGGTTCCTTCGTGCAACTCAATTAACTTACCCCAGAGTTCCTTTGCACTGTTGAATAGTCCCACCCGGTTCAGCTCTTCTTTGGTTAGGCCGCATTGGAGTGTTTGAGTCACTTTAGCATCAGCCTCGATATTTCTTTTTAGTATGATATCCCATTCGGTGTAAGATTGTGGCACTCCTTCAGCATTTCTTGGGATTTCCAGTCCAGATTGGATAATTATCCACATGTCCACCTGAGTTTTCAGGTAGACTTCCATCCGACTTTTCCAGTAGAAAGTCCTCCCCACTGAAGAGTGGTGGTCTGGCTGTACTGAACCCTTCTTGCATGGCTATTTAGAAATTCTGAAATAAAATAAAAACAAAAATTGTCCCAAGACTTGGTCTTGGATTAGCAGTGTGGGAATAAAATATTTAAAAGACTTTATCGAGGGTGTTGCACCAACCTCGATTAACGATAAAACTTCGATTAAAAGAAAATTCGTAAAAATCCGAAAAACTCT
The DNA here is from genome assembly GCA_024364735.1 of Boesenbergia rotunda. Lineage (NCBI taxonomy): Eukaryota > Viridiplantae > Streptophyta > Magnoliopsida > Zingiberales > Zingiberaceae > Boesenbergia > Boesenbergia rotunda. The sequence continues at coordinate 95,856 of JAGFNQ010002985.1, read as the reverse complement.
CAAATTGGTGGTTGCACCAAATTTGAGCTTCCCCGCTCTGATACCACTTGTTGGATCGAGTAAACATGATAGAGGGGGGGTGAATATCGTGAAAACGTTTTAGATTGAAAAGAGAAAGTACGCAGCGGAATTTAAACAAAACACACAAAACTCAAGTAGTTTTACTTGGTTCGGAGTCGCGTTCGGCTCCTACTCCAAGGCTCACATGTTAGTGATATGAGAAAAGTGTCCTAAGGCAATCGCCTTATGATTGTAATCATTTATTTTAATAAATGAATATTCACTACTTGAGTATACATGATTATGTATTTGATTGAGATCTTAAACTCATTTACTGAATGTCCGCAATACAATTCACAACATGAGAGAATTTGTGATGAATTCACAACTAGTGATTATCTCTACATGTGCAATTGTGAAGTATTGAAATTGTCCCTAGTCGATGAATTGATAAATACGGACATTATCAATTCTGTTGAGACTAGTATGGGTTATTCTCTAATCAGCTGATTCTCACTGGCTGGTGACATTGGGATGTCCGAAGATAAACATGAATGCTAGTTAAGGGAACTAGTTCATTGGAGTGACTGGCTGTAAAACTTCATATGGTAGTCTATATATAGATATGTCAATGAAGTTCTTACTACAGCTTAAGTGCGATATTCCTTTGACTTGCGATGTTCAAGTCATCTTGGTCATGGAGACTTATACTTTATCATCTTAAGCAAGCATCTCCAAGGAGGTGTGGACCCAGGATGATTGGGTATAAGCCGAAGTGCCCGAAGATGTTTGAACATCCTACAAAGGATTCACCACTCCTTGCGAGGAGATATATACCCTAGGCCTATCGTCGGATTGTTACTCGAAGCCTCTGGCCAGAGCATGACATGTTCAGAGTATGAATCTCTTAAATACATGAGAGTAATTAGAATCCGTAGGACTAGAAAACGTTACTTGGGCTAGGTGTGACGTAGTCAGCCTAGTGCGGACTGACACACATAGACCATGTCCTGAACCAAGTGGGTATAAGATGGTGAAGGGAATGGGGCACGATTCATTATAGCTGTTGAAGGGTTTCAGAATAGTTTCTGAGGTCAACCGTTGATCTTTCAATTAATTGGGGATCATGATGTACTACTAGGTACCACTCATGATCGTTCTATAATTAATTAGTTAATTATGGACGGCCAACATATATTGAAAGCCTATTTCGTCACACGCATAACGAGTAATTCGAAGGATTTAAAACGAGTTGAGAATTGGATTCTCCAATCGAGATACACTATGTTTGGTAAGTCCAAACAATAGTCAAAATTGAATTTATTTCAGATGCATCGGAAGCATAAAATGGCTAAGTCTTTTAAAGACTTAATGGGTGAATTAAATAAGTTTAATTCATTAAGGGATTTGATCCAATTGGGGTTAGATGGGCCGGCCAAGGAGGGGGCCTCCTCTCTTCTTGTCATGGCCGGCCACCACCATAAGAGGATAAGGCTCTTTTGGTTTGTTTTATAAAATAGAGCAAAGGTTGGTTTATTTTATAAAAGGTTATATAAATTTTATATATATATAAATTTTTATAATGAACCAATAGTTGGTTTGTTTAATAAATTTTTATATAATGAACCAATGGTTGGTTTGTTTTATAAATTTTATATAATCATGCCAAAAGAAAGAGAGCCTTGATTATGGATTGATTGAGAATTTATTCCATAATCAAGAAGAAGAAGCTTGATCATGAGAGCCTTGATTATGGATTGATTGAGAAATTATTCCATAATCAAGGAGAGGTTTGCTTCGATATTAAGAAACCTCTCCCTATATAAAGGACCCAAGGGGTGCCATGGAAGAGGATCTATCCAAGAATTGCTTGGGCTCTCTCCTCTTCTTCTCTCCCTCTCTCTTGGCCGGCCATAGGCCTTCCTTCTTTCTTCTTGCCGTGAGCACAAGGAGAAGCATCAAGGTGACGAAGTTCTTCCTTGCGACGATCTTCCTCTTCGGCCAACCTAGGTGGTGATTCTTTCGATTTGATTACTCTCTCGGTTTTTATCGTGTTCACGGAGAATCTAGTAGTTCTCGTGAACACGAAACTCGTGGCTTAGCGAAGTCATCCCGACAATACTCGGCGTGGATATGAATAGAGGCGGAGCTTTCAAGGGACGCTAACGGTTGGATCTCATCTCTTCTTCCAAAGTTACGCAAGGTAATTCGTAGAGTAATCTCCTTTTCTGCAAAAATTTTATATTACGATTATGTGAACACATTGCATGCTTAGGATATGTGTTAGAATAATTTAGGAAATTATTCATGCTTCTGTTTTCGCTGCATGTAATTATGTAACAATTACAATACGTGTCTGCGTCGGCATACACCCGGTCCCTACACCACAGTCCTTGACCGTTTACTGTGGGCAATTCTATAGAAGCGCAAAAAGGTTACAGAAATTATTACAATATGAGTGCAGTAACTAAACAAATGTACTCTTCGTTACCAACGCCCGGTGTAGATTGTACTTCGGAGCGGAGGGTCGTCGTCGACGCAAGAATGTCGAGAACGGAGTTTGCCGGAGCAGAGCACTTGAACGAAGAGCTTGGAAGCGTTGGAAAAAGTGATGTCGAAGCCTTAGGGGTCGAGCCCCTTTTACACTGCTCCTGGGGGCGCCCTGGACGCTGGGGGTGCCTGACACGTGCCTACGGATCCGAGAAACCTCATCCGTAGCTCGGTCAGCGCTTATCCCTCCAGAATCGGCCTCGGAGCTGACGGGGGCGCCCGGGACACTGGGGGTGCCCCGGTTGACTTGGTCTGCTGGCTTCGCGGCTGATTTTGCTTCGATCACTGGTTGGCTTGGACCTAGGGCGCCTAAGACATCCAGGGCGCCCGGGACCATCGGGGCGCCCGGGAACTTGAGGGCGCCTATCCCAGTAAGCTTCCGAAGCGATTCTTGATTAACTGCTCGTTTGGCTTTGACCTTGGGCGCCCGGGACCTCCCGGGCGCCTAGCCCAGGTTCCTGCCCCTCTCCTTTGGGGCGTTCTGAGCTGCCGAAATACACTCCTTCGGTCCCTGCATTCAAGGTTAGTACCAACACAAGCAAGGCAAGAATATACGTTAGTTTTTACAGCCGTAGCTGTCTTGGTTCTGACTTTGGGTCTCCCAAATGGAACCCTAGGTCGAACCGATGCCTACTGTTCCCTCGACGGGGAACGCGTCCTCACCTACTCCTCTCAAGAGAGTTTACCTTTTGCCAACTGGCTCCTCCGGTTGGACTTTTGCCCGATGCACCTGACCAGGTCTTCGTGGCCACCTTCCGAGCAGGTCTTTGGTGCCCAGCTCCTTGCCAGGGCTTTGTGCCCACTCCTCGACCAGGACTTCGTGCCCACCTTCCTAGCAGGTCTTCGGTGCCCAGCTCCTTGCCAGGGCTTCGTGCCCCGTAACGACCCGGCCCATTTGGCGGCCCATTTGGCAGTCTCGACCGTCGACCGTCGACCGTGCCGTTACCAATACTAGGTCTTCCCACTCCTGGGCGTGGATTTTTGCCTTCCAGGATTCGAACTCTAGACCCAGGCTTAAATCTAGTTCTTTGTGAATCCTGAATACCAATTGGGGCAATTTGCACTAATAGTTAAACCTGAGTTTTGATGAATGACAAATAGGTTAAAGTTAGACTTGCTTTTGGTTTTGACCTCTTTACTAAGTGTGCAGGGTTGAAAGACTTAGGACCTGACACCAGGCTGAAGTCCAGGGTGGTTGAGTCCTGGCGGGAAGTCCAGGGTGGTTGAGTCCTGGCGAGAAGTCCAGTTGGGTTCACGGGGCCTGACAACTGGCTGAAGCCCAAGTTGGTTGAAACTTGGCAAAAAGACCAGGGTGGTTGAGCCCTGGCAGGAAGACCTGGTGGGTTAAGAAGTTGAGTAGAGCTGCACGAGGTAAGTGAGGTAAGTCACTGGAGGAGCGAACCAGTGAGGACGGGTCCTATTTTAGGACTGTAGGCGCGGTCCAACTTAGGCCCATTTTGGTGACCTCGGTTGAGTCCTGGTTAGATCCTTATCCTGGTTTGGACGGGGTCTAATTAACTCTAAATGCATTAACTCTATTTTACAGAATTTATTTAATTAGATTCTAAATGCATTAACTCTATTTTATAGAATTTATTTAATTAGATTCTAAATGCATTAACTCTATTTTACAGAATTTATTTAATTAGATTTTGTAGTTGAATTTTATAAAATTATTCCTTATCTAAAGCCTTGGTGGAGGATAAATTATCATTTAAATTATTCATATTTCCTTCTTTTTAGAGAATAAAATTATCCCTACTAATGCTTAAAATTCTCACGTAAAGCTTAGCTGGAAGGATAAAATCTCCTTTTAAATTATTAATAAAATTGTAAGAGGATAAAACCTCTCGGTTAACTTTTCAATATTCTATATTTATATTTTATTTAAATTATTTTCTTAATTGAAGCAAAGGATAGAAACATTATCTTTTTTTTAATTATTTTATCTTGTTGATGGATAAAATTTGAGCTGAGAAGATCATGCATCGAGGCACTATAAATAGAAGCAAGCAAGCCCTCTAACAGATAAGAAAATTTGATTCTGGTTCAAGCTTTGGCGCTCTCTTGCTTCCACGCTCCTCTGCTGCGGTTTGTGCTCGACGCTGTCCGACCGCTGCTGGAAGATCGCTCCCAACACCCAAGCTGCTTCAGATAAATCTAAGTGTTGGGTAACGAATTTTTTTTGTCTGCACTTAAATTATTTAAGGGGGAAGTGTAGCGCTGTTACACTTCCGCCCAATCTTGTATTCGAATCACTCTATCGGTAGTTTGTCGATAGAGGTTTTTAGTGGATTTTCCACAGGAAAGGTTCAAGGAACCTGGGCCTTCGAGTAGGAGTCGGCGAAGGCTCCGAACGAAGTAAAACTCCTCGTGTAATTTTTTTTATTTTTCGCTTTCACATTTCGTTTTAATTTTTCCGCTGCGCACGTTATAAAAAGCATCGTACAATTTTCTATCGACTCTGATTTTATAACGAAGATTTTAAAAGTCACGTGATTCACCCCCCCCTCTCACGTGCATCGGTCATACAAGTGGTATCAGAGCCAAGTTCGCTCTGTATCGGTGCAACCACCATAAGAGCCGGGGGAAATCCAATTCTTTTTCGTTTGTTTTTGTGTTTTCGCTGCACGATCTAAATTAGGTATTGTTGCCTAAATTTAGATATTTTCTATCGATTTTACTCGAATTTGGGCGACACCATTTCGAGTCGTTTTTTGTTCCTTTCTTCTCCTTTTCCTACCACACTACTAATCCAAGACCTAGTCTTGGAACAAGTGTTTTTGTTGTTGTCTATTTCAGATGGCTCAAGGTGAAGGATATAGTACTGCCCGTCCTCCGCTCTTCAATGGGGAAGACTTCCCTTACTGGAAACGAAGAATGGAGGTGTACCTAAAGACTGATATGGATCAATGGTTCGCGGTGCAATCTGGCTACGAACCACCAATGGACGAGGGAAACAATGCACTACTGAAGCATGACAGATGGAACCTAGAAATGAAGAAAAGGGCTCAGATTGAGTTCAAAGCACAGAACACACTCCAATGCGGACTAACCAAAGAGGAATTGAACCGTATCGGCCCAACTGAATCTGCCAAAGAACTTTGGGACAAACTGATTGAACTGCATGAAGGCACCTCAGATGTGAAGGTAACAAAAAGAGATTTGTTATTGAATAAATTATTTAACATAAAAATGCAAGAAGGTGAGTCTGCAAGCCAACTCCATGCCCGGATCAAGGACATACTAAATGGACTCCACCTTATTGGGCACAAACAAGAAAATAGAGATATTATAAGGTATGCACTAAATGCCTTTCCTAGAAACTCTTTATGGGCATCCATCATAGATGCTTATAAAATTTCTAGGAATCTTTCCAAAATAAATTTAGATGAACTATTCTGTGAATTAGAACTGCACGAACAAACTAACGCAAAGGCCGAGAAAGGAATTGCTTTGTTTGCAGGCTCTTCAAAAGAAGTCAAGTCGAAGAAGAAAATTCAAGAATCAGAAGAAGAGTCAGACTCAGACTCAGATGACGAGGAACAAATGGTTAACTTAGTAAGAAAAGTCCTCGCCGAAAAGAAAAGCAAATTCTCGAAAAGAGATTTCCAAAAGATAATGAAGCCAACCAGTTATGGAGACAAAAGCAAAATAACCTGCTTCGGTTGCAACAGAAAAGGACACTTCAAACATGAATGTCCCTATAAAACGGAGGACCAATCAAAGAAAAGCAAGAAGAAGAAGGCTCTTCAAGCCACCTGGGACGAGAGTTCGGATGACTCTGACTATGAACCACCAAAGAAGACAAGCTACCTCGCGCTAATGGCAACTGGACCCGGGTCAGACTCGGAGCACGACGAAGATTTCGAATACGAGTCGAGTCAAGAGATCGGACTCTTTTCGGACGACTTGACTAAGGTATATTTAGATTCAGTTAATGAAAAAAATTTTAAGATTATTTCCATTTTAAATAAAAAATTACTTGCATCTGAATATATCTAGGAATGACCAGCTCCTTAAGGAAAATCAAGACCTTAAGGAGCAATTAATTAATACCAGAACATTAACTGAACAAACTCAAAATCAAAAGACAATTGAGCTTGAAACTGAAAACTCCACTCTAAAGGGCGAAGTCCTAAAACTTAAGGATCTACTAGCAACTTTCACAACCCGATCCAAGAACCTTGACCTCATTCTTGGATCACAAAAGGGCATATACAATAAATCTGGGATAGGATATAAATCAGGATCAGCCCAAAGATCCTTTATCTCCTTTATCCACCCCCGCAAAAATCAACGAAAAGCGTGGGTTCCGAAAGCTTACCTAACAAAGCAAGTAGGTCAGAATCAACTTTATGTCCCAAAAAGGGACATCCACTACATTGACCCTAGACACCCAGTCTACAATTTAGGGGGAAGCTCCAAATTAGTTGGCACCTCAAAGTCACCCTTTACCCGTCTGGGTACCTAGGACTAGTTTCAAAAGTTAGTCTGACACTTGACCTACTCAGTACCAGGGTAGGGCGAGCTGATAGTACGTTAGGGAAGCTGATCTAAGGAGTCAGGTAGGGGAAGGCGTCCTCTATTTGGTCTTCTTAGCCCAGTGGAACTAGCCGAAGCTACCTCGCCACATCCTAGACTAGTTAGACCAAGGAGTTTCAATAGGTAGGTTAAATGTACAACTTCCTTAAGCGGTTTTGCCTAGAAAGTGGTTGTTGATCCAATAAGGCTTCGGCCAAAGAAGACCTCTGTGCCTCGCCACGGCCTGGAAACCAATTATGGAAGTATACTTTTAAACTGCTTCTTGTCAAACCTGAATCTAACAAAAGGTCAGATTAACATTTATAAATCAAACTCAAACTTATCTCACACAAATCATAGGATCCCTTTGATTGACAACTTAGATCAAGTGAGATGAATAAGGACAACTAAAATAAAATTCAAAATTCAAATTAACAAAATCAAAATTCAAAATTCAAATTAACAAAATCAAAATTCAAATTAACAAAATCAAATTTCAAAATTCAAATTAACAAAATCAAATTTAAAAATTCAAATTAACAAAATCAAATTTCAAAATTCAAATTAACTAAAATCAAATTCAAAATTCAAATTAACAAAATCAAATTTCAAAATTCAAATTAACAAAATCAAATTTCAAAATTCAAATTAACAAAATCAAATTTCAAAATTCAAATTAACAAATTTAAAATTCAAAATTCAAATTAACAAATTCAAAATTCAAAATTCAAACTAACAAAATCAAAGTTCAAAATTCAAATTAACGAATTCAAAATTCAAAATTCAAATTAACGAATTCAAAATTCTAAATTCAAATTAACAAAATCAAAATTAATAAAATTCAAATTAATTCAAAATTCAAATTCAAAAATTAATAAAATTCAAATTCAAAAATCAAAATTAATAAAATTCAAATTCAAAAATTCATAAAATTCAAATTAATTCAAAATTCAAATTCAAAAATTAATAAAATTCAAATTCAAAATTCAAAATTAATAAAATTCAAATTCAAGTTTTATATTCTTTAGGATGTTTAAAATTTTCTTAAATTTTTTTTTAAAATAAAAATTAAAAAAAAAAATTATCTTGAAATTTTTTTCTCAAATTAATCCTGAAAATATTCTAAATGATCCTTGGAAAAGAAAATTTTGGAAAATCTTCTCTTTTTCATTAATTTGCCTCGAGTATACATCTCCTCACAAGGAGTGGTGAATCCTTTGTAGGTTGTTCAAACATCTTCGGGCACTTCGGCTTATACCCAATCATCCTGGGTCCACACCTCCTTGGAGATGCTTGCTTAAGATGTCAAAGTATAAGTCTCCATGACCAAGATGACTTGAACACCGCAAGTCAAAGGAACATCACACTTAAGCTGCAGTAAGAACTTCACTGACATATCTATATGTAGACTACCATATGAAGTTTTACAGCCAGTCACTCCAATGAACTAGTTCCCTTAAATAGTATTCATGTTTATCTCCGTACATCTCAATGTCACCAGCCAGTGAGAATCAGCTGATTAGAGAATAACCCATGCTAGTCTCAACAGAATTGATAGTGTCTGTATTTATCAATTCATCGACTAGGGACAATTTCAATACTTCACAATTGCACATGTAGAGATAATCACTAGTTGTGAATTCATCACAAATTCTCTCATGCTGTGAATTGTATTACGGACATTCAGTAAATGAGTTTAAGATCTCAATCAAATACACAAACATGTATACTCAAATAGTGAATATTCATTTATTAAAATAAATGATTACAATCATAAGGTGATTGCCTTAGGACACTTCTCTCATATCACTAACAGATACTGGAGAGTTCCTTGACCCAGCTACCTCCAACGTGATCTAGTTTTATCTTGAGTCCCTTGAGGATTTCACGGTTAATAACCTCAGCCTGTCCATTGCTCTGAGGGTACGACATTGATGTGAAGGCTTGGTGAATGCCTAACCACTTGCACCATTCTTTGAGCTTGCGCCAGACAAACTGTCTTCCGTTGTCCGATACCAGCTTGTGGGGGATGTCGTATCTGCAGACGATATCCCTCCATAGGATCTTCATCACTGCGGCCTCCGTGATGAGTGCCAGAGGCTCAGCATCTACCCATTTTGAAAAATAGTGTACGAGGATCAGTAGGAACTTCTTTTGTTGTGGCCCGATAGGAAAGGAGCCGACGATGTCTGTTTCCCATTGATCGAATGGGCAGGACACTGTAGAGACCCGTAAGGGCTCGATCGGTCGATGAGTCACATGATGATGTCTGTGGCAGGCCTCACATCTGGCCATGAACTTGAGAGTGTCAGCTTGGAGAGTGGGCGAAAAGTAGCCCTCCAGAATAATCTTCCTAGACGGAGATCTTCCCCCAATGTGGCTCCCGCAGATGCTTTCATGTGCTTCCCGCATCACATAGTCGACTTCTTCTGGTCCGACACATTTGAGGAGTGGTCAAGCAAAGGCCCTCCTATATAGTTGATCTCCGACCAATGTGAATCTGGCAGCCCAGCGATGGAATAATCGGCTTCCTTGGTCCATGCTTGGGGTGTTCCCACTGCGTAGGAACTCCACATATAGATCCCTCCAATCGGCTACGGTGCTGCCTTCCGCCTCCTCTCCAATCTGAGCTATAGTCTCCTTTGGGGCACTAGGTTCCTCTAGCTACCAGGTCGAGATAGAGCTAGCCAACCTAGCTAGTTCATCGGCCTTGACATTGTCTGCCCTTGGAGATCTTCTATAGGATACCCTCTGTGAAGGAGGCTCTCAGCTACTCATAGAGGGCCACATACTTCTGCAGGCGTTCACACCTGACTTCGAAGTCGCCATATATTTGTTGTGCCACAAGCTGAGACTCTGAGTGTACCATGACCCGAGTGGCCCCCATATGCTTGGCTGCTTGCAAGCCCGCTAGGATTGCTTCATTTTCAGCCTCATTGTTAGTGGCTTTGAAGTGGAGCCGAATGGATAAATGTAACGTGTCCCCTCGGGGGGAGACCATTAACACCCTGACTCCGCTGTGCCGGCTGTTGGAAGACCCATCTACATAGATCTTCCAACTCCTTCAGCCTCGGGCTCTCGTACAGTCTCTAGCATGAAGTCTGAGAGACCTTGTGCCTTGATAGCGGTACGAGGCTGGTACTCAATACTGTATTCGCTTAGCTCTGTCCTCCATTTGATCAGCAGGCCTAAAGCTTCGAGATTGGTGAGGACCCGTGCAAGCGAGCTGTTGGTGAGAACCATGATAGGATGAGCCAAGAAGTACGGCCTTAACCTTTAGGCCATTAAGACCAAAGCATAGGCCAGCTTCTCCATCGTAGTGTATCGCGTCTCGGCATCCATTAGGAGATGTCTAAAGAAGTAGATGGGATATTACACCATGCCTTCTTCTCAGACGATTGCTGAGCCTACCGCTTGTTTTGCTGCAGATAGGAAAACAAATAAGGTCTCCCCCTCCACTAGCTTGTAAAGGATCGAGAGCTCGGCGAGATAGGCCTTCAGGTCAGCGAGTGCCTTCTCACACTGGTCATCCCAATCGAACTTGGCTGCTTTTCTCAAAATCTTGAAGAATGATAGGGTCCTATCTGCAGACTTGGAGATGAACCTTGACAGAGCCGTGATTCTACCATTCAGTCATTGCAGTTCCTTGAAGTTACGAGGGGAAGTCGTATCCAGAATAGCCTTCACTTTTTCTGAATTAGCCTCAATTCCCCTCTTTGTCACCATGTACCCTAAGAAACGACGGCTCTTCACCCCGAACAAGCACTTGGCAAGGTTCAACTTTAGCTTGTTGGCCCTCAAGGTGGCGAACGTCTCTTTTAAGTTGGCTATCATGTCCTTTCCCTTGTCAGTCTTGACCAGGATATCGTCTATGTACACTTCAATTTTTCTCCTGATCTGATGCTTGAAGACCTTGTCCATTATCCGTTGATAAGTTGCCCCAGCGTTGCGCAATCCAAAAGGAATGACATTATAGCAGTACGTGCCATCGGCTGTCATAAAGCTGGCTTTCTTCGGGTCTTCGGGAGCGAGAGGAACTTGATTGTAGCCTTGATAAGCATCCAACATCGAAATGAAATCACAACCGGCCGTAGAGTCTACTAACTGGTCCATTCGAGGCAAAGGGTAGCAATCCTTAGGGCAGGCTTTATTCAAATCACGAAAATCAATATAGACCCGCTATTTACCCCTGGCTTAGGGACAAGGACTACTTTAGCTAACCAGGCCGGGAATTGAACTTCTCTTATATGCCCAGCCCTTAACATCTTGTTGACCTCATCTCTGATAGCCTTGTCCTATTCTGGTACAAAGTACCTTTGCCTCTGCTTCACCGGTCGAGCTCCAGGGATGACATGCAGGTGATGCATGGCTAGAGCCGAGGGGACCCCTTTGATTTCTTCGGCAACCCAAGCAAAGACGTCTCGATGGCTCTGCAGGCAGTCTATAAGATGGCTTCGCAACTCCGGTGCAAGGTCGGTGGCGATCCTCGTAACTCTCCCCGTCTACTGAGGGTGAATCTGGGTCTCCTCGCTCCCGACCTCTCTCCGTTTTCCTTTGAGTCCTTCATCTTCTTGGGGTCAGTGAGATCAATTTGCAGGGCTTCGTAGGACTTTGGGTTCTTCCGGGACTCCGATCGGACCTCACCGTTGTAGCATCGCCGAGACACCAACTGGTCTCCCTTAACTTCTGCCACTTGGTCACCTACCAGAAATTTGATTTTTTGGTGGTAGACTGAGACCACCGCCAGAAATATACTGAGCATCGGGCATCCCAAGATGGAATTGTAGGATGAGGGAGCATCCATGACCAGGAAGGGAGTCCTCCTAGTCCTCTCCAGAGTGTCACTGCCCAGCCACAGTGATAGGGTAATCTGCCCTATCGGTTGCACTCAGTATCTGATGAAGCCAATGAGTGGAGTCGAAACTGGATGATGTTCGTCCTCGTCAATCTGATCTAATCTAGAGGGGTCTTGTACAGAATGTTCATAGAACTACCTGTATCCATGAAGATACGCTTGACCTCATAATTTGCAATATGCGCAAGAATTACCAGGGCATCCTCGTGGGGGGCTTCTGTGTCCTCCAAGTCCTCTAGGTAGAAGGAGATTATGAGGTTGCGACTTTGACTACTACTTGTCCTGATGGCGTAGTTTTCCAATCGCTGAGTATGAGCCTTGTTAGATCGTGATTGTCAAGCTAGAGGGGGGTGAATAGCTTCATTCGACTTTCTTCCTACAATCGTTAGTGCGCAAGCGAAATATACTAAATAAAAACAAAACTAACGAAAAAGAATATACCTATTTACGTGGTTCGGAGATAAAACTCCTACTCCACGGCTGCCCGTAAGTTAGACGATCCCTAATCCGTCGGTGGATGATTCCCCGGAGAACCTCCGGCTAGATCTCGTAGCTCCTTGTGGGTGGAGAAACCTCACCACAACTTCAGGACACTACCTGAGCACAATAGGCTACTAACCAACTCTATCCAAGCAAGTTTCGCCAAGGAAGAAAGGCCTTAAACGAGCTCCCTTAAATAGAGCTCGAGTCTCATATGGTCGCTACCTGTTGACTGGTCCGGGACCAGTCGACTGGTCCCACTCAGATTCAACGTTTCAAGCCCAACGTTTGAATCTCCAGCCACCACCAGTCAACTGCCCCCATAGCAGTCGACTGATATTTCTGTGGTATTTATCAGTTAACTGCCTCACCTATGTTTTCCTTCCCGAGTACAATTCTCTCAGCACTCGATCCTTAGGATTTACCAAGTACAGTTCCCTCAGCACTCGACCCCTCACTACTCAGCTGACTCTTCACCAGCAGCCTCGATCTGTAGCCTTCACGGCCTCTTCGACTTTGGCCCACGCCCCTCAGATGCGCACGCAAGCCCACGGCTTTCCTCCATGCCATTCTTCACGTACGCCTTGAAGTTCATGTCCCTCGGCTCATCGTCCCTGCTATCCATGTGTAAGATGTGTATACTGAAAGACTTGCCTCTTTTATATATATGATCATCTTTATTTTGAAAATAAAATCACAACAACACTATGTGCTTGTTTATATTAGTACATGCATAAAAGTCTTTTACTTCGCATTGTAGATAACATGGTGTATGGTGTTACATGGAAAATCATGTTATCAGTCCTTTGCTTAGTATAAGTAGAGACTCACAGCCGAGATTGAATTGGGCAAACCATCCGGATGATTGTAGTGTAATTAGGTGTGGTTGGTCATGACCATAGAATTACACTAGTGTGCTTTGAGTACATTGAGCAAGACCAAAACCAGAGGATGTCCAATTTGTACTGACTTGATAATTGGATAGGACCTCAGATTTTATTATGGAGTACGATCCCTAAATCCCGATATAATAACGGGCATATATTATTAATTATTATATCTTTGATTTACCAATGAGCGAGATCTATTCTATTAAATCGATAGGCCCGATAAGTTGGGAGATAATATTAATAATATGGTGTGTTATTGATTATTGACAGAATCTGTATCCTGGTGAGTCGGGATGATGATGCCCCCTTGATGAGCTCAAAAGGTTCATCATGTTAAACCCTGCAGGTGGATTTGATCCGACATGATGATAAGTTGAGTGTTACTAATCAAGGATCTAGAAGTTAATTAATTTGAATTGTCAGTAATTTAAATTAATTAACGAGCATTCGATATCTTAAACATGGGGGATGGACGACTCGTAATATGTGGAGCCTATATGAAAATATGGGGGTTGGTGAGGAAGTTCAATTAAGATCTTTTAGTGGAATGGATCTTAATTAATGGATTGGTTTTAGATCCATTAGTGGGCCAAGATCCAACTCCTCCTCTTGGTCCCTACCTTAGCCCTATATAAACCCCATGGGATCATGAAACCAAGGCTAATTCAATTGATCATCAACCTAGGTTTTTCTCTCCTCTCCCTCACCTTCTCTCTCCTAGGTCACCTTCTCTCCCCAATGATCCAGGCGCCTCAATGAACCAGGTGCCTGAGTCATTCAGGCGCCCATGAGGTCTAGGGCGCCCTGGATGAAAGTCTTATCAGTTGTTGCGAGTTCGGCGCGAGGGTGGAGTTTGACCAAGGCAACTGAGGCGCCTCCTTCAACACAGACACCCAGTAAAAGGCCTATATAAAGGTCTTCGACCCCTCAACTCAACACAACAATTTGAAGATCATTCTGAGCCTTCCAATTGATGAAAAGCACTAACAATGAAGCTCTGCGACCAAGGAAGCTCCGAGAGGAAGTGCGCAGCACTTCGGAGTTCCAGATCGGCCTAGTCTTCGACTCTTTCTGTATGGTTTGATTTACTTTCCGTATTTAATTTCTTTCTAAATTGGTGTGCCTTCGTGATCTCGGTTCTCGGTATGCAAAAAAAATTTTCTGAGTAAAAATATGTAAAAAAATGCATAAAATTTGCAAAAATTCTTTGAAAGTACTTAGTATAATTTTTGAATGCATATTTTTACTCAGAAAGAATTTTTGCATACTTGTGCTTAGAAAAATTTATGCATTTCAAAAAAAAAATTTACTTACAATGATTTCGTGCACTTGAAAACATATATTTTTTCTTTTAGGAAAAATTGAACTTAGAAAATTTTCAACTAAAAAAATATACTCATAAAAGATTATGCACTTAAAACAAATTATGTACTTTGGAAAATATTGTGCACTTTGGAAAATATTGTGCACTTTAGAAAAATATTAGTATTTTGAAAGAAATTTTGCACTTTTTATAAAATAATACTAGTACTTTTGAGAAATGTTTTGCACTTTTTGAAAAATGCAAGTACTTTAGAAAAATATATTGAACTTTTTGAAAAATGTAAGTACTTTTGAAACATATCATAAATTTTTTGAACAATATAAGTACTTTTGAAAAATTTTATGCATTTTTTGAAAAATAAAAGTACTTTTGAAAAATATTATGCATTTTTTGAAAAATATAAGTACTTTTGAAAAATTTTATGTATTTTTTGAAAAATATAAATACTTTTAAAAAATTTTATGCATTTTTTGAAAAATATAAGTACTTTTGAAAACTATTATGCATTTTTGAAGGATATTTGAAAACTCCTCTCTAGTTTGCCACAATCTTAGGAAACCTTGTTAACTATAAGGACATTTCTCTAAGTGTCCTGGAAATTCTCCAAACTCAAGTAAATATTATTTTCAAAAGGAATTCTATAAGCAAAAAAAATATGTTTTTGAAAGTGATAGTATCATATTTTCATAAAATAAAAGATGACAGTGTTTTGAAAAAAAAATCCTTATGTTTTCAAAAGAATTTAAAAATACAGTGCATGAACACATATTATTTTGAAATGTTCAATAATTCTTATAGTTTGGCCGCCCCCTAAACCAGACGCAGTCCTTGGAAACTTGTTGACTACAAGTACTCTTCCTCTGAGTCTTTAGGGTTTAGTTCAGACCACAAGAATTATCTAATAATTTCAAAAACTAATTGTCAAAAATATTTTCTTTTGATTTAGACTCCTCCTAAATTTGACACATCCTAGGAGTCCTTGTAGATTATGAAGTAGACTTTCTCTATGTCTTTAGGGTTTATCAAAATCAACAGAACAATTTTGAATGACATTTTGAGTATGATAATTTTCAAGGAGATACTTTTTGAAAACACAATAAGCCTTTTTGAAAAACATAAGTGATAGTAATTTTTAAAGCACAGTTTTTGAAAAAAAAATATTTGAAGTGATAGTGATTTTTAAGCACAGTTTTCGAAAAACATTTTGAAATGATAGTGATTTTTAAGCATAATTTTCAGAAAATATTTAAAAGAATAAAAATACTCCCCCTGTATCCGACACTGTTTGACTCTATTTATGTGCCTTAAGGGACTTTAGTGTTGACCTAAAAGCTTGTGTCTAATTGTGTAGGTTAAACAAATTTTTGAAAACGGTATAATTTTGAAAATGTATAATATATATAAGCACTCAGACAAGCATGAAATCCATAAAAACATTATTATGTTAAAGCACTATTTTGAAAATAGATTTTAAAAAATATTCTAAGAATTTTGGAAAACAATTTTTGAAAAGCATTTTTCAATTTATTAGTCCTTAACATCCCACCCATTCTAGATGTCTCAGTACAAGCAAGCATGGTTGCATTATGAGTGTATTGTGAGATGCTTGAATAATTTTCCTTTGAACTTAAATCTAAGACTTAATTAAAACTTGTGTTAGATTCAAATTTATCAAATAGTAAATTGAATTTGATTTTCGGTAATCGGCTTCCAGGTCTTGGCGAGGCACAGAGGCCTTCTTTGGCCGTAGCCTTATTGGAGCAACAACCCTTTCCTTGACAATGCCTTTTATCGAAAGTTCATTTTCAAAATTACTTCTTGAAAATTTTTTGTCTAACTAGCTTAGGTTTTGGATCGGTAGCTTCGGGTAGTTCCACCAGACTAAACAGACCAAGTAGGGTACACCTTAACCCACTTGACCTTATTAGAAGGGCTTCCCTAACGTACTATCATCTCACCTCCACCTAATACTATGTTGTTCAAGTTTCAATTAGTCTTTTTCCTATAACTGTTCTAAATCATGCATAAATTTAAATATGAATGTAATGACATATATAAAAAAATAGCAAATGCATGAGCATGGCAGTTATGTATGAGTCAAACAATTCAAATCATTTTACTTAAGTTTCTAATGATGTATCAAATTCCCGATTTGATACATGTCGTGTGAACCCGTAAATATGTCAACCCACTTTGACATATTTAATATTATTAAATTGATTGTTGCAGTTTGGGTAAGATTTTATTTAATTTGAGTTTAAGTTATTTAAGAATTAATTGGATTTTTGTTAATTGACATTAACTTAATTATGAATTAATTAAGGTTGAATTAATTAAGAATTAATTGAAGTTGAAGTTGAATTAATCAAGAATTAATTAATGTTAAATTGATTAAGGATTAATTAAAGTTAAATTAATCAAGAATTAATTAAAGTTAAATTGATTAAGGATTAATTAAAGTTAAATTAATCAAGAATTAATTAAAGTTAAATTGATTAAGGATTAATTAAAGTTAAATTGATTAAGGATTAATTAAAGTTAAATTGATTAAGGATTAATCAAAGTTAAATTGATTAAGGATTAATTAAAGTTAAATTAATTAAGGATTAAATTATGTAAAACAATTAATTATGATTTATTTAAGGTTGAAATAATTAAGGTAAAAATTGTTAAGATTTAATTTGATTTAGGTTTCAAAATTTCTAGGTTAATTAATAGTTGTGGGTTTAGCTCCGTCATTGTCATTATTTCAAAAATGTCTGATTTATTGACTATTTCTTTTTTATTTAATTTCTCAAAATTTTCTAACAATTCTGATTTGTTTGACTTTTTGTAAATTTTATTAACTGTAGTCTTGATTCTAGAAAATTCAATTTCCTCCTCATCCTCATCATCAAAATCATATCTTTTATATCTTCATAATAAGTGGAGTAGTTTTCTAGGCTACTAGTTAATGTTTTATAATTTACTTCAGGATTATCCAAAAATTAATAATTAAATTATTATCTTAAAATATTTCATCTTCACTATCCTCAGAAATATCAGAGTTAATTTTATCCTTATCCTCAGAAATATCTTCAATAAAATTATCCTTATCCTTAGAAATATTTTCAGAAAAATCATCCTTATCCTCATAAATATGTTCAAAAATTTCAAAATTGTTTTCAAGATAATCCTCAAAATCTTCAGGCTTTTTAGAATTAATATTATCAGAATTTTCAGAATTAATATTATCAGAATTTTCAGAATTAATATTATCAAAATTTTCAGTATTAATATTATCAGAATTTATTTTAGAAATTATTGAATTGACATTAATGATTAAAAGTTAATTTCTGATATTTTCACATTATCTACATTTTGTAATTGGTCATGCAAAATATTGATTTGACTATTCACAATGTTTAATTTTTCAGAAAAATTATTTATGTTATCTACATAAGATAGTGCAGGAATTTGAAAATCTTTTCGAATGTAAATTTTTCGTACTTTTGTCAGACACTGATTCTTGTAGTGTCTATACTTTTTGCATTTGAAGCATTTGATGTAACTTTTGTCCCACCAGACTCCGTGTGCTGGTACTTCCTTTATTGTCGGTGGTGTAGACCGAGTCTTACGAGTAGGACACTGATTTTTATAGTGTCCTCTCTCCCTGCACTTAAAACACGTAATATGAAATTTAAAAATTGACATTCTTAAAAGAAAATGTACCTGATTCACCCCTGGGCTCCCCCTCAACTCCTAGCGTCTTTGCTCCGTCGGCTTTTAGTCCGGTGAAGAGCGACCAGACTCTGATACCACTTGTGGGGACCGGTGCCGTCGATAGAGGGGGGGTGAATATCAACCGTAAAAATTTTTGTGGAAAGTCGTAGAAAACTCGTCTTTCGAATGTTCGTTCTAATCACAGAGTTAGTAGCACAGCGGAAAATAAAAAGGAACGAAAATAAAAGACAACACAGCATGCACATCGGATTTTTTACTTTGTTCCCAACCCCCCAGGGTCAGTACTCTGAGGCCTAAGCACGGAAAACGCCCGTCCACTAATGGTCTCCTTTCCAGACTTTTCGGAGGTGGAGAAACTCGTCTTACAATGCAAGATTTACAATCAAAAATATTAAAGAAATTAAGTACAGAAAGAGAATCAAACCAAACAGAATGAGTCGAAGACTCGGCCGATCTGGAACTCTGAAGTGCCGCGCACTTCCTCCAGGAGCTTCCTTGGTCACAGAGCTTCGTCATTAGTGCTTTGTCGTCACTTGGAAGGCTCAGAATGATCTTCGAATTGTTGTGTTGAGTTGAGGGGTCGAAGCCCCTTTTATAGGCCTTTTACTGGGCGCCTGTGTTGAAGGAGGCGCCTCAGTTGCCTTGGTCAAACTCCATCCTCGCGCCGAACTTGCAACAGCTGATAAGGCTTTCATCCAGGGTGCCCTAGACCTCCAGGGCACCTGAATGACTCAGGCGCCTGGTTCATTGAGGCGCCTGGTTCACTGGGGTGCCCTGGTTAATGGGGGCGCCTATTAGCCTATTTTCCAGCCCTGTTGTGTGTTTGTTTGCCTGCTTTGTCTTCAATTTTAGGTATCTGCAAGATACATAAATACAAGGTAAACACATGTATATCCTTAGCCTTAAGGGTTTGGTTCTGACTTCGGATTTCCCGCGAAACCCTAGGTAGAACCGACGCCTAAGTTTCCATCCCGGGGAATGCGCCTTTCACCTACTCCTCTCAGGAGACGGTTGCCACCCGACCCATCCGGTTGAACTTTTGCCCAGCTTTACTCACCAAGACTTTTGCCCAACCCTCCAACCAGGACCTTGTGCCTAGTCCACGACTAGGACTTATTGCCCAATTCCACAAACCAGGACTTCGGTGCCCAGCCCTCGGCCAGGACTTATTTCCCAATTCCATGAACCAGGACTTCGGTGTCCAGACCTCGGCCAGGACTTATTGCCCAATTCAACAAACCAGGACTTCGTGTCCAACCCTTGGTAAGGTCTTAGGTGCCCAACCTGTGGCTAGGACTTAGTGCCCAATCCATGATCAGGATTTAGTGCCCAATTCTTCGAACCAGGACTTATTGCCTAGGTTAACTAGGACTTTCTTTTACTTTTGTACTCCTTTCTTGACTAACCCTTCTATGTTCAAGGTATTACAAACTTAAGCATATTGTTAAACATTGAAACACTTAGAGGAGGACATCACTGATGCTTCTTGCACCAACACTAGCTACAATACTTACGGAGAATAAACTTACTGGACCCAACTATATTGACTGGAAGAGAAACCTTGACATTGTCCTTACTGCTGAAGAGTACAAGTATGTACTCTTTGAGGACTGTCCCAAAAGGCCTAGCGAGAACTCTAGCGAAGAGTAGAGGGAGCGCTTTAAGAAGTGGGTTAAGGTAGATGAGATGGCGCAGTGCTACATTCTGGCATCTATGTCGAATGTTTTGCAACATCAGCATCAGGTCATGCCCACTGCTTATGCAATGATGCTAAACCTCAAGGAGCTCTTCGGGCACCAAGGTCGGGCCGCTAGGCAGGTTGTGATGAAGAACCTGATGATGACTACTATGGTCGAAGGGACACCCGTTAGGGATCATGTCCTGAAAATGATGGCTCACCTCAATGAGATTGAGGTACTGGGAGCACAAATCGAGGGGGAAACCTAGGTTGATATTATATTCCAGTCTTTGCCTAGGAGTTTTGAGCAGTTCCGGCTCAACTATAACATGAACAAGCATGATTATACGTTGGGGGAACTGCTAGGAGAACTCCAGGCGGTAGAGGGGCTATTTCGTCAGAGGTCACTGGCCTTAGTGACTCAAAGGGTTTCTGCTTCTATGCCGAATGGCAGGAAGAATAAGAAACAAGGAGGGTTCAAGAAGGTAGCAGCATCACAGGGACCTCGGACTGGCGTGAAGAAGCAGAAAGGCAAGTGCTTCACGTGTAAGCAAACTGGACACTGGAAGGCGGACTGTCCCCGTCGTCAAGACAAAGGTATTTCCTCATGCTTAATCGTTGAAATATGTTTAGCGGTGCTATCTACCAGTACCTAGTGTGTAGATACGGGAGCCACTGATCATGTTTGCCATTAAATAAAATATAAATATAGAATATTGAAAAGTTAACCGAGAGGTTTTATCCTCTTACAATTTTATTAATAATTTAAAAGGAGATTTTATCCTTCTAGCTAAGCTTTACGTGACAATTTTAAGCATTAGTAGGGATAATTTTATTCTCTAAAAAGAAGAAATACGAATAATTTAAATGATAATTTATCCTCCACCAAGGCTTTAGATAAGGAATAATTTTATAAATTCAACTACAAAATCTAATTAAATAAATTCTGTAAAATAGAGTTAATGCATTTAGAATCTAATTAAATAAATTCTGTAAAATAGAGTTAATGCATTTAGAATCTAATTAAATAAATTCTGTAAAATAGAGTTAATGCATTTAGAGTTAATTAGACCCCGTCCAAACCTGGATAAGGATCTAACCAGGACTCAACCGAGGTCACCAAAATGGGCCTAAGTTGGACCGCGCCTACAGTCCTAAAATAGGACCCGTCCTCACTGGTTCGCTCCTCCAGTGACTTACCTCACTTACCTCGTGCAGCTCTACTCAACTTCTTAACCCACCAGGTCTTCCTGCCAGGGCTCAACCACCCTGGTCTTTTTGCCAAGTTTCAACCAACTTGGGCTTCAGCCAGTTGTCAGGCCCCGTGAACCCAACTGGACTTCTCGCCAGGACTCAACCACCCTGGACTTCCCGCCAGGACTCAACCACCCTGGACTTCAGCCTGGTGTCAGGTCCTAAGTCTTTCAACCCTGCACACTTAGTAAAGAGGTCAAAACCAAAAGCAAGTCTAACTTTAACCTATTTGTCATTCATCAAAACTCAGGTTTAACTATTAGTGCAAATTGCACCAACAATCTCCCCCTTTTTGATGCAATGACAACCTGGGTTAAAGTTAGAAAATACCAGATAAAGCAATGAGTCCAAGAATAATATGCAAATGACATGCTCTAAGATCAGAAATTTTTAATTTTCTAACTCAACCCTTAAACCCTCCCCCTTTGGCATTCATCAAAACAAAGCAATAATAAGTGCGCAAGCATCAGAAATAAAACAAGCAATCAAGTAATATGCCAGCCAAGTAAAAAATACTTTAAGTATTTGGGGAAGAAAAAATGCTTAACAAGCATACTAAGTTTCTGAACTGATTCAGAGGGGTAAGTCAAATTCTTAATTTAACACAAACAATCTGAGAGCATAAATGTTAAAGGAAATGACTAGGTGTAAATTTAGAAATGACTTTTTGAACACCATTTTCAAAAATTAAAAAGGCTACCTTCAAAATCTTAATCTTTTCCAAAATAAAGAATATCTCAAGGCAAATTAATGAAAAAGAGAAGATTTTCCAAAATTTTCTTTTCAAAGGATCATTTAGAATATTTTCAGGATTAATTTGAGAAAAAAATTTCAAGATATATATATATATATTTTTTAAATCCTTGTTCAATTAAAGAAGATATTTTCTAAAACTGTTTTTACTAAACATTTTTGAGAGTTAGAATACAAAATATAAACTCAAGCTCCCCCTGAACCAAGTAAGAAAGTTTAGCCCATTTTCTAAGCAGAATTGGTTAAATTTTTGATTTTTGAATTCCCCGCCGTTATCGCTCCTAAGTCTTTTAATTTTAATCCCTTTTTCATTTTCTACTAATTTACAAAATTGAGTAAACATATTAAAAGTTTCATCTTTATTTTTTAAAAATTTTACCCAGGTAAATCATGAATAGTCATCTATGATTACTAAACAGTAAAGGTTTCCACTAATTGATTTTACCCCATGTGAGTCAAATAGGTCTAGGTGAATTAATTCAAGAATTGACTTAGTTTGAGTTTGACTAGTTGGTTTGTGGGTTGACCTAGTTTGTTTTCCTTGTTGACATGCGTTACATAAGGTTGACTCAAGGTTAGATAACTTTGGTATGCCTCTAATTAAACCTTTTAGTTTAGGTAGTTTTCTGAAGTGAGTGTGTGAAAGTCTCCTATGCCAGAGCCAAGTCTCATCCTTATGGGTTAAAAGACAATTTTCTAAGAGACAGGTTAACTTAATTTCATAAATGTTATTGTGCCTAAGTCCTCTAAGTGTGATGTTTGGGTTGTCATTGTGTTTAATCATACATTCATTGGATAGGAACCTAACCTTATAACCAGTGTCACACAATTGGCTAATACTCAGTAAATTGAAGTGAAAATTTTCAACAAGTAATACATTTGTAATTATAAAATCAGACTCAAGTTCAATATTACCTAGGCCAATTGCCTTAAGTTTACCGTTATTTCCAAAAGCAACGGTCCCTAGTCTTTTGTACTTGAGTTCTGTAAATTTGGTGGGATCCCCAGTCATGTGTCTGGAGCACCCACTGTCAATAATCCATTTATTTACCTACAGTTAAGTAAAAGATTTAGAACTTAGGTTAAGTTTTTGAATTTTTTTTTTTTAAAATTTAAGAAAATTTTAAACATCCTAAAGAATTTAAAACTTGAATTTGAATTTTGAATTTTATTAATTTTTGAATTTAAATTTTGAATTTGAATTTTATGAATTTTTGAATTTGAATTTTGAATTTGAATTTTATGAATTTTTGAATTTGAATTTTATTAATTTTGAATTATGAATTTGAATTTTATTAATTTTTGAATTTGATTTTTGAATTAATTTGAATTTTAGTAATTTTGATTTTGTTAATTTGAATTTTGAATTTTGAATTCGTTAATTTGAATTTTGAATTTTGAATTCGTTAATTTAAATTTTGAACTTTGATTTTGTTAGTTTGAATTTTGAATTTTGAATTTGTTAATTTGAATTTTGAATTTTGAATTTGTTAATTTGAATTTTGAAATTTGATTTTGTTAATTTGAATTTTGAAATTTGATTTTGTTAATTTGAATTTTGAATTTTGATTTTGTTAATTTGAATTTTGAATTTGATTTTAGTTAATTTGAATTTTGAAATTTGATTTTGTTAATTTGAATTTTGAAATTTGATTTTGTTAATTTGAATTTTGAAATTTGATTTTGTTAATTTGAATTTTGAAATTTGATTTTGTTAATTTGAATTTAGAATTTTGATTTTGTTAATTTGAATTTTGATTTTGTTAATTTGAATTTTGATTTTGTTAATTTGAATTTTGAAATTTGATTTTGTTAATTTGAATTTTGAAATTTGATTTTGTTAATTTGAATTTTGAATTTTGATTTTGTTAATTTGAATTTTGAATTTTATTTTAGTTGTCCTTATTCATCTCTCTTGATCTAAGTTGTCAATCAAAGGGATCCTATGATTTGTGTGAGATAAGTTTGAGTTTGATTTATAAAAGTTAATCTGACCTTTTGTTAGATTCAGGTTTGACAAGAAGCAGTTTAAAAGTATACTTCCATTATTGGTTTCCAGGCCGTGGCGAGGCACAGAGGTCTTTTTTGGCTGAAGCCTTATTGGATCAACACCCACTTTCTAGGCAAAACCGCTTAAGGAAGTTGTACTTTTAACCTACCTATTGAAACTCCTTGGTCTAACTAGTCTAGGATGTGGCGAGGTAGCTTCGGCTAGTTCCACTGGGCTAAGAAGACCAAATAGAGGACGCCTTCCCCTACCTGACTCCTTAGATCAGCTTCCCTAACGTACTATCAGCTCGCCCTACCCTGGTACTGAGTAGGTCAAGTGTCAGACTAACTTTTGAAACTAGTCCTAGGTACCCAGACGGGTAAAGGGTGACTTTGAGGTGCCAACTAATTTGGAGCTTCCCCCTAAATTGTAGACTGGGTGTCTAGGGTCAATGTAGTGGATGTCCCTTTTTGGGACATAAAGTTGATTCTGACCTACTTGCTTTGTTAGGTAAGCTTTCGGAACCCACGCTTTTCGTTGATTTTTGCGGGGGTGGATAAAGGAGATAAAGGATCTTTGGGCTGATCCTGATTTATATCCTATCCCAGATTTATTGTACATGCCCTTTTGTGATCCAAGAATGAGGTCAAGGTTCTTGGATCGGGTTGTGAAAGTTGCTAGTAGATCCTTAAGTTTTAGGACTTCGCCCTTTAGAGTGGAGTTTTCAGTTTCAAGCTCAATTGTCTTTTGATTTTGAGTTTGTTCAGTTAATGTTCTGGTATTAATTAATTGCTCCTTAAGGTCTTGATTTTCCTTAAGGAGCTGGTCATTCCTAGATTCAGATGCAAGTAATTTTTTATTTAAAATGGAAATAATCTTAAAAAAAATTTCATTAACTGAATCTAAATATACCTTAGTTGAGTCGTCCGAAAAGAGTCCGATCTCTTGACTCGACTCGTATTCGGAATCTTCGTCGTGCTCCGAGTCCGACCCGGGTCCAGTTGCCATTAGCGCGAGGTAGCTTGTCTTCTTTGGTGGTTCATAGTCAGAGTCATCCGAACTCTCATCCCAGGTGGCTTGAAGAGCCTTCTTCTTCTTGCTTTTCTTTGATTGGTCCTCCGTTTTGTAGGGACATTCATGTTTGAAGTGTCCTTTTCTATTGCAACCGAAGCAGGTTATTTTGCTTTTGTCTCCATAACTGGTTGGCTTCATTATCTTTTGGAAATCTCTTTTCGAGAATTTGCTTTTCTTTTTGGCGAGGACTTTTCTTACTAAGTTAACCATTTGTTCCTCGTCATCTGAGTCTGAGTCTGACTCTTCTTCTGATTCTTGAATTTTCTTCTTCGACTTGACTTCTTTTGAAGAGCCTACAAACAAAGCAATTCCTTTCTCGGCCTTGGCGTTAGTTTGTTCGTGCAGTTCTAATTCACAGAATAGTTCATCTAAATTTATTTTGGAAAGATTCCTAGAAATTTTATAAGCATCTATGATGGATGCCCATAAAGAGTTTCTAGGAAAGGCATTTAGTGCATACCTTATAATATCTCTATTTTCTTGTTTGTGCCCAATGAGGTGGAGTCCATTTAGTATGTCCTTGATCCGGGCGTGGAGTTGGCTTGCAGACTCACCTTCCTGCATTTTTATGTTAAATAATTTATTCAATAACAAATCTCTTTTTGTTACCTTCGCATCTGAGGTGCCTTCATGCAGTTCAATCAGTTTGTCCCAAAGTTCTTTGGCAGATTCAGTTGGGCCGATACGGTTCAATTCCTCTTTGGTTAGTCCGCATTGGAGTGTGTTCTGTGCTTTGAACTCAATCTGATCCCTTTTCTTCATTTCTAGGTTCCATCTGTCATGCTTCAGTAGTGCATTGTTTCCCTCGTCCATTGGTGGTTCGTAGCCAGATTGCACCGCGAACTATTGATCCATATTAGTCTTTAGGTACACCTCCATTCTTCGTTTCCAGTAAGGGAAGTCTTCCCCATTGAAGAGCGGAGGACGGGCAGTACTATATCCTTCACCTTGAGTCATCTGAAATAGACAACAACAAAAACACTTGTTCCAAGACTAGGTCTTGGATTAGTAGTGTGGTAGGAAAAGGAGAAGAAAGGAACAAAAAATGACTCGAAATGGTGTTGCCCAAATTCGAGTAAAATCGATAGAAAATATCTAAATTTAGGCAACAATACCTAATTTAGATCGTGCAGTGAAAACACAAAAACAAACGAAAAAGAATTGGATTTCCCCCGGCTCTTATGGTGGTTGCACCGATACAGAGCGAACTTTGCTCTGATACCACTTGTAGGACCGATGCACGTGAGAGGGGGGGTGAATCACGTGACTTTTAAAATCTTCGTTATAAAATCAGAGTCGATAGAAAATTGTACGATGCTTTTTATAACGTGCGCAGCGGAAAAATTAAAACGAAATGCGAAAGCGAAAAATAATTAAAAAAATTACACGAGGAGTTATACTTCGTTCGGAGCCTTCGCCGACTCCTACTCGAAGGCCCAGGTTCCTTGAACCTTTCCTGTGGGCAATCCACTAAAAACCTCTACCGACAAACTACCGATAGAGTGATTCGAATACAAGATTGGGCGGAAGTGTAACAGCCCTACACTTCCCCCTTAAATAATTTAAGTGCAGAAAGAAAAAATTCGTTACCTAACACTTAGATTTATCTGAAGCAGCTTGGGTGTTGGGAGCGATCTTCCAGCAGCGGTCGGACAGCGTCGAGTCAAAACACAAACCGCAGCAGAGGAGCATGGAAGCAAGAGAGCGCCAAAGCTTGAACCAGAATCAAATTTTCTTATCTGTTAGAGGGCTTGCTTGCTTCTATTTATAGTGCCTCGATGCATGATCTTCTCAGCTCAAATTTTATCCATCAACAAGATAAAATAATTTAAAAAAATAATGTTTCTATCCTTTGCTTCAATTAAGAAAATAATTTAAATAAAATATAAATACAGAATATTGTAAAGTTAACCGAGAGGTTTTATCCTCTTACAATTTTATTAATAATTTAAAAGGAGATTTTATCCTTCCAGCTAAGCTTTACGTGAGAATTTTAAGCATTAGTAGGGATAATTTTATTCTCTAAAAAGAAGGAAATACGAATAATTTAAATGATAATTTATCCTCCACCAAGGCTTTAGATAAGGAATAATTTTATAAAATTCAACTACAAAATCTAATTAAATAAATTCTGTAAAATAGAGTTAATGCATTTAGAATCTAATTAAATAAATTCTGTAAAATAGAGTTAATGCATTTAGAATCTAATTAAATAAATTCTGTAAAATAGAGTTAATGTATTTAGAGTTAATTAGACCCCGTCCAAACCTGGATAAGGATCTAACCAGGACTCAACCGAGGTCACCAAAATGGGCCTAAGTTGGACCGCGCCTACAGTCCTAAAATAGGACCCGTCCTCACTGGTTCGCTCCTCCAGTGACTTACCTCACTTACCTCGTGCAGCTCTACTCAACTTCTTAACCCACCAGGTCTTCCTGCCAGGGCTCAACCACCCTGGTCTTTTTGTCAAGTTTCAACCAACTTGGGCTTCAGCCAGTTGTCAGGCCCCGTGAACCCAACTGGACTTCTCGCCAGGACTCAACCACCCTGGACTTCCCGCCAGGACTCAACCACCCTGGACTTCAGCCTGGTGTCAGGTCCTAAGTCTTTCAACCCTGCACACTTAGTAAAGAGGTCAAAACCAAAAGCAAGTCTAACTTTAACCTATTTGTCATTCATCAAAACTCAGGTTTAACTATTAGTGCAAATTGCACCAACACCTCAGGGTTTGTGTTTACTTTAGGAGGTGGAGCTATTGTTTGGAGGAGTGTCAAGCAGAAATGCGTGGTGGACTCCACCATGGAAGCTGAGTATGTGGCAGCCGCAGAGGCAGCCAAGGAAGTTGTATGGCTCAGGAACTTCATCATGGACTTGGATGTGATTCCTGGTTTGCCCAGATCTATCACAATCTTTTGTGGTAACAGTGGTGCAGTTGCAATCTCGAAGGAACCACAAGCCCATAAGGCGAGTAAACACATAAAGCGCAAGTACCACCTGATACGAGTAATCGTAAAGCGAGGAGAAGTGGCTGTCGCCAAGATTGCATCAGAGGACAACCTGGCGGATCCTTTCACTAATGCTCTCCCAGCTAGAGCTTTTGATCGGCATGTGGAGGATATGGGAGTCAGATGTATGGCAGTAAGAGAACAGCAAAGTCTTTAAGTATAAGTGAGAGATTGTAAGATGTGTATACTGAAAGACTTGCCTCTTTTATATATATGATCATCTTTATTTTGAAAAGAGAATCACAATAACACTAGGTGCTTGTTTATATTAGTACATGTATAAAAGTCTTTTACTTCGCGTTGTAGATAACATGGTGTATGGTGTTACACGGAAGATCATGTTATCAGTCTCTTGCTTAGTATAAGTAAAGGCTCACACCGAGATGGAATTGAACAAACCATCGGGATGGTTGTAGTGTAATTAGGTGTGGTTGGTCTTGACTATAGAATTACACTAGTGTGCTTTGAGTATATTCAGCAGGACCAAAACCAAAGGTTGTCCAATTTGTACTGACTTGATAATTGGATAAGACCTCAGATTTTATTATGGAGTACGATCCCTAAATCCCGATATAATAACGGGCATATATTATTAATTATTATATCTTTGATTTACCAATGGGTGAGATTTATTCTGTTAGATCGATAGGCCCGGTAAGTTGGGAGATAATATTAATAATATTGTATACTGTTGATTATTGACTGAATTCATGTCCTGGTGAGTCGGGATGATGATGTCCCCTTGATGAGCTCAAAAGGTTCATCATGTTAAACCCTGCAGGTGGATTTGATCCAACATGATGATAAGAATAAGTGGTACTCATCAAGGATCTAGAAGTTAATTAATTTGAATTATCAGTAATTTAAATTAATTAACGGACATTCGATATCTTAAACACGGGGGGGTGGAAAACTCGTAATATGTGGAGCTCATATGAAAATATGGGGGTTGGTGAGGAAGTTCAATTAAGATCCTTTAGTGGAATGGATCTTAATTAATGGATTGGTTTTAGATCCATTAGTGGGCCAAGATCCAACTCCTCCTCTTGGTCCCTACCTTAACCCTATATAAACCCCATGGGATCATGAAACCAAGGCTAATGCATTTGATCATCAACCTAGGCTTTTCTCTCCTCTCCCTCACCTTCTCTCTCCTAGGTCACCGGCAGCACAAGAAGAGAAGAGAGAAGAAGAGATCAATTGGTGTGCCTTGGTGATCTCGATTCTCGGTAGCTCGTTGCCCACACGACGTCCGGGAGGGAAGGGACATAAGGTAGAAGGCTACGAGATAAAAGGAAGGTATAACTCTTCCTTTGGTTCTCATTGTTCTTATTGTTTTACTTCGTCATTTCATGTGAATTAATTAATTATTTTGATTTTGTATCATAGCTAATAATTAATTAATTGGACCCCAACCATAAACACAAAAATCGGCGATCCACTCGTCGTCTCTTCCATGGTCGTTCGGTTAGGAGAATTACAAGGCACGATCTTTGTGATTGGCCAAGTTGTAATTTGTACCGAACGATACGATGACAAGATGGTCGTTGGGAGATGGGTCATTATTCGGATTAATTTTTAATCCGTAGACATGAAGAGGTCTCTCAAGGACGGCCAAGTATTCACTTAGGAAACCCGCCAAGTCATACCCAACACCATGGTGCCTCGGGTGCGCACACAAGCCCACGGCTTGCCTCCATGCCACCCTTCACCTGAAGACATTCAACCAAGTCTATGTGTACATGCAAACCTGCACACTCACATACACATATTAGAACACAACAAACCCTAACTTAACCATATTGACACACACATCAAAGCCCATGATCCTCCAGATCATACTTGGGCCGATTGCCCTAACAATCTCCCTCTTTTTGATGTGTTGCAATATGTTTAAGTTAGGTAAACAAAAACAACAATAGCAATTGAAAATTAAAAGCATAGCAAACAAGAGGCAACCTCCCCCTTAACCTATGCCTTCTCCCAATTTTCAATTCTCTACCCACAATACCAAGTTAAGTACACCCTAACTCAACACCATAAGTTTTCCTAAGTCATGTTGAACCTAACTTAACTCCACAAGTTCTCCCCCTTTGACACCATTAAAAAAATTACCCCAAGCAATCATACCCCTAGTGCCAAAAAGAACTCACTTTATTTCTGAAAACCCCCTCAGAAATCACCAAACAGGAATACCAGTCGATGCCCTCTGTTTCCCGCAAATCACAGAGACATCAGTCGACTGCCCCCAGGGTAGTCGACTGATACAGTCTATACTTGAAATCCCAGCCGAATTTCAGAATCCTATAGAAAATTCTATAAAATTCTGAAAAAATATAAAATTTTGTAAGCATATTTGTTAGGATATACTCCTAGAAAAATATAGTTTCGCGAAAAATACCAAATATGCTTGACTTTTGGTACAAACCCCAATTCTTTCAAAATGTATCATGTTTCAAGCCTTCATTGGATTTTATGTGTTTACCAAGGCTATCCTATACTATTTCAAACCTAGAATTGTTTTCAAATCGCCTTCCTTTCCTTTATCCATTCTCAATATGACAAAACCTCCCCCCCCCCCATTTATCTCTTAACCTTTAGATAAACATGCATCTATCAAATTTATCTTACATTTCATGTCATCAATACAACATTATTTCAATCATCACATCATGAACTGAAATAAAAGCAATATAAAATATGAAATCAAGGTTTCATACATAACTTGACATAAAGCATAGAGAAAGTCATAAGGGTCGTAGCCCCGAAGTAGTTAAATATTACAATTACAAAATAGGTGTTTGAGAGATAAAACATAAACCTAAGCCAAACACTCTCAACACTAAGTCATCACATCAGCTGAAACTACTCGTCATCGCCTAGAAGAGGAGGGGCCTGATACATGCGGTGCCATTACTACATCATGTCGTACATCTCGTCCTGCCGCAGCTGAAACCTCTGAAAGGTCTCTGTGAGCCCATGGACCTCCCCCTGAATAGCAGTCTGTACCTGCTGAAAACCCATCTGCTGCTGCTGAAACCCGTGGAAGTCCTCCCAGAGGCTGTGAACCTCAGACTGGAGCTGGGAGAACTGCTCAAGTGTAACTCCTCCAACGGGCTCCTCATCAGAACTGGACGAATTAAAGCGCTGTCTCCAGACTATCTCCCCCTACCGACACTCAATCCCTACCAAGGATAGCTATCATGCACCAATCTGATCATAGTCCTTGGACAGATGATGTACCTGACCGCTAGTTATGCAAATACCTCTAGACTCGAAAAACTCGGTCAGGACATGACAGAAAGGCATGTAAATCTTGTCATTTACACTGTGTGAAAAGTGAACAATGGAGGCAATGTCATGTAGGGTGACGTCAATATCTAATCGCCTCTCCAGTGCATACATCATTACCAAGTGAGAAAGCCGAATCTTCTACCTCCCCTTAGTAACGATGGGTAAGATACAGTCTAAGACAACTTTATACAATACGTTGCTAGCTGGACTCATTCGCTTAGCCTCAAAAAGGCGCTTTGTAGAAACTCAACATCTCTCAAAATAATACATATGAATCTGGTCCAGGGTCACTCCAGAAAGGTAAAAGGGTCGATAATTTTTAGAAAATAAGTAAATGCATTGCTGGAGGCCCTACACCCTAGAAATGATCCTAAGATTGCAGGTGTAAAAGGAATAAACACTCCTGCCACTACAGACTCATAAGTCCCATCATCGGGACTAATGCATGTAAGGTTTGCATAGAACTCTTTACACATGTCAATATTTTGGATCAAGAGAAATGATAGAGGGGGGTGAATAACGTAAAACATTCGGATTAAGAAATAGAGAATGCACAGTGGAAATTAACACAAACACATGCAAACACCAAGTTTTTACTTGGTTTGGAGTCGCGGTCGGCTCCTACTCCAAGGCCCACGGTCGTTGACCGTTTTCTGCGAGCAATTCTATATGTGCGCAAAAACAGTTTACAAGATGTATTACAAGACTAGTGCAGTAAACATAAAGGAAGCTCTTCGTTACCGACGTCCATTGTAGATTGTATTTTTGAAGCAGAGGGACGTCGTCGGTGCTTGTATCTCGAGTCGGGAGGTTTCCGGAGCAGAGCGTGAGCGTAGAAGAGCATGAATGCATTGGAAGAATTGATTGCTTGAAGCCTTGGGGCCGAGGGCCCTTTTATAGCCCTTGGGGGCGCCCGAACGTCGGGGGCGCCCCCCACGTGTCAGCTGATCCAGTTCCTCTCGGTCAGCTCTGATCCCTTCAAACTCAGGATCAGGCTTTGACGGGGGCGCCCGGGACGCTGGGGGCGCCCGGGTTGTCCGGGTCAACTCTTATCCGTTGGCTTTGCTGGCTTCTGCTTCGTTAGCTTGATCTGGGGCGCCCGGACCATCCGGGGCGCCTGGGAGCATGGGGGGCGCCCGGGAGCACGGGGGTGCCCCGCCCATAAGCTGTCGAAGCACTCTTTTTGCTTCATCAGTTTTGTATTTCCCTTGGGGGCGCCCGGGACACTCCGGGCGCCCTACTCAGCTACTGCCTCACTCCTTTGAGGCTCTCTGAGCAGCAGACACTCGTTCCTTCGATCCTGCATCCAGGGTTAGTCCAAAACTACATAAAGCAATAATATGTTAGTTTTATACAGCCTTAGCTGTCATGGTTCTGACTTTGGGTCTCCAAAATGGAACCCTAGGTCGAACCGACGCCTACTGTTCCCTCGACGGGGAACGCGTCCTCACCTACTCCTCTCAGGAGAATTTACCTATTGCCAACCGGCTCCTCCGGTTGGACTTTTGCCCAGCAGTCCTTCGCCAGGTGCCTAGCTGTCCTCGCCAGGTCTTTAGTACCAAGCTGTCCTTCGCCTGGTGCCTAGCAGTCCTTCGCTAGGTCTTTGGATCCTGGCAGTCCTTCGCCAGGTGCCTAGCAGCCCTTCGCTAGGACTTTGTATCCTGTAGTCCTTCGCCAGGTGCCTAGCAGTACTTCGCTAGGACTTTTCCTGCACACTTGAGTAACATTGTTAGATCACTAATAAACTTAACTTTGAATCCTTTGCCATTATCAAAATAAGGTTCGATATGGTGCTTCCTGCACCAACAAATATTAGCATCATGCTGACAATAAACCAATTTTTCTAGGCCAAAGTAGGTAATCATCTTAGAAATATGAGGAGTCTTCTCCTAAATGTATGTCCGGTTGAGATACCGACAATTCATCAAGACAAACTCATTTTCTGCAAATCTCTTCCAGCACTCCTCAGAACGGAACCGAGGTTTGTCCGGATCTACCTGACCTTGGTGAGATGATCCCTCACCCTTTCTTTTCTTTTGGACAACTCTAAAATTCAACCATACCCATGCATGTACCACACATTACCCCACAAAGAGGAAACATAAAGAAAAACATCCACAAAGGAACAAATTAGTTCCAAACTATGAACTAACTGTGAAAAATAAGTTACACACATAGTTACTGTTTGTCCCTTCATTGCATGGTGAAGATGGGTGAGGATTGTCTTGAGAGAAGAGGTTTTACTAGCCCTAGGTTTAGATTTGAGGTGGGAGGAGGCTAGAGAGGTGTTTTAGGGCTTGGAGAACACCTTAGATCAAGAGAAGAGTAGGTCGGGGAAGAAGGAATCTCGCAGGGGGTAGCACTGAAAACCCTACGTTCATCCACCCCCATGCGGCCTTTTCTATTTAAAAACCCCGCATATCAGTCGACTGCCTGATAAGTGTTATTTTGTTGATCATTTCAGGTTATTAAATCCATGTTTGACCCATATTTTACTTGCTTAATCTTGCATTTATGCTAGGTTCTAGAAATTACTGCTATTTTGGACTTAATTGCAAATCTCGATACATTTGAATTATTTTGCCACTAAATTGTTGATCTATTTTTGTAGGCATGAAAGGATCATGGACCTAGGTTATGCTAGGATAGATTTGAGTCGGAAGTGAAACTGGATCAAGTGATCAAGCTTCAAACAAATCTGGGCCGTCCGATTCAAAAGCAGCTAGATCTGAGCCATCTGGGAACCTCTGAGGCAATCCGAGCTAGGGTTAAGGTTGATCAAGCACTGAGGCCAAGATCTGAGATTTTCATCCAAATCAGAGATCATTCAACCGTTGGATCAAGCTCAGAGGGCTCTAGACTGTCCATTCAAAGATCAGGTTCATCTGGGCCATCCATTCCAAATCTGGAAGATCCAAGCTATCCCGAGGTAGATCCTGACCCTTGATCAACGTCATCAAATTTTGGGCTCGATCAGAGCATCTTCAACCGTTGGATCTAACCTGAACAATCTGAGCCGTTCATTTCAAAGTATTTTATCAAAGGTTTCTCGACACTGCAGCTCGTTGCGTCTTCGCTAGCCGTAGCTGAGTTCTTCGCATTTTTTTCACTTGTTCTTCATTTCTACTGCGGTTTTTTTTCCATCTGAAGGGGTGGTCATCTCGATTCTGACCTTGGAACAAGATCTGGATCATCGGGAGGAGGTTTCCGTGGAGATTCAAACTCGGATTTGCACCAGAACAGAGTTGATTGAGGGTTTCATCAATTTCTGTGATCTGATCGATTTAATCGCGATCGCGTGGCATTTTCTTCCATCGGAGCTTACTGGAGGGTCCTCTCTTATGTTTTGATCATCACCAAATCATCATCACACCTTGACATCGCGAGATCGAAGAGATCGATTGGTTTTCTCCAGCTGAGTGCAATCTGTGAGCAGAGTCGAAATTGAAGCCATTTTCCCATTGATCTGCGGAGCTGAAGGGGTTCTTGGCTTGCTCTTGTGTGACGGCAAGGAGATCTTGAGCCAAGGGAATGATCGAGGCTTAGTTTCTTATTGCATTTCTATTTTTTTAGCTGTAACTTCAATTTCTGCGTGCCATTTACAGTTTTTGAATTCTGTATCAGTTTTATTGGATCGTTTCTTGTAGTTGGTAGCTTTCCAATTCTGCATTCTAGTTAGCTAAGTTGTTTGTGTAATGAATGATTGCAATTAGATCAGTTTACTCCGCATTGATTCATTTTTGAACTTAGTATCAAAACTGAATTTCTGTTTTCTGTCTTGCGTATCAGTTTCCTTTTTGAGTTCCTGCATTTTGTACTAAGCTAGCTTTAGTTTTACTTTCTGAGTTTACATTGCAGCTTGTTCCATCTAAATAGCACTCGATATTAGCTTTGCGCATCAGTTTATTGCGTATCAACTTCATTTCTATAATCTGATTCCCATTTCTGCAATTTCAGCTCATTTCTGCAATTTCAGCTCGTTACTTCCGAGTTTTGTGTCAATTAAACGTGAGTTCTACTTAAGCCTTGCTGATCTTTAAGATAGTGCATCAATGTCAGCTCATTTGCTTGTTTTGTGTCCAATTTGTTTACTGAATTTCTGCATTTAGTTCTACATTCCTGCACATTCACTATTGCTTTCGGGTTGTGTCTAAATTGAGCAATTTTTGGTCTGGCTTTCTTGATTCATTCCCGCAATTTCTTCATTGATAGCTTTGATTTCCAAGTTAAGTTGCATCAGTGTTATTTCCGAAGTGTTAGCCACAGTTTTGGTACTTAGTATCATTTCGGCACATAGTCTTTACCTTCTTCCTTTGGTATCAAGTTGGTTTCAATTTTTCTCTTTGTATCAAGAGAAGCTTGGGCATTGATTGGTACCAAGTTAATTGCAACTTTTAGTGTGTTTTGGAGCTTGAAATCAGTCAGTATTGCATTTGGTTGTTTCAGAACCTTCTCATCATGTATGCATTAGTTTTCTTCTGAATTTTGTAGCTAGCTTTCATTTGCTTGTTTTAAGTTTGATTCCGGAGGCAAGTTCTTGCATTAGTCCAATTGAAAATTCAGCCACTGTTTTTATTCCTTTGTTTAGTATTTAGTTGCATTTGAATTCAGATTTGCTCTTCCAAATTTGGTTGAGTTGCCTTGGTTAATCAGGTTTTCCATTGGTTAAGTTGTTAATTGCCATCACTTTGTTTAGCTTATTAACTAAGTTTTCTTTCTTTCCATTGTGTGTTCATTTCTGATTGCAAACCAAACCCAAATTTAATTTGAAACTCCAAAAATATTCGACGACACATAAACACGTGCTCGAATCAATCAACCTCAACTAGCCCTAGGAAAATTACGACCTGTGGCCCTTTTACTACATTTTCATCTTTGCTAGCAAAAAGGGTTTCTAGCTTTACAAAATATCTAAATTTGAGACCCACATTCGTGACAGCCTCTTTTGGGTCCATCAAATTTTTGGCGCCGTTGCCGGGGAACTACTAGTCGAGTTTGTTTGATTTTTGCTTGTGTGCTTATGGGCATATCATTTGATTCTATTTTCTTTTGCTTTATCTTTTCTATACGGTTGCTGTCATTTTTCTTGTTTGTTTTGTGACAGGGCTGCAAGATCAAAATATTTTCAACAGAACAATCAGAGATCAAAAGTGCACTGTCAGAGTTAAAGTTTTGGGTGAAGCATGTCATCCAACAAAGATCCAACAGTCATTCATCTACTTACCAGCAACCATGTCAACAGTTTCAGCAGCAAAATCAATATTTTCAGCAATCCCATTCAAATTTTCAGCAACCAAACTATCAATTTCAGCAAGGGCAGCCACAATGTCAATCTTTTCAACAATTTCAGCAGCCCGATTCAAACTTTCAGCAGAACCAACCTTTCAATCAGCCACCAAATCAAGATTTCCAACAGCCCTATTCAAATTTTCAACAAACAAATCAGTTTTTTCAGCCACAATTTCAACAATTTCAGCAAGATTTTCAGCCAAGTCAACCAAATTTCTAGCAAACTCAGCATGGGAAGCCACAATTCTAGAGTTTTGAGCAACCAATTCAGCAATTCCAGCCCCAATTTCAGTAACCCTATCAACAAAATCAATCACCTTTTCAAGGAATTCAGCAAGGGTACCAAGATAATTTGAATTACCAGCAACCATATCAATTTCCACAGCAATTTCAGCCTTACAACCAGAATTTCCAGCCATAAAATCAGAATTTTCAGCCACAAAATCAGAGTTTCCAATCCACTCAATTACAGTCTTCACCACCATAATTTCAACCTCAGATCCAGGATTTCCAAGGCTATAATTCTCAGCAAGTTCAACCATCATTCCAGCCTAATTATCAGCCATTTCAGCAACAAATCAGGCCATTCAACCATTTGAGCAGCCCCAACAGCTCCAATTTCAAAATTCACAGCCTACTCATGGTCTTCAGCAGCCTTATGCTACATTTCAAGACCAACAGGAGTTCCACACTAATCAAGGAGGCTTTGAGAATCCTAATGAGAATGAGGCTCAACAATAAAGAATGGAGGAGATGCTTCAACAACTTTTACAATATCAACAAAGGAATGAGCCCGCCATGCAAAACCTCAGAAGGCAAATGGGACAATTCGCTAGTGGGATAAATCAAAGTCAAGCCCAAAGATCAGGACAAGTACCTTCTCAAGCCACTCTTAATTCTGAGGGGCATGATTGTGATCTAACTTTGGGGAATGAAGAGGTTGTGTCAAGTTTAAACACTCCAAATGCTGAATTTCCTGAAAAATTTCCAGCATCCCATTTTCCCATTCAAGACAGCCCCGAAGTTGATTTTATATCAGTTCAAGGTGACCCTAGTGCATGGCCAAGTCCTTCTTCAAGTGATCTTGCAAATTTGGTAGAAGAAGAAGAAGAAAGCATCAAAGTCAGGACACCTACAGCAGTTTTACCTCCTGAAATTCTTGTTCAAAATTCATTTCCAAATTTTTCTGCTCAAGAAGAAGATTCTGAAGCACTACATGACCCTTCTCATCTCTTATTTTGTGATGATAGTGTTATTGATGGTCCTAATTTTTCTAATATTGTTGTGGCAGATATTACTGAAGAAGCATGCATGGGAGATGATTCTACAGGTGTAGGGGATTGCACAGAGCCTCAGGGACCACCTTCATTGACTAATACATTAGAAGAGTCAAAAGATCAGCATGGAAGTGTAGGGACTTGCATGGTGGAAGCAAAAACCCAAGAATCACCTGTTCCAGTTGAGTGTCCACCAGAATTTGAGCCTGAGATGGAACCTGTACTTGACCAGGAGGAAGTCATGGATACATCTACATTTGTAGAACCTCCAGGTATTTTTCAGCACGATCAGGTAAAACTTCCTCCTATTTCTTTAGAAAAATCTATAGAGGTACCTCAAACTGATTTTATTGTTTATGATACATTTAGGGATGCGTCCTTTGTAGAATTTGATTGTGAAAAATCCATAGAGGTACCTGGTGTTGAATTTGCTGAATATGAAGCATGTGGTGATACATATCATGAAAATGCTGATGGTGAAAAATTTTTAGAGGTGTCTAAAATTGATTTTGTTGAATGTGGTGAATTACTTGATACATCTTTTGTAGATATGGGTTGTGGAAAATTTTTAGAAGTGCCTTAAATTGATGTTGTTTGTTGTGATGAATCTCTTGATATATCTTATGCTGAAATTGATTGTGAAAAACTTATTGAGGTACCGAAAATTGATTTCATTAGTTGTAATGAATTGCTTGATACATCCTTGGTGGAGAATAATTGTGAAAATTCCATTGAAGTATCCAAAATAGATTTCATTGGGGTGAGTTTCTTGATATACCTATGGTGGATATTAATTGTGAAAAATCCGTTGAGGTGTCAAAAATTGATTTAATTGGATGTGATGCATTCGTGGATAAATTCTATGTAGAGACTGATATTATTTCATTTCTTTCTTACCCTACACGCTTGAGAGAGGTATTACATGGTTTTGCAGGGTCTAGAAGTCTTCTGGAGTGGGTGCTCCAACTGAACAGACTCCAACCTCCTGGAAGAACTTCCAAAAGGCATCAAGAAAGAGGAGTAGATATTACTTTAATTCATAGCACTCCACTCCTTACATGGATCTTGTACCTAAATCGCCTTCGGTCACCTGAACATTTTTCTGTAAAGTTCAAGTGTGGGGGAGCCCTGTACCATAAAATTGATCAAATGAAGGCAGCTCTCTCAACTACCCATACTCCTCCACTGCCACGATGGAGGTTGTTTCTTGATAGACTCCGACCGCCAGAAATAAAGGGGAGTTTGTTCTTTCTTGCATTTTCCTTTAGTTTTCTGTTTTCTAGAAGTAAAAATTTCTTTTAAAATGAGTTCTTGCTAATAAATATGTGAGCAGAGTAGAATGAATAAATAGACATTGTAAATACCATGTTATTTCTTTTGGCACTTTTTCTTAATGAATAGGAATAAATGTATCCCTCTAGGTTGTTTTCATGTCATTTTAAAGTCTCTTGAAAATAAATTAAATTTGATTGTTAAAACTTAAGGTTTGAGCTAATAGATGAAATCTTGGATGCTTGAGTACTACTTGGCTATGGATTCCTAATTGATGACTTGAGATGAATTATTTGCACCTAGTGAGAATTAGCCTTATTTTTGTGACACACATATGTGATTGTACTCTAGAAATTGCTTAGGTTCTTTCAAAACCATATTTCAATGAATGGATCACATCTATAGAGGCTAATCAATTTGTTTACCTTTCATTATCAATTTTTGACAATAATCATGTTTATTCTATTTTTCTTTCCTTATTTCCTACTCTTAACCATACTTTCCTATGGACTTGTTTGTTT
This sequence comes from Boesenbergia rotunda, assembly GCA_024364735.1. Taxonomy (NCBI): domain Eukaryota; kingdom Viridiplantae; phylum Streptophyta; class Magnoliopsida; order Zingiberales; family Zingiberaceae; genus Boesenbergia; species Boesenbergia rotunda. Next base: position 56,103 of record JAGFNQ010002985.1, on the reverse strand, counting down.
GGGATGTTTCTTGATGCTACTTTACCCGAGACGGACAAAAGATTAAGTGTGGGGGAGTGGCTAGTGTTTTGGAATTATTTTGGATCAAAGATGCATTTCATTTCAAGTTGAAGCCAAAAGATGCCAAGTTGAGTTGAGTTTGGTGTCAAGAATGAGCAAGAAGAAGTGGTTAAGGATGGAAGTAATTGGAGCATCTAGATTCCTTATTATACTTTGAAGATTCAAGTGGCACGCAATGGAAAAATCTGCAATGAAAAAGAGGAAAAAAATGGCACACAAACAAAGAAAAAAATCTGTGCCAAGAAAAAAAAAATCTGAAATCAATGAAGCTTGTATCACAAAGGGTTTGGATTAAGAATTGGGAAGTTGGAATTATGGAAGGAAGATTAGCAACCCTTTGTTGGAAGTCTGAAATGCAGCTGTGAAGATCAGAATTTGTTGGATTGCAACTCATCTGAATTTATTTGCAGCTGTACTACTTTGAAGCTAATGCAAGGGGCTGCTGACAAGGATTAAGAATAAAACCACTGACAAGTGATCAAAATTTCTGGAAGGGCAGCAGAGTTGCAACGAATGTTGATACTTGGTTGAATGGAAGCTGAGAAGTTTCTGTGAAAAGCTGATTTCTGTGAACTTAAAAGAAAAAAAAAGAAATGAAAAGAAATCCATGTGCCAAAGTGAGTTGCAAGAAAGGGAAGTAGTTAAAGAGGAAACCAATTGAAGCATTTATATTCTTGACCATAATGTGAAGATCCAAACTGTTTGTACCAAAGTGAATTCGGCTGAAGAAGGCTAAATTTTGTGCCAAAGTCCAAGTGGCACACAGTGAGAAATTCTATGCCAAAGAATTTTTCTGTGAAGCTATTTTTGGGCAAAAATGTTTTGGACTTGCAGCTGTTCTTTGCATAGAAATCAGAAACATCTTGCTAAATGTTGAACTGCAGCTGGACAGATCTGAAACAAATGCAGAATCTGTACCAAAGTGGGAACAAGTGCAGGAAATCTGTGCCATTTCAAGATGAAAGAAAGAAAATTTTGTGCCAAGGTGGAAAGGAAGAGGTCAAGTGGAGTATCAAGAAATGGAAATTCGATGCATATTAATTCAGTAGCACTAGATTGCAATGGATATCTCCTGCCACTTATCGAATGTGAAGAAGAGAAGGGAAACAAAAGGAAAGTAAGCTGAAAATACAGCTGAAAAAGAAAAATCATATTGGAATGTTTCCATACAAGTAGTTTTGTATCAACTTAAACTGAAATTGGGTTTTCAAGGCTGTGAATCACGAAATGAAGTGTATGAATGTATCACAAAGTGTGAGTACATCACAGCTTATCAGAACAAGGAAAAAAAATGTGGCTGTTTGGAATTTTAGATCGAAACAGAGAGAAAAAAAAATTTCAGTGAAGTGCAATGGCCGGAACTCAATTTGAAGTGCAGTGGCTGAAATTCTCCTCTATGATGTGATGCTAATTGCTTGAGAAATCAGAGTATTACAATGAATCCACCGTGGAGCTGGAATCTGAAACTTGAGAGCAGAAAAAAAAAGAAAACAGTTTGAGAAAAAAAAAGAGAAGAGAGAAACAAGTTGGCACACAAAATTGAAGTGTTGGCTTCATGAGATCAGTGAAGATAATTTCATCCAAATCAAAGCCTTGCATCACTACCATTCTGACTTTACTAGAGAGAAAAAAAAATAAGAAAATGATGATGAGAAAAGAGAAGGAAGCAAGTGGCACGCAAAGGAAAAATTGGCACATTGAGACCAATTAAGTGTTCTTCATCCGAATCAAGGGCAATGCCAAATTTTTACTCCACCACACTTCTGATTTCACTAGAGGATTATAAAGAGGGTGAAGTACATTCTGAATATTCTTGAGCAACCAAGTCTCCCACTTCATCAATTTTTCTATTTTCTTGGCTTCCACTTCATTCTTACCATTTTCCATGTTTTTCACTTGTTTTTGTAGATGTGGATCCGAATCATGACTAATGGTAGAGTGTAAATAACAAGCAAGCTTATGATAGTACAAAAAGCATTTGTGTTTGAGTGAGCTCCACTTTCATCATGGATTTAGAACTCAAGAAGAGGGCTACCAAAAATTTCCCTTGAAAGGCTAGTGAGTTAAATTTATCTCAATGAATCACGAAGGATGAAAAGGCTAAGTTGTTGATTTAGGGACGAGATACTAATCCATACAGCTTAGATTTTTAAGAATTGACAACCATAGGTAATTTCATTTCATTTGCTTCTAATTATGCTTGGAAAGAGTCTAAGGGATATATACTTAGTAGTTTCGCGAGATGCTCAAGCTTAAGTGTGGGGGAGTTGATAAGTGTTATTTTGTTGATCATTTTAGGTTATTAAATTCATGTTTGACCCATATTTTACTTGCTTAATCTTGCATTTATGCTAGGTTCTAGAAATTACTGCTATTTTGGACTTAATTGCAAATCTCGATACATTTGAATTATTTTGCCACTAAATTGTTGATCTATTTTTGTAGGCATGAAAGGATCATGGACCTAGGTTATGCTGGGTCAGATTTGAGTCAAAAGTGGACCCGGATCGAGTGATCAAGCTTCAGACAAATCTGGGCCGTCCGATTCAAAAGCGGCTAGATCTGAGCCATCTGGGAACCTTAGAGGCAATCCGAGCTAGGGTTAACGCTGATCAAGCACTGAGGTCAAGATCATTCAACCGTTGGATCAAGCTCAGAGGGCTCTAGACTGTCCATTCAAAGATCAGGTTGATCTAGGCCATCCATTGCAAATCTGGAAGATCCAAGCTACCCCGAGGCAGATCCTGACCCTTGATCAACGTCATCAAATTTTGGGCTCGATCAGAGCAGCTTCAACCGTTGGATCTGACCTGAACAATCTGAGCCGTTCATTTCAAAGTATTTAATCAAAGGTTTCTCCACACTGCAGCTCATCGCGACTTCGCCAGTCGTAGCTGAGTTCATCGCATTTTTTTCCACTTGTTCTTCATTTCTACTGCGGTTTTTTTCCATCTGAAGGCGTGGCCATCTCGATTCTGACCTTGGAACAAGATCTAGATCATCGGGAGGAGGTTTCCGTGGAGATTCAAGCTCGGATTTGCACCGAAACAGAGTTGATTGAGGGTTTCGTCAATTTCTATGATCTGATCGATTTAATCGCGATCGCGCGCCGTTTTCTTCCATCGAAGCTTACTGGAGGGTCCTCTCGTATGTTTTGATCATCACCAAATCATCATCACACCTCGACATCGCGAGATCGAAGAGATCGATTGGTTTTCTCCAGCTGAGTGCAGTCTGTGAGCAGAGTCAAAATTGAAGTCATTTTCCCATTGATCTGCGGAGCCGAAGGGGTTCTTGGCTTGCTCTTGTGTGACGGCAAGGAGATCTTGAGCCAAGGGAATGATCGAGGCTTAGTTTCTTATTGCATTTCTATTTTTTTAGCTGTAACTTCAATTGCTGCGTGCCATTTACAGTTTTTGAATTTTGTATCAGTTTTATTGGATCGTTTCTTGTAGTTGGTAGCTTTCCAATTCTGCATTCTAGTTAGCTATGTTGTTTGTGTAATGAATGATTGCAATTAGATCAGTTTACTCCGCATTGATTCATTTTTGAACTTAGTATCAAATCTGAATTTCTGTTTTCTGTCTTGCATATCAATTTCCTTTTTGAGTTCCTGCATTTTGTACTAAGCTAGCTTTAGTTTCACTTTCTGAGTTTACATTGCAGCTTGTTCCATCTAAATAGTACTCGATATTAGCTTTGCGCATCAGTTTATTGCGTATCAACTTCATTTCTGTAATCTGATTCCCATTTCTGCAATTTCAGCTCATTTCTGCAATTTCAGCTCGTTACTTCCAAGTTTTGTGTCAATTAAACGTGAGTTCTACTTAAGCCTTGTTGATCTTTAGGATAGTGCATCAATGTCAGCTCATTTGCTTGTTTTGTGTCCAATTTGTTTGCTGAATTTCTGCATTTAGTTCTACATTCCTGCACATTCACTTTTGCTTTCGGGTTGTGTCTAAATTGAGCAATTTTTGGTCTGGCTTTCTTGATTCATTCCTGCAATTTCTTCATTGATAGCTTTGATTTCCAAGTTGAGTTGCATCAGTGTTATTTCCGAAGTGTTAGCCACAGTTTTGGTACTTAGTATCATTTCGGCACATAGTCTTTACCTTCTTCCTTTGGTATCAAGTTGGTTTCAATTTTTCTCTTTGTATCAAGAGAAGCTTGGGCATTGATTGGTACTAAGTTAATTGCAACTTTTAGTGTGTTTTGGAGCTTGAAATCAGTCAGTATTGCATTTGGTTGTTTTGGAACCTTCTCATCATGTATGCATTAGTTTTCTTCTGAATTTTGTAGCTAGCTTTCATTTGATTGTTTTGAGTTTGATTCCGGAGGCAAGTTCTTGCATTAGTCCAATTGAAAATTCAGCCACTGTTTTTATTCCTTTGTTTAGTATTTAGTTGCATTTGAATTCAGATTTGCTCTTCCAAATTCGGTTGAGTTGCCTTGGTTAATCAGGTTTTCCATTGGTTAAGTTGTTAATTGCCATCACTTTGTTTAGCTTATTAGCTAAGTTTTCTTTCTTTCCATTGTGTGTTCATTTCTGATTGCAAACCAAACCCAAATTTAATTTGAAACCCAAAAATATTCGACGACACATAAACACGAGCTTGAATCAATCAACCTCAACTAGCCCTAGGAAAATTACGACCTGTCGCCCCTTTACTGCATTTTCATCTTTGCTAGCAAAAAGGGTTTCCAGCTTTACAAAATATCTAAATTTGAGACCCACATTCGTGACAGCCTCTTTTGGGTCCATCACTGCCCGAGGGCAGTCAACTGAGAAACTGATCAGTAAGATCAGTCGACTGTCCCAAGGGCAGTCGACTGGTAACTTCAGTTTTTCAGGTTTCCGGTCCAAATTTCAGAAATACGTAACTAATTCTAAAAACCTCCAAAAAAATCTAAAATTTCGTGGGGAGGTTTGTGGAGCCTATGTCTACTTGGGAAGAATATGTTTTCAAACAAATCTACTCCAGATCCCAAGATTGGCATGAAATTCAACCTTACCTAAATTGTGTCATTTATACTTATCTAAAATTTCTAGTTTTGACCTCTCCTTGATGTATCTTCCCATACCTAACTATAATACATTCCTAGCACTGAGTTATATGGCATTTACACATTAAACACCCATTTCTACCCAATATGATCCTATTTTCATCTTTTCCTCTACAAACTTTCTTTTAATGTGTCAATTCCCTAGAATTAAGGCTCAAATGAATCTTCCAAATCCTTTGGTGCATCCCTAAATCTATCTAATCTCCTAGGAGAATGCTCCTGAGATCCATTGACCATGGATCCCATTGTGACTTCTAGAATTCTCCCTTGAGCTCCTAGCCCTAATTACCTTCCTAGGTAACTCATTTACAAATACAAGCCCACACCGGTGTTCCTCCGGTGCTTCTTGACCTCCAACTACAACTCTCTTAACTCTATATACCTTATTCTTGGTCAACTCCTTCTTTTCCCCTTTAAATGGCTTTTCCTTGCCATTTTTGGTCTTTTATTTACCATAATTATAGGGCATCCTTGAATATGACTTTTTACTCTCATTTGACTTCCTAGCGTGATATCCTAGACCCGGCCTATCATTTCTAATATGTTGGTCATTCGGTATCACACTCAATCTCTTGGACCCTCTAATGAGTCTATCTAGGTTCTTTTCTAATTTATCAAGATTTGCCTTCAAAACTTGATTTTCCTTCTCTAGGTTTCTAACATTAGTATCATCATGTCCATTATGATCATTCCTAGATCTACCCATTTGTCTAGGCATGTATCTCCCTTTCTTAGGGGTTGATGTCTTGATCCTTAGGTCTAGACACCCTAGATTTATCATGAACCATAGATTCTTTACTATTTTGGCACGCAATAGTATTTCTATTTCTATCATGATACTTGAAGCCAAACGCATAGGTAAGCAATCATTATTATTTCTAGCATTCACAAAAGCATTGGAAGCATACTTAAAGTTAGGGATTACCTCTCTTACCCTTGTAGCTCCCCCTTGATGTGAGCTTCTCTTCTTTTCTTCTTTTTCCCATCCTCTCAAATACTCCATCTTCTTGAGCTCTCCTTTTCTTGGACATTTGGTGTGATAATGTCCTAGCCCCCCACAAGTGTAGCACCTAATGTGCTTCTTTTCTTTCTTTTCCCTGTAACCCACATTAGATTTTAAATGAATAGACCCGGGTTTAGGGTTTACCTCCTTCTTACCTAATGGACACTTATCCTTGTAGTGCCCCTTCTTGTTGCATCCAAAGCATATGATATGATCCTTTGATTTTGCTTTGGTGAAGGTTGGAGCTTTTTCTTGCTCCGGTATGGATGAGAGTCTCTCCTCCCCCTCAATCCTTGAAGTTGATACCTCTTCTTCTTCTCTTGATGAAGTGAATGATTTTTCACTTGATTTTGCCACTTCTTTCGATGAGGTTAGCAATTCTTCTTCTTTTCCCCCATCTTGGACCATTGAATTGATTTCTTTGGGCTCTTCTACTATTTGAGCTTGTGTAGTGTTCTTATGAAATTCTCCCATCTTTTTCCATAACTCATATGTATTTTTATGTTCACCTACACCACTCAAAACATTATTAGGCAAAATATTAATCAATATACCAATTACCTTCTCATTTGCCCTAGATTGGGCTTGTTGCTCCTTGGTCTAATATCTAGGTCGAAGCTTCTTCCCGTGCTTATACTTTGGAATTTCGAATGGTTCTTCTAGCACCACTATGCACTCCCAATTCATTCCAAACCAAATCTTCATTCTTGTTCTCCAATAGTCAAAATCCTCATGATCGTAAGGACGTGGAATGTTAATGTCATCACCCAACTTATCTTCCATCATTCTTTCCTCTAGCTTGTGCTCTTATGGCGGTTATTCCAACAAGAGCGGACCTCGCTCTGATACCACTTGTTAGATCGTGATCGTCAAGCTAGAGGGGGTGAACAGCTTCTTTCAACTTTCTTCCTACAATCGTTAGTGCGCAAGTGGAATGTACTAAATAAAAACAAAACTAACGAAAAAGAACACACCTATTTATGTGGTTCGGAGATAAAACTCCTACTCCACGGCTACCCGTAAGGTGGGCGATTCCTAATCCGTCGGTGGATGATTTCCCGGAGCACCTTTGGCTAGATCTCGTAGCTCCTTGTGGGTGGAAAAACCTCACCACAACTTCTAGACACTACCTGAGCACAATAGGCTACTAACCAGTTATATCCAAGCAAGTTTCGCCAAGGAAGAAAGGCCTTAAACGAGTTCCCTTAAATAGAGCTCGAGTCTCATATGGCCGTTACCAGTCGACTGGTCCCACGCAGATTCGAAAATTGCAAGCCCAACGTTTAAATCTCCAGCCACCACCAGTCGACTACCCCCATAGCAGTCGACTGATGTTTCTATGGTGTTTATCAGTCGATTGCCAAATCACCAGTCGATTGCCCCACCTAGGTTTTCCTTTCCGAGTACAATTCTCTCATAACTCGACCCCTAGGATTTTCCGAGTACAGTTCCCTTAGCACTCGACCTCTCATGACTCAGCTGACTCTTCACCAGCAGCCTCAATCTGTTGCCTTCACGCCCTCTTCGACTTTGGCCCTCGTCCCTCAAATGCGCACGCAAGACCACGGCTTGCCTCCATGCCATCTTTCACGTATGCCTCGAAGTCCGCATCCCTCGGCTCATCGTCCCTGCTATCCATGGTCCCTTGGGTGCGCACGCAAGCCCACGGCTTGCCTCCATGCTACCCTTCACCTGAAGACATTCAACCAAGTCTATGTGTACCTATAAACCTACACACTCATACACATATTAGAACACAACAAATCCTAACTTAACCATTTTGACACACACATCAAAACCCATGATCCTCCATATCATACTTGGGTCGATTGCCCCAACAAGACTTCCTTGCACGGTTAGAGACCCCTTGGTAGGACCTCTAGAGATCACTCCCACGTGTCCGGAAGGAGGGCCGCGTGCAGGGGTCTTGCCCTACTTGGGGTCTCTTTCCAATGAGGGAGACCTGCACCCCCGACTTCTCCCTCTAGATCGTGATCGAGACCAATGTCAAGCCTCATTCTCTACCGATTGTCGTTTGCAAGGGAAAAGCTTCTCCGAGGGGACCTCTGGTGATACCCCGTCTTCTTCCACATCCTCTGAGGTTTGGCGTCTGCTTCCTCATTCAATTTCACTTCAAGGCATAACATTTCTCGGAGGAGTGTGTCGTACTACCGTGGAAGTTGCAGTACTTCATCAGCGATTTTGGTTGCTCGGTGCCAACTGTCTCTACCAGCCTCCGCTTACCAACCCACTGGTCCTTCCCCAGGAGAAGATCTTTTCCTCGGGCTGGAGCAGGGGGTTCCCACCTTTCCAACCATACAACAGTTTGAGCAGGGACCCCGACTGGTTCCTTGCAGCGGGCGTGTTGCACCTCTTCCACGTTGACGTGCTTGACAGAACGTCTTAGCAAATCATTGAAGCTAGTGGGTAGCTTCCTCACCAAAGATCGAAAGAAATCCCCTTCCGAAAGCCCTTGGGTGCAGGCACTGACGAGGATCTCCGACATCATGGTTGGCACATCTTGTGCCACTTGGTTAAACCGCTAGATGTAATCCTTGAGCAGTTCTTTTGGCTTCTGCATGAGGGTGAATAAATTTAATGTTGTTTTCTGATAATGACAGCTGCTGGCGAAATGATGGAGGAAGGCAGTCCTAAACTCCATGAAGGAGTTGATAGAACCCTGGGGCAGCCTCTGAACCATTGCTGGGCTGCTCCTGATAGGGTGTTCAAGAACACCCAACACATTACACCATCGATATACTGGTACAGAAGTGCCGCATTCTCGAACATACAGACATGATCTTCATGATTTGTCTTCCCATTATAGTCGGCAATCCCGGGCTCACGGAAGTGCTTCGGCATGGAATCTTTTACAATCTCCAATGAGAAAGGGGTGGAGGGCGCCTTTGAGAAGGCCTTAGGTTCGTCCCTCTTCCCTGGTTCGTCCTCCTGTCTCAGCGCGCTAGAGGCTACTAGTTGGCATTGTCCACATCTCCTAAGCACTCCTGCCGATGGACCGGGACTGCTTCGGCGTGTCTCCCCGGTGGTGAGACAAATCTCCGTTGTTGGGGATACGAGGTGGAGATTCTAGGGATCTTCTCTTGCATAGAAGCTACTCGCCGTGAGGTGGCCTGCTCATTTGGTGCTGTTTGAGCACCCCTTTAACAGCGTTGGCCACTAAGCGATCTAATTCCTCTTTCGTCAGCATGACGGATTGTCCTGCCGGCTCTACCATCGGTGCTCCTTCTGGTTCTTTAATAGTTTCCCACAGACGGCACCAAACTTGTTCCGGAAGGAATCGACATCGATGGCCTGTCACCAAAGTTCAACTCACAAGGATGATGACGCGAGAGGAAGAGCTTCCAACCTGCGAGATTAACACGAGCGTTAATGGGAACACGCTGGAGGATGTCCGGCGGAGCCCACTCGGACGCTCAAGTCAGTGCCTCAGTCTTTCAAACAGGAAGGAAACAAGGAGGAATGTAAGTGAGAATGAGCGTAACCCCCTTACCTGGGGGTTGGAGTACCGTTAATACCTGAGGTGGTCGTCACATGTGTTGGAACCGGCTTAGCGGGTTTTCCTAGCGAATACTTGGTCGTCCTTGAGAGACCTCTCCATGTCCACGAATTAAAAATTTAATCTGAATAGAGACCCGTCTCCCAATGACCATCTCATAATCGTACCATTCGGTACGAATTACAACTCGGCCAAACACAAAGATCGTGCCTTATAATTCTCCTAACCGAACGACCACGGAAGAGACGATGAGTGGATCGCTGGTTCTTGTGTTTATGATCGGGGTCCAATTAATTAATTATTTACCATGATTTAAAATTAAAATAATTAACTAATACACATAAAATGAAGAAGCAAAACAATAAGGAACCAAAGAAACAATAGGAGCTAAGGAAAAGAATTATACCTTCCCTTTACCTCGTAGCCTTCTACCTTATGTCCCTCCCTCCTGGATGTCATGTGGGCGATGAGCTACCGAGAACCGAGATCACCAAGGCACTCTAATAGAGCTTCTTCTTCCACTAGCTGAAACCCTAACCCTAGGGTTAGGAACCGCCGGCCCTTGCTCCCTCTCCCTTGCACCGCCGGCCAAAACCAGCCACCACAGCCCCGCCGGCCACGAGCAGTCCTCGAGATGGCAATAAAGAAGAAGAAGAAAGGAAGAAGTGGCTTCCTTTCTCACCCAAAGCTGGCCGAAAACCCACTCTTCTCCAACCTTGCTGCGCTGTCGCAAGACCTCCTTGCGCGCCTCCCACCAGCCGCCGGCTGCTCCTCCACCACCGTTGAGCACCGTAAAAGGAAGAGAAGCACTCTACCTATTCTCTGTGAGTCCCAGCCGAGAGTTGGTGGAGAAGAGAAGAAGAACCGAGGAGGAGAAATCCTCCTCTTCTATGCGCCGACCGAAAACCTAGGAGAGAGAAGGAGGAAGAGAGGAGAGGAGAGAAGCCTAGGGTGTTCTCAATTCTTGGATTAAGCCTTGGTTTCATGATCTCATGGGGTATTTATAGGGATAAGGTAGGGACCAAGAGGACATAGATCTTGGCCCACTAATGGATCTAAAACCAATCCATTAATTAAGATACATTCCACTAAAGGATCTTAATTGAACTTCCTCACCAACCCCCATATTTTCATATGGGCTCCACCTATTATGAGTCATTCATCCCCCCGTATTTATGATATCAAATGTCCTTCAATTAATTTAAATTTCTGACAATTTTAATTAATCTACTTCTGGCTCCATGACTAGTATCACTCAACCTTATCATCATATCCGATCAAATCCACCGGCAGGGTTTAACATGATGAACCATTTGAGCTTATCAAGGGGGCATCATCATCCTGACTCACCAGGACACGGATTCCGTCAATAATCAATGACACACTATATAATTAATATTATTTCTCAACTTATCGGGCCTATCGATTTAACAGAATAAATCTCGCCCATTGATAAATCAAAGAAATAATTATTAACTATACTCGCCCGTTATTATATCAGGATTTAGGAATTGTACTCCATAATAAATCTGAGATCCAATCCAATTATCAAGTTAGTACAAATTGGATGATCTCTGATTTTGGTCCTGCTCAATGTACACAAAGCACACTAGTGTAATTCTATGGTCAAGACCAACTACACCTAATTACACTACAACCATCCAGATGGTTTGTCCAATTCCATCTCGGCGGTAAGCCTCTACTTATACTGGACAAGGGACTGATAACATGATATTCCGTGTGAAATCACACACCATGTTATCTACAATGCAAAGTAAAGGACTTTTATGCATGTACTAATATAAACAAGTTTCTACTGTTGTTGTGATTCTGTCACGCCCCGAGACCCAGGAGTCGCTGATCCAATATAAAATCGGACAGCACCTCCCCTGTCCGGCAGACAATTTACACATACACAGAACACGACCACGCAGTTTAATTGGCCTCAGGCCTCAAAATAGATATAAACACAACATATAAATACCAGACAACTAGGTAAATCATACTTGACTGCGGACCGGTCCGACTTACGATGAAACGACCAATACACAAACCCCTTAGGGTACAAAACAACACTCCCAAGACATATACAAATCCCAAAACTGAATATGAAAACATAGACACTACTAAGTACAAAACAAACTTTATTGTCGCGATGGGTAGGGACTGGCTGCTGGGCTCTTCCGGCGACTCCAAGTATATCAACCTGAAATAACAATATATGGCAACGGGGTGAGTCCATAACTCAGCGAATACCCAGCAGATATGCATAGTATGTTATAATAACAATAGGAGTCTACGCTGATATCGTCTCATATGAACAATAGGAAAGGGTATACTGAAGATACTGAGTCAATACATACCTGAATCCATCTAACCTGGAAAGAGGGTAATAAATACCAAATGGAACAACAATAGACATATAAGCAGGATATCAAGTCTCCAGTATATGCGATGTCAAACAAGTGCAGCAAATAAATGCAGCAAACAATGCACAATATAAAATATGCACATGGTGCAATGACATGAGTCACCCCCTAGTCCCAGTCAGGATCGTCGTCCACAACGTCCGCGTGGGTAGAGCTGTGACAACCTGTACCCAGTCAGGACATGGTCCACAACGTCCGCGTGGGTCAGCATGCAACAATGCAAGGATGGTGCATGCCCCAAACATATAAAGCACCCTGATGCAATGACACGTGTCACCCCCTAGTCCCAGTCAGGATCGTCCACAACGTCCGCATGGGTAGAGCTGTGACAACCTGTACCCAGTCAGGACATCGTCCACAACGTCCGCGTGGGTCAGCATGCAATAATGCAGAGATGGTGTATGATAGATACACATACCTCCCTCACCAAGTCCTCAATATACTAAGTCTCAGCCTGAATTCCTATAACAGGAAATACTGGTGACCTACAAGGTATACTGGCCAAAATCTACAGATCCCTCATGTCAAATGCAAGAGATACATCTCGATATCTAAGCATACATATAGATATGGCAATACCTGAGACTGTATGAAACTAACAGCATAATAACTCAGGGATAAACAACAAGTATCCAGAACAAGCATAATAACTCAGGGATAACTAACAAGTATCCAGAACAGGCATAATAACTCAGGGATAACTAACAAGTATCCAGGACATGCATAATAACTCAGGGATAACTAACAAGTATCCAGGACAGGCATAATAACTCAGGGATAACTAACAAGTATCCAGGACATGCATAATAACTCAGGGCTAGCGTATAATCTTACTGCTATCTATAACCAACCATGCATAGCAATATGACAATATCTAAAAGATAAGTCAAAGGGTACCCGCCTCCAAGGATAGAAGTCCGTATCAAACCGGAAGAACCACCCGTCAATAATCCGATCATACTCCTGTATCAAGGATGCATTTGATTAGCTATTACCAAGATAGTAGCTAGCTAACAAATCCCTAACTCATATTAGGGTTAACCTAATCACTTCCTTTCCATTTAATTACCCCTAATTAATGAAAGGGTTCTAATTACTCATCGTAATTAACATTAGGTTTATTTCCAATTCAACCTCATCAAGATTAGGTTCAATCCTAAACTAACCCAAGTCAAGGTTTGCAGACTGAGATGGATTCAAAGAATTTAATCTTCATTTATTGTTATCATCTAATGAGCCTAATTAAAGAAGTAGAGAAGAATAATCTTATTCTAATATCCAACCCCTGCTAATCTAATCAACACAGCTAGAGGAAATTAAGCTCCGAATCCAAAGTACAGTACTAAACCCAATAATCCATCCCTTACCTGGAGCCTGAGCAACCCTCCACGGCAAGAGCTCCTGTTCACACAGGGCGTTGGCATAAATCATCCCGAAACACACATCCCAGCTTTAGCCGTTAATCCAAGATTAAGGAGTTGCTACAACAATTCAAATCACACCACAATTCACAGCTCTTACCTCAGATCTGAAGCTTGGAACAAGACCCACTTGGAACAAGCAGAGCCGGACCCTACAGAGCACCTCTCACAACATGAATTGGAAATCGATTTCCAATTCTTGCTCCGCTGCCTACACAGATAGCAAATCTCTGTCCAGAAGAGACACAAATCCAACGAATAGGTGTTACGATCCAAAATCAGAGCATATCCCTAGAGCTAATGCAAGACTACGGCATCGTGCACTTACTCAGACGAAGATTGGTCGCACTGTGATGGAGAAGAACAAGACAGAGAAGAGGAAGGGACGTTAGGCAGAATCTCAACAGAAAAGGGGTCGTCGGTGGCTCGAATTCAACCTCCCATGGCTACTGATCCTTGTGGCACAAGGGGAGTGATGGTGGCCGATTTCACTCCGACGAGGGTTGGCCAAGGTTTACCTCGGGGATGGGCGGCACGGCGGCGAGCGAGGTGGAGGAGAAGAGATGAGAAGAGGGAGGCGATCGGGTTCTGGCTAGGGCAGCGAGAAGAAAAGGGTGGCTGCTGTGATCGGGTGTGGCGGAAACGAATGGCCAACGCAGTGAGCCCTAATCGGCTACTTATACCGGTCTTTTTGCAGTTTAGTCCAATAGGTTTCGGCTATTTGCAATTTCATCCTTATGTTTAAAATTTCCTTGCACATTAGCCCTTGTAACTATTAGTTCTAATCCATTTAACTCCTTAAATTTCGTCCAAGAGCCCGTACACCCTAGGGTGTTTTCTGAAAAATTTTCTGGAGTAGAATAAAAATGTCGGATTCAACAGATTCTCTTTTCAAAAATATAGATGATCTTATATAAAAGAAGCAAGTCTTTTAGTATACACATCTAACAATCTCCCACTTATACTCAAAGACTCTACTGTTCTCTCACTGCCATACATCTGACTCCCATATCCTCCACATGCCGATCAAAAGCTCTTGCCGGAAGGGTCTTAGTGAAAGGATCCGTCAGGTTGTCCTCTGATGCAATCTTGGCGACATCTACTACTCCTCGCTTTACGATTTCTCGTATCAGGTGGTACTTGCGCTCTATGTGTTTACTCGCCTTATGTGCTCGTGGTTCCTTTGAGTTTGCAATTGCACCACTGTTATCACAAAAGATTGTGATAGATCAGGGAAAACCAGGAATCACATCCAAGTCCATGATGATGTTCCTGAGCCATACAACTTCCTTGGCTGCCTCAGAGGTTGCTACATACTCAGCTTCCATGGTGGAGTCCGCCACGCATTTCTACTTGACACACTCCTCCAAACTATGGCTCCACCTCCTAAAGTAAACACAAACCCCGAGGTAGACTTACTCTTGTCCCTGTCTGACTAGAAATCTGAATCCATGTAACCCACAGGGACTAATTGGTTTGCCCGATAAACCAGCATATAATCCCTAGTCCATCTCAGGTATTTCAATATGTGCTTTACCGCAATCCAATGTCCCTATCTAGGGTTACTTTGATATCTGCTCACATGCCCACGGCAAAACATATATTTGATCTCGTGCACAACATAGCATACATGAGGCTTCCAACTGTCGATGCATAAGGAACCGCCTTCATTTCCTCTATCTCCTTCGATGTTTTCGGACACATCCCCTTGGATAGAGGAACTCCATGCCTGAAAGGTAAAAACCCCTTCATGGAGTTTTCCATGATAAATTGAGCCAGGACAATATCATTGTATGAAGCTTGGGATAAGCACAACATCCTTTTCTGGCGATCCCTTATGACCTTGATCCCAAGGATGTGTCTCGCTTCTCCCAAGTCCTTCATATCGAATTGTTTGGACAACAAAACCCTTACGTCTGATAACACTTTGACATTGTTGTCAATTAACAAAATGTCATCTATGTAGAGTATAAAAAACACCACTACGTTTCCGTCACACCTCTTATATACACATGACTCATCCGGGCTTTGAATAAATCCGCATGACTGGATTACTTCATCAAAGTGGATGTTCCAAGATTATGAAGCTTTTTTCAATCCATAAATGGATCGATTACACACATGATGCTTTTTGTCCTTTGCAATGAACCCTTCTGGTTGCTTCATGTAGATGGTCTCCTCAAGACTTCCATTAAGAAAAGATGTCTTGACGTCCATCTGTCATACCTCATAATCCATATGAGCGGAAATTGATAAGAAAATCTGGATAGACTTAAGCATGGCTACCGGTGAAAAAGTCTCCTTATAATCAATACCCTCTTTCTGAGTTTACCCTTTCGCAATAAGCCTTGCTTTGAAGGTCTCAACCTTCCTGTCTGATCCTCTCTTTCTCTGGTAGATCCACTTGCATCCAATGGCTTTTACACCATCGGGTGGTTCTACTAGCTCCCACACGTGATTAGAATCCATAGATTCTATCTCAGAGTTCATTGCCCTTTGCCAAGAATCTGTATCCTTATCTTGGATGGCCTCGTCATAGGTCCAGGGATCCGGTTCATGTTTACCAGAGACCAAGTTCGAAGACTCTCCCAAAAACATGAACCTCTCAAGATGTCTAACAACCCTCCCACTGCGATGAGGTACCACCTATGTATCTTCTGTGACACGCGGTGCAGTGACTTGTGGTGTATCCTCTTGTACAGTAGGTCCTAAGGTCGGAACGTCCCCTTTTAACTCTTCAAGCACTACTCTACTCTTGGGCTTGTGATTCATCACATAGTCTTCTTCTAAGAATCTAGCATTCGTTCTAACGATTACCTTCTGATCCTTAGGACCATAGAATAGACCACCCTTCGCTCCCTTAGGATAGCCTACAAACAAACGTACTTCTGTACGAGATTCTAACTTATCAGTATCTCCCTTTAGAACATGTGCTGGACTACCCCAAATCCGAATATGTCCTAGACTAGGCTTTCGCCCAGTCCACAATTCTATAGGAGTAGAAAGGACTGACTTAGATGGTACCATATTCAGAATATACGCGGTCGTATCCAAAGCATATCCCCAGAACGAATCAGGTAAGTCAGAGTAGCTCATCATTGATCTAACCATCTCCATAAGAGTCCTATTCCTTCTTTCTGCCACACCATTATGTTAGGGCGTACCGGGTGCAATGAGCTGGGACTGAATCCTAGCTTCTGATATGTAGGTCCTAAACTCTCCTAAGAGGTACTTGCTACCGCGATCTGATCGTAGTGTCTTGATACCTTTACCTTGACGTTTCTCCACATCAGTCTTGAACTCTTTGAACTTATCAAAGCATTCAGATTTGCAGCGCATCAGGTAAATGTATCCATATCTTGAATAATCATTAATGAAAGTGACGAAGTATTCAAATCCACCTCTAGCCTGGATGGACATAGGACCATACAAATCAGAATGAACCAATTCTAACACATCTTTGGCCCTGTACCCCTTAGCCTTGAAAGGTCTCTTGGTCATCTTACCTTCCAAGCAAGACTCACAGGTCGGGAAGTCTTCCACCACCAATGAACCTAAGGGCCCATCAGCTATCAACCTCTGAATCCTACGAAGGTTAATGTGACCAAGCCTAAGGTGTCAAAGATATGTTTGGTTCATTTTAGAAGGCTCCTTTCTCTTATTTAGGTTAGATGATGAGCTATTAACCTTTGTTTGTATCGTGGGAGTCTTTGGTTCTAGAATATACAGATTGCTAACCATAGTACCCGAACATATAATCTCTCTATTTCTTTTTATAACAACTCTGTTATTAAAAGCAATAGAATATCCATCCTTTATTAACTTAGAAACCGAAATTAAGTTCTTTCTAAAAGAGGTACATATAAGCAATCTCTCAAAACCAACATTTTATTTCTCTCAAACGATAAATAAAAATCTCCCACTGCAAATGCTGCCACCTCCGTAGCATTGCCCATGTAGACGACGATTTCCAGATCAGTTAGCTGTCGAGTTTCCTGGAACCCCTGCAGAGTATTGCAGACATGATCAGTGGCTTTCTTATCTACGCACCAGGTATTGATAGATAGCACTGCTAGACATGTTTCAACAACTAAGCACGAAGAAATACCTTTATCTTGAAGACGGGGACAGTTCGCCTTCTAGTGTCCAGTTTGCTTACACGTGAAGCACTTGCCTTTCGGCTTCTTCACGCTAGTTCAAGGTCCCTGCGATGCTGCCGCTGCTGCCTTCTTAAACCCACCTTGTTTCTTATTCTTCCTGCCTTTCGGCACAGAAGTAAAAATCTTCTGAGTAACCAAGGCTTGCGAGCTCTGACGAAATAGGTCCTCTGCCTCCTGGAGTTCTCCTAGTAGTTCCCTCAACATATACTCATGCTTGTTCATGTTATAGTTGAGCCAGAACTGCTCAAAACACCTAGGCAGATATTGAAGTATAATATCGACCTGGGTTTCCCCGTCGATTTGTACTCCCAGTACCTCAATCTCATTGAGGTGAGCCATCATTTTTAGGGCATGATCCCTAACTGGTGTCCCTTCGATCATAGTAGTCGTCATCAGGTTCTTCATCGCAACCTGCCTAGCGGCCCGACCCTGGTGCCCGAAGAGCTCCTTGAGGTTTAGCATCATTGCATAAGTAGTGGACATGCCTGATACTGATGTTGCAAAACATTCGACATAGATGCCAGAATGTAGCACCGCGCCATCTCATCTGCCTTGACCCACTTCTTAAATCGCTCCCTCTACTCTTCACTAGAGTTCTCGCTAGGCTTTTCATGATAGTCCTCAAAGAGCACATATTTGTACCCTTCAGCAGTAAATACAATGTCCAGGTTTCTTTTCCAGTCTATATAGTTTGGGCTAGTAAACTTATTTTCCTTAAGTATGGTCGCAGTGGGTTAAAGGCCATTTTGAAAATCCTGAGAATCACAACATACACTACTTTAGAATTCGAAAATAAATTGATTCCTCAAAATAATAAATTTTTGAAATCAACCAACACCTCAAACACCGAGAATTCGCATGTCACGTTAGTGTGGACGTATACGAATCCTAGATTCGTTAGAGAAGGTTCTACCCATTAATCTTATTATCTAGTCAACCTAACTTTTTGACAAATAAGATTAATAGTTGGTTCACTTCGGCCCTACAAATAATAGCAGTGACTCCGTTGGGGAGGATACTAATATTTGTATCTAAGTTTTTACCATTACACGACACTAAGAAAATTATTTTCGATTATGTGTCTTCCGTTGGGGAAGTACACACGCTCTTCAATAATTTTCTATAATCTTTTCTGACCCAGTCATTCGTAGAACAAGTCTATCCATTATGGAGGAAGGCACTCAGAGCCGATGCACGGGCTTGTTCGCATCACTTATCGGATTGTAATGGAGGCCACGGGACCCTTAGGGTCCCTCTCCCACTTAATTATTTAGATCGAGGAATTTTACAAACACACACACGACAAGCTCATAAACCAATAAAATGAAATAGAAAAATCCTAGATTTTCCAACTTTCATGGCCTTGGTCTCCAATGCGCCTCCAGTCATGTCGTCACCTCGTCCGCTCCTCCCTACACCATGCGCAAGCCACCTTGGAGGGATCTCCGAGTCAAGATGACTAGCTAATTATTTACATCCATCGATCCTATACTCCACGAAGGAGTGTATATAAAATGTATATCGAAAGTAAACAAAAAGCTCGACTAAACATGTGTCGTATTTAATTACAAAAATTAAATACTATCTAGCCTCGTCAACCCCGAGGATTTAATTAATTACACAAATTGCACAATCAATCACATACATCTATTATTTTGGTCATGATAAGTTGGAATCTAGTGCCTGGAACAAAGAGAATGGACCCAATAACAAGTGTCACGAATGAGCCTCAAATTTAGATATTTATAAGTTGAAAACTCTTAGCTCACAAAATTAAATGTAGTATAGGGGTCTCAAGTCGTATTTTTCCAAGGACTAGTTAAGAGTGTTTAATTCAAGCTTGAATGTGTCGTTTGATATGTTTTGGGTTTTCAAATTGAAATGGGGGTTTATTTTGCAATAAGCAATGAGAATACCGTATGAAGCAAAATGAACTAAGCTAAAGCATAAACGAATTAGGAAATTGCAAAAACTAAACTTAACCTATTTGACAACGGAGCAATTAAATTCAAATGATGGAATTGAAATTTAAGAACTAATTGCAGGGAACTAATTGCAAGGAACTAATTGCAGAATAATGAAAACTAGAACAAACATTGCTTAAGAACTTGACTTGGAATATAGTTGGAAACAAACTAAAGCATCTTGAGGAAATAAGTGTTTAGAACCAAAATTATCCTAAATTGAACATCAAATCAGTTCATTGTCAAGACTTCCCTTCGCCGTCACACAAAAGCTGAGCTAGAAACCCTCCAACTCAAAAACCAATGAAGAAAACCTCCTTTGATCAGTTCGCAATGAATTGGTATGAACTGCTCTTCCTGATCGATCACGGGACCGATCAGGACCTCTTCTGATCGAATTGGGGACCGATCAGAAGCGCCTCTGTCCGACCGCGGTGAACGATCAGTAGCTGAAAAACTCCACGATCTCCTCCTTCTTGAAACGCTGAGTGTTGATCTCGCTCAGATACTCTCAGATCACTTCAGAGAACCCCTCCAAATGCTCTGATTGCTCCGCTCGATGAGAAAACCAGCAATCAATGGAATCGATCCATGGACAGAGCTCCGGGTGAAACCCTCTCCCGAGCTACTTCAACTGCGAGATTTTGGTTAGCAGACTGAACAAGAAAACTACCTCGATGATCTAAAATCTTGAAGACAAACAAATCTGATGTGGCCGCGCGCGATCGGAGAAGAAAGCGATGAAGAAAACTGAAGAACAGATGCAAAAAACTAAAGAACTTGCGACTCTGCGACGACGACTCTGAGCTGAGCGAAAAAGATCTGTTTTAATTAATCCCATTTAAAATTGAACGGTTGTGATCATCCTCGCCTCTCCAATGGTCAGATTAACTCAGATTAAGCCCAAACCTTCCAGATCTCCATCAATGGTCAGGATCTACTACTCCTTAGCTTGGATCGACCAAATCTGCAACGGATAGCTCAGATCTCCCTCCCTTTTGAATGAATGGCTTAGACTCCTCTTGAACTTGTTCCAACGGTCAGATGGCTTCTGATTTGGATCAAACTTTCAAATCTTGATCTGTGGTCTTGATTAACTCTATCTTGAGCTCGGATTGATCAGAAGTTGACAGATGGCTCATATCTTACCGTTTCTTGATTGGACGACCCACATTAATCCTTCTCTTGATCATCTTGATTAAAACCCAAGTTGACTCAAATTTGATCCAATCTGATCTAGGTCCATGATCCTTCAAATCCTACAAAATTAGATTCAAATTTTAGTGCTAAAACATCTTAAATATAAAAAGAATTGCATCTAAAGCTAAAGTAGAGATAACTCGTGGAACCTAGTGTAAATACAAGATTAAGCATGTAAAAAGGGATCAAAACATGGATATGAGAGCCTAATTTGATTAACAAAATGGTAATTATCATGCACATCCACAAATCATCCTGCAAAAATAAAATATGTGAAAATGCACAAAAATTAACCAATCCTAAACACACAAACCCGGAAACCTCAGCTCTGATACCAATTATTGGAACCACCTTGGCGGGTTTCCCTAGCGAATACTTGGTCGTCCTTGAGAGACCTCTCCATGTCCATGGATTAAAAATTTAATCCGAATGGAGACCCGTCTCCCAACGACCATCTCGTCATCGTATCATTCAGTACGAATTACAACTCGGCCAATCACAAAGATCATGCCTTGTAATTCTCCTAACCGAACGACCGCGAAAGAGACGACGAGTAAATCGTCGATTCTTGTATTTATGATCGGGGTCCAATTAATTAATTATTTACCATTATTCAAAATCAAAATAATTATCTAATACACATAAATGACGAAGCAAAACAATAAGGAACCAAAGAAACAATAGGAGCTAAGGAAAAGAATTATACCATCCCTTTACCTCGTAGTCTTCTATCTTATGTCTCTCCCCTTCGGGACGTCATGTGGGCGACGAGCTACCGAGAACCGAGATCACCAAGGCACTCCAAAAGAGCATCTTCTTCCACTAGCCGAAACCCTAACCCTAGGGTTAGCAACCGCCGACCCTTGCTCCCTCTCCCTTGCGCCACCGACAAAAACCAGCCACCACAGCCCCGCCGACCACCAGCAGTCCTCGAGAGGGCAATGAAGAAGAAGAAGAAAGGAAGAAGTGGCTTCCTTTCTCACCCAAAGATGGCCGAAAACCCACTCTTCTCTAACCTTGCGGCGCCGCCGCAAGACCTCCTTGTGCTGCCTCCCACCGGCCGCCGGCTGCTCCTCCACCACCGCTGAGTACCACAAAAGTGTTGGGTTCTCCCGGCACAAAATCATAAAAACGCAGTGGAAACAAGAACCCTCGAGTGATCCATGCGAAAGAAAAACTCGTACAAAGTTGATCTACATCTACTTCTAAAGAAGATATACCTTCGGAGCGTGCCCTTTGCTTATCCCGCTCGTCCAAGGTGCGCCGGATCTCTTGCACGTTCAAGTGTCCGTGCCTCTATTCGTATCCACACGGACACAATCTCTCAACTTTGGGAGAGCTACCTTAGTTGTGCTAGCAACCTGAGGTAGCTCGCAGAACACCAAGAACTCTACAGTAGGGTTTCGGCCAAAGGAGGAAGATGAGGGAGGGAAGAAGACAAGGGAAGAAGAAGAAGAAGACCTCATCTAAAGTCACAAGCCCTCTTTTATAATGATCCCATGAATATGAAAAGGTTTGTGTCTCTTTGGCTTCCTTCATTAATACCAATAAAGAGCACATCTTTTCATGTGGCTCTTCATCTTTTCCCATGCAAGAAAAGAATCTTTTCTTTTCCCTTCATTAAACACTTTAATGAGCTTTCCCTGTAATTCCGACCGGGCCTCTCGGGCTTCTGACCAGGTCTCCCGACCATGTCTCCCGAGTGTCGAGCTCCCGACCTAGTCTGCCGAGCTCTGACCCAGTCTGCCGAGCTCCGACCTAGTCTTCTGCGCTCCGACCCAATATGTCGAGCTCCGACCCAGTCTGTCGCGCTCCGACCCAGTCTACCGAGCTCCGACCCAGTCTGCCGAGCTCCAACCCAGTCTGCCGAGCTCCAAATCGGTATGCCGAGCTCCGACTCAATCTGCCGAGCTCCCAACTCAGTCTGCCGAGCTCCGAGCTCCCGACCCACGCTCCCGAGTTCCCAACTCGAGCTTCCGAATGGACCTCCCGAGTTCTCAACTCGGGCTCAGATCTCCCGAGTTCCCAACTCGGATTTCCCGAAGCATCATGTCCTTAGTGTGTGACCCAATAGGTTCTCGCGACGTTGGCAATGCACCTAAACACTTTAGACACATAAGCAATGAGCGGCATCTAGCAATGCATCATTGCTACCCAAGTAACAAGAAAAGTCGAGATCCGACTAAACCTCCGTGACTATGATAATGTATGACCTTGTCCTTCTATCCTTGATATCTAGATTGACCAATGAGGCATAGATCGTGTCATCCTCAATCAATCTTGTGTTTCTTGATCCCCGAGTAGACTCACTCAAACAAATGAGCTCAATATCTCATATTGACTCATTTGAGCATGGTCATGCGTTTCAGTAGTCCTACTCGATCAAGGGGTCCACAGATATCACTCCCGTCATATGGGAGGGATAGATCCCATCTACATCACTCACATCCCTCCGCATAATTCATTACATACCCAGTGATCGCCTTTATAGTCCACCCTGTTACGGGTGACGTTTGACGATACCAAAGTACATAACTTCTTATGTAGGGAACCGTAGTGACTTCAGGTCTAAGGACTATTCATACTAATAGTCACATGAGAAAGTTTATGACACTCATATGACAATCTATGAAACTTTCTCATGGCGGGTCAATTCAGTACACATTCTCCAATGTATACCCATGTGTCAACTTGATATCACATATCCATGACTTGTGAGCTCAAGTCATCAGTTGACCTACATGCTAGTCTCCATGCATTAATATTGTCCTTGAATATTAATACTTGACTAGGAATGGTTTAGAGTAGTGTTCTCTACATCATCTCATTATCGATTCAACCAATCGATATAATATAGATAAGAACCTACTACTCAAGGATATTATTATACTTAGTTATTTGGCATAAATACAAAGTAAGTATAATAATCATGCCTTTATTAATGATAGAATATGATACAAAATGTCTCTAGTCAATCATCACATAATTGGCTCTAGGGCTCCTACTAACAAAAAGGAAGAGAAGCACTCTTCCTTATCACTGTGAGTCCCAGCCGAGAGTTGGTGGAGAAGGGAAGAAGAACCGAGGAGGAGAAGTCCTCCTCTTCTATGCGCCGGCCGAAAACCTAGGAGAGAGAAGGAGGAAGAGAGGAGAGGAGAGAAGCCTAGGGTGTTCTCAATTCTTGGATTAAGCTTTGGTTTCATGATCTCATGGGATATACGGCTAAGGTAGGGACCAAGATGAGGAGTTAGATCCCACTAATGGATCTAAAACCAATACATTAATTAAGATACATTCCACTAAAGGATCTTAATTGAATTTCCTCACCAACCCCCATATTTTCATATGAGCTTCACCTATTATGAGTCATCCATCTCCCGTGTTTAAGATATCGAATGTCCGTCGATTAATTTAAATTACTGACAATTTTAATTAATCCACTTCTGGCTCCTTGACTAGTATCACTCAATCTTATCATCATGTCGGATCAATCCACCTGCAGCCACCTGCAGGGTTTAACATTATGAACCTTTTGAGCTCATCAAGGGGGCATCATCATCCTGACTCACAAGGACATGGATTCCGTCAATAATCAATGGCACACTATATAATTAATATTATTTCCCAACTTATCAGGCCTATCGATTTAACAAAATAAATCTCGCCCATTGATAAATCAAAGAAATAATTATTAACTATATGCGCCCGTTATTATATCAGAATTTAGGGATTGTACTCCATAATAAATCCGAGATCCAATCCAATTATCAAGTCAGTATAAATTGGATGATCTCTGGTTTTGGTCCTGCTCAATGTACACAAAGCATACTAGTGTAATTCTATGGTCAAGACCAACCACACCTAATTACACTACAATCATCCCGATGGTTTATCCAATTCCATCTCGGCTGTGAGCCTCTACTTATACTAGGCAAGGGACTGATAACATGATATTCCGTGTGACACCACACACTATGTTATCTACAATGTAAAGTAAAGGACTTTTATGCATGTACTAATATAAACAAGCATCTAGTGTTGTTGTGATTCTCTTTTCAAAAATAGAGATGATCTTATATAAAAGAAGCAAGTCTTTTAGTATATACATCTAACAACACGTATCCCCATATTCTTCTCCATGTCCTTTTAATTGTCGGTTACTAGATAATCCTTGTAACAGCCGCCGCAGCCATTAAATCTGGACCGTTTAGATGATTAAGGCCCTAATGGCCGCGTATTATGGGTCATGATTATCCTGTAATTATTGGTGATGATTATCCATATGTCCGAAGAAAGAGGTTACTTGAGGTCGAGTGATCCTTGGGCTCCGCTGTCCCGAGTTGATCTTGGGGTCTTTTGGCCCGGGGGGGTCCCGGAGGTGATATCGGGGACCTGATCTCCTGAGGTGATCTCGGGCGTGTGTCCTCCTGGAACGATCTCAACAGTATGACTACCCAAGGAGGTCTCGAGAATCTACCTTCCCGAGGGGGCCGGTCTCGGGACTCAAGAAAAGGAAATCGTCCAGCCTCGATAAATCTTGCTATATAACTTTTTTAGTCCACGTGTCAGCTATGGGATGTTCAACCCATCAAATGTGATTTTACGTGGATATTAGCATTAATCGTACACTAACCCTTCTCCACCACTCTAATTACTATTCTTTTCTCTCCATCTTCCAGCGCGCCGCTAACATAGGGGCCACGCCAATATCTTATATAGTTTGCTTCATGTCATGTACCTGTCACATATGCATAGTATTTTAATAGTGGAATTGCTAAATTATATATCATTAAAATTTTGCACGATATATGAAAATAAATAAATAAATAATTATGACAATTAAAAAAGAAAGATAGTTCACAGTGGGAGTTTTGAAACTTATATAAGGCTACCTTCTCATGGAAGGAGTTTTGCCAAGGCTAAGGGCAGTGTTGCTTTTCCTCCTCAATTATTAATCCTCTGCTGCAACTCCAAGTGCAACTCCTCTTCTCCTCGCTTCACCCATCTCTCCCTCCCTCTTCCTCTCCCCTGCTCCAGATCAATGGCAGGAGATCAAGTGCCCATGGATGTTGACTACTTTGGATCCTCCCAGATGGAACTGCAGATGGCCATGATGGCGGATATGCCGCCTTCAATATCGCTGCAGCAATCTCCTCCGCCGTCCTCTATCGCAATCGATTTGCCTAACTACCAAGACCAGTTCTTGCCGCCTCTCGTCATCGGGGGCGGAGTGCCGTCGCTGGCGGCCATGCGGGAGATGATCTTCCACATGGCGGCGATGCAGCCTATCCACATTGACCCGGAGTTGGTGCGGCCGCCCAAGAGGCGGAACGTGCGGATATCGACGGAGCCGCAGAGCGTGGGGGCGCGGCACCGGCGGGAGCGGATCAGCGAGCGGATTCGGATCCTGCAGCAGATGGTGCCCGGAGGGACGAAGATGGACACGGCGTCCATGCTCGACGAGGCCATCCACTACATGAAGTTCCTCAAGGGGCAGGTGCAGGCGCTCGAGCAGGCCGCCGCCGGCTCCTCCTCCACCAACCGGACCACCACCGCCGTGTCAGAATTCTCGGCCGCCGGCTACAATCGCTACTTCGATTGGCCGCCGCCTGGCTATAGTATGAGTACCGAGGCGTGGGATCAGGCTGTTGCGCACAGGTTGTCATCAAGGGAAGATCCAGATTAATAAATTTAGATGGGATTATGAAATCTAAATGTCTGTTAATTTTAGTAATTTACGTGGATTGCTGTGTTTATCAATCAGGTCGTAGTTTATTAATTAAGAAGAATCGAATTTGTTTCATGTTCGTACTGTTTGAGATGGCCCTCGATATGCACTTATGTATTGTATCACCAGCGTCGGATGGCCATTTTGAAGAAAAATTAAAATAAAATTACTGGACCACTATTAATTTTTAACATGCACGTATCTGTATATTTTTGTTATCACTACTCCATTATTACAATATTGATTTTTATACTGAATAACTATTCAGATATAAATTTTTTAGTAGATTAGCTTTGAGTATTCAAGTTTCTTATCAAATAAAAACGAAACCTTATTTGAAATTAAATCTGATATTTAACTATCTCCAATCTTTTTTTAGGTTAATTTACAATTTTGAAACTGCTTTACTTATGTTGATTTGTAGATCAATTTGTATGGTGGCAAATGATATAAAATAGTCTAGTAAATCATCTTGTAGTATAATTTATCAACTAGAAAGGTATTTAAGTTCCCTTTAATAATTTGATATGACTGATAATGGCTATCTAACATATTAATTTTGCATAAACTTTGAGAGTTTGATCTTATAGGTTTCATATCAATTTGTATGATATATAAAAAAAATGACTCATTCACAAACTAATTGACATGATTTATTAACAAAAAACTAAATTCAAGTTACTTCTAATTTAATATTATTAACTATTTTTGATGTCGGACAGGATAACGATTAATAAGTAAGAAAAATTGAAAGAGAAAGAAAAGAACCCATCGAAAACAAAGAAAAACTCATTGTTCTCTATATTTTACTAAAAAAGAATTTTTTTTAAGAATAGTGGATAATTACTAAAAAACCTAAATACCAGGAAATTACTAAAAATAGAAAAAAGATGTTAGGATCCTCAAAAATATCCTAAACGGTATTTTTTTTTTCTTGGAACTTGATGGTTATAAGCTACCTATAATAAATATAAATCTCCAAATTCTACATGCATGAGCATAGACAGTGTTTGATTTTAAATTTTGAGTCAAAAATTATTACCCATTAAAAATTGAGTCATCCTATATTTATCTTGCATCATTTTCTAATCTATTACACCCTAATTTTAAATAAGTTTGAATTTAGGGAACATAGATAAGCTATGTTAAGTGATGTTAAATTTTCACTGCATACATTTATTTTTAACTTAGTAAATTTGTTTCAAGTGCAAGAGACCCTTATGAGTATTTTATTTTTTTAAAAAAAATATATTGATTTGTAAATTAGTTTATTTTTAATTAGATTTTTAAAGAAATTGAAAATGAAGGATGATCTAAGAAATATTTATAAATAAATGTTGGATATTTTATGTCGTGGACTAGCATAAATAATTTAATTATATATTTTGATATTATTCTAGATTAATTAGATGCCAAATCATGTGAATATGATGTTGTTTGGTTATTGTTATTGGGCATAGCTATAATGGGCAGGTTTGACCCATTTTTCCTAATCTGCAGAGGCCCCTACTCCTAACCCTAATATAAAGTGGTCGTTGCCCCATTGAAACGACGATGGTTTTTTTGTGATTGACGGGTGAAAGGAGGAGTTACTCTCTGCCGCTTGTTTTCTCTCATAGGAAATCATGGATTCGATGATGTCTTCCGCTCCAGGTAATTCTAACACCTAATTATATCTATTGCATTTATCTATCATTTGTCGTATTTAGAATTGGATTTCGATCTATCGTCAAAATATTGGATTTCGATATGTCTTCAAATGGTATCAGAGCCAAATCTAATTCTGATATGACAGTGAATTTACTTTTAAATCATGTGTTAAAGATTTAGTCCGAATTCCTTTCTGGTTAAAGAGCGAAAATTATTCTGTACGGTGACGTGAAAATACACAACATTAACTGAATTAATGTTGATATAGTTAAAGAGCGAATTACTGTTATTCTTAACACAGTGAAAACTATTCTGTAATTGGACTAATTCGCTTAATCGAAAATTATTCTATACGGTGAAGTTTTTTAAATCATGTGAAGGAAGAACTTGAATCGTAATTCGCTTACTGACCGAACAATCAATTCTTTTATCTCATGAATTTTTTTTTGTTTGGAATATTGACCGAGTAATTATTCTGTAATGATCTTTTCATATGAAAAGATCTATTCTGTACGTGGCTATGGTCCAAAAGCTTATTCATGTGGATTTAAGTTTTAAGAAAAAAAAAGAAAAAAAAGAACTTGAAGTATAGCCACGTACAGAAACTTAAAACCTTAAGTTTTTTTTTAATTTTGAAGGTCAAAATGAAATATTATTCATTTTCTATTACATGAATTGTTTTGGTGCTCTCCAAATTATGGTCTAAGTTTTTTTTTTGCGCATATTTTGATTATAATGATATGTCATATTGCTATTGTGAAATTTTATGACATATTTCAGATGTATGCCAATTTTAGACCATTTGGTACTATTTTGGGTATTTTTCATAGTAGTGAGCTCGCCTTCGCAGGACAGATTATGATAAAATACTATTATTGGAAAATTATTATTATTAATGTGGCGTTAGGAATTATTTTGATAATGCACCTACCCTATCGAGTTGTCTTTATTGATATAGTTCCTAATGATTGGTAATTATATTTCAAAGTTCTCAATATCCTCTCGATATTAGCTTTAAGAATATGATTATTTTCTGTGATATGGGAGTTATTTTATGCATTGTAATTCGGGACCCTTCGGCGGGATTACTTTTGCATGAGATAATTTTATTGTGGTCATAAGCTCTATTTCTTTTGTTGGATATGCTTGATAACAAATCTCCATTAATGTACAAATTCCAGCTTTGCCTATGAGTATGAACTCCTTACCAAAGTTGAATGGAACTAATTATGAGGACTGGGTTGACTCTGTTAAGTTGTTCCTTGCTATTTCTAACGTTGATGCTGCCCTCACTGAGAATGAGCCTGAAGTTCCCACACCTGAGTCTTCCGCTGCTGTTATAACCAAACATGATAAGTGGGCTCATTCTAATAAAGTGTGTCTGATAACTATGAAGTTCACTATGGACAAGACCATCAAAGATAATATTCCTGAGATAAACAGTGCTAAAGATTTTCTTGTGTCTGTGGGCAAGAAATTCAAGAAATTTGACAAGACAGAAAAGGCCTCCTATCTTTCATTACTGACAAAAACTAGATATGATGGTGTATCAGGTGTGCGTGAGCATGCCATGAAGCTCACCAATTGGTACAACAAGTTAAAATCCATGAAAGTCGAATTGGGAAGTGATTTTTTGGTCTGGCAAGTATATACTCTCTTCCTTCTGAATTTGATGGTCTAAAAACTTCCTATAATGCACAAAAGGAGGAGTGGTCTATTGATGAGCTTGTAGCCATTCTTGGTCAGGAGGAGCAAAATATGAGAAAGGGAAAGGGACAAGTTGTTCAGTTGGTTTCTCATAAGAGTCATGAGAAAAAGAAGAAATATTTTAAGGGGAAGAGTAACAAGCCTCAATTCAAGAAGAAGTGGAGTGATAAATCAGGACTTTCCTCAGTTCATGAAGATGGTGACTCATCTGGTATTAAAAAGAGATTTAATGGCATTTGCAAGTTTTGTGATGTATTCGGGCACAAACAATCTGACTGTTTTAAGTTTAAGAAGTGGTTAGAGATGAAGCAAAAGCAAAACCAAAAGCAAGGTATTCATCGTGCTCTAGTGTACTTTGAATCTAATCTTGTAGATGTACCTTCTCATACTTGGTGGTTAGACTCTGATATGACAATTCATATTACAAAATCTGTGCAGGAGCTCAAAACCAGGAGAAGACCAAATGAAGGGGAGGTGTCTGTTGCGGTTGGAAATGGAATGAATGTCAAAGTAGAGCACATAGGAGTAGTTGCTTTAAAATTAAGTGGTGGACATGAGTTGGTTTTGCAAGACACCATTTGTGTACCTTCTATGAGAAGGAATTTAATTTCAGTTTCTATTTTGGATGATTGTGGTTACTCCTTCCATTTTGGATCCAATAAAGTTATTTTATATTATGAATCTACTATTGTTGGTTATGGTGTTAAGTTGAATGGCATGTATATGTTGAATCTTGATCCTCTTTCTATTGAAACACATCATACCAATGTTAATAATGTTGTTGGGCAAAAACGTGGAAATGTTATTGAGAACTCTTCTAGGTTGTGGCATAAGAGATTGGGACATATATCTCGAGAACGGATGGATAGATTGATCAAGGAGAATATTCTTCATAGTGTGGACTTCTCGGATTTTGACACTTGTGTTGATTGTGTGAAAGGGAAGCTTGCTGCTGGAGTTAGAAAGAATAGAGTTGTTAGAAGTGATGGAATACTGCAGTTGATTTATACAGATATCTGTGGGCCAATTACTCCCATTGCTTTGGGAGGATATAGATATTTCATTACTTTTATTGATGATTTTTCAAGATTTGGCTGGATTGATTTGTTGCGTGAAAAATCAGACTCTTTAGATGCTTTTAAGACTTTTAAAGCTGCCATTGAGTTGAAATTTGGCACACAGGTTAAGAGTGTTAGATCTGATAGAGGTGGCGAATTCTATGGAAGGTATGATGAAACTGGCAGGAATCCTGGTCCTTTTGCAAGGTTTTTACAGGATTGTGGTATTGAGGCACAGTATATTATGCCTGGCACTCCGTAGCAAAATGGTGTTGCTGAAAGGCGAAATTGCACTCTCATGGAGATGGTTAGATGTATGCTTAGCCATTCAAGTCTTCCTGATTTTCTATGGGGAGAGGCCTTAAGGACAGCAGCTTATATTTTAAATCATGTGCCAAGTAAGTCAGTTCCAAGGACCCCATATGAACTTATGACAGGGCGAAGGCCTACTTTGAAGCATTTTCGTGTCTGGGGCTGTAAGGCAGAAGTCAAGGTCTACAATCCAAAAATAAAGAAGCTTGATCCTAAGACAATTAGTGGGTTTTTTTGTAGGATATTGTGTTGGATCTAGGGGTTCTAGATTTTATTGTCCAACTCATACCACTAGAGTTGTTGAATCTGAACGTGCTATCTATTTTGAAAGCGATTTAGAACATGTTGCAACTCAGGAGCCGCGTGTAGTTAACTTCAGAGAAGAGTATGTTAATATTCCTGTACCTATTACTCATTTGCCCGAATCTATGCTAGTCATTACCACTCATGATGAAGCCACGAATCCCATTAATGATACTAATGTTGATATGCATGTTGACTATGATGTTCAAAATCCTGATGTTATTGTGCCTAATGTTGATATGCATGCTGACAATGATGTTCAGAACCCTGATGTTACTATGCCTCAATTGAGGCGATCTCAACGTGTTCCCACGTCTACTGGGTCTACTAGATTCAAGGATTATGTTGTTTATTTGCAGGAACATGAGTTTACATGTGTTGGGGATTCTGACCCTATTACTTTCCATGAAGCCATTTCTGACTCTCATAGTTCACAGTGGCTGGTTGCTATAGAAGATGAATTAGCTTCTATGCGAAAGAATGATGTTTGGGATTTAGTGGTATTGCCCGAAGGTTGCAAATCTGTTGGTTGTAAATGGGTTTTTAAGACCAAACGTGATGCTAAAGGAGAGATAGAGAGGTACAAGGCCAGACTTGTTGCTAAAGGGTACAACCAGAGAGAAGGCATAGATTACAAAGAGACATTCTCTCCTATCTCTACTAAAGACTCTTTTCGTGTTGTGATAGCCTTAGTTGCTCATTTTGATTTAGAGCTTCATCAAATGGATGTTAAGACAGCATTCTTGAATGGTGATTTATTTGAGGATGTCTATATGGATCAACTTGATGGTTTTGTTGAAAGTGGTAAGGAGCACATGGTTTGCAAATTGAAAAGATCTATTTATGGTTTAAAACAAGCTTCTAGACAGTGGTACTTAAAGTTTGATCATATTATAAATTTTCTTGGTTTTGAAGAAAATACAGTTGATCAGTGCATTTATCAAAAAAAGAGTGGGAGAAAATTTGTTATTCTTGTTCTTTATGTTGATGACATCCTTTTGGCTAGTAATGATGTGAGTTTTCTGAATGAGACTAAACGGATGCTTACGACTCATTTTGATATGAAAGACCGTGGTGATGCATTTTTTGTTTTGGGTATTGAGATTCATCGTGATAGATGTCGTGGTATACTTGGTTTGTCTCAACAAGGATATATTGATAGAATCTTGAACCGGTTCAATATGCAATCTTGTAATCACTGTGTTGCACCAATTCAAAAGGGTGAGAAGTTGTCTAATGATCAGTGTCCTCATACTGAAAGTGAAATTGAAAATATGAAGAAAATTCCATATTCTTCCGCTGTTGGCAGCCTTATGTATGCTCAAGTTTGTACATGTCCTGATATTGCTTTTGTTGTTGGTGTACTTGGGAGATACTTAAGTAAACCTGGTGTGGCACATTGGCAGGTCGTAAAACGTGTTTTGAGGTATCTGAAAGGTACCAAAACTTACATGATCATATATAGGAGATCAAATCATCTTGAGTAATAGGTTATTCTGATTCTGATTATGGTGGTTGCCCAGATGATCATAAGTCCACATCAGGTTATGTATTCATGTTAGCTGGAGGAGCTATTTCTTGGAAGAGTGTCAAACAGACTCTTACAGCTACATCAACCATGGAAGCAGAGTATATAGCTTGTTATGAGGCCATACGTCAAGCGATATGGTTGAGAAACTTTATTGCTGAGTTTGATTTTGTCGAGAGTATCTCTAGACCTCTTACTATATATTGTGATAACTCTGCTGTGGTGAGTTTCTCTCTTAATAATAAGAGCTCAAAGAGAACAAAACACTTTGAGACAAAGTTTATGTTTGTGAGAGAGAAGATCCAAGAGTTTAAAACTATTGTCAAGCATATCCCTACAGAGCTTAATGTTGCCGATCCCCTAACAAAAGGCATAACTGTTAAAGCCTTTGTTGACCATGTGACCCGTATGGGTGTAGTGAAGTCTTTTGATATTTTGGATTAGTGGGAGTCTATGTTTATATTTTGTTATGACTTCATACTCGTAATATTTGAGACATTGTTCAAATAAATAGCTATTGTAGCTATTTCTTATTTATCATATGATTATTCTGTACAACTTTTATTATTATTGTGCGTGTGTATATATATATATTGCGATGACATATTATGGAGACATTTTGGACCCAGTCTCAATCTTGTTGTTATCATATAGCATCTTGGGCAGATGCTTGGGCCATTTGTTGGGAATAGCACTTTCGTTCAAATTTTGACATGTCATTTTGTTGTGCTTTCTCATTTATCCATATTCCACTTTGTTGTTGGGTCACTGGATACAAGTGTCGTGCGATGTATGATATCATTATTCCTTCGAGTGTGATTTTCTGCATTGTTAGGATGCTTGTAGTTCCATTTTGGACCTTTTCTTTCGTGGTTTGTGTTGGCTTATTTTGGCATCTTGTTGTGGCCACATATTGTTGATTAGTCTGGTATATCATAATGCATTTATTTATGCTGTCCAAGTGGGAGAATGTTAGATATTTTATGTCGTGGACTAGCATAAATAATTTAATTATATATTTTGATTATATTCTAGATTAATTAAATGTCAAATCATGTGAATATGGTGTTGTTTGGTTATTGTTATTGAGCTTAGCTATAATGGGCAGGCTTGGCCCATTTTTCCTAATCTGCAGAGGCCCCTACTCCTGACCCTAATATAAAGTGGTCGTTGCCCCATTGAAACGATAACGGTTTTTTTGTGATTGACGGGTGATAGGAGGAGTTACTCTCTGCCGCTTGTTTTCTCTCATAGGAAATCATGGATTCGATGATGTCTTCCGCTCCAGGTAATTCTAGCACCTAATTATATCTATTGCATTTATCTATCATTTGTCGTATTTAGAATTGGATTTCAATCTATCGTCAAAACATTGGATTTCGATATGTCTTCAATAAAAACATATGGGATTTTAGCAAACAGATTGTTCAGTTTGAAACTAAAAAAAAAAAGTGTTTAACTATGTTCAGTTTGAGATGCATGTCAAAGCAAATGTTCCATTACCTTCACTTAAGCCTAAGAGGATTCGATCGAGATGACAAGCCTTCGAAGGCAATTTGGTTATATGCGGAGTTACGTTAATCCTCGCCGCACAAGAAACTAATCCAAAGTGGGACTTGTTGTAGTCTCACACAACAATTTGTAACAAATTTAGTGATGATTTTGAGTTGTTTCATCAATGGAGTCAGTTCTATTTATACTCAGATCAACGATCGATCATACCTTGTAATTTTTTCTAATTGGTTCTAGATGTCATATCGCTCTTGATTTTGTTTGATTATATATATATATATAGTATTGACATTAAATAGAAATTTTTAATCTGGTAATTAATATATATATATATATATATATATATTATTGTCATTAAATAGAAAAGTTATGGTAATTAATATTTAATATTTATTTGGCGAAATGATAAGTTGGCTTTTTTTTATAATATATTTACTCTGTCTCACGCACCTGATCTATTGATTTAATATTGATTCCATGATTACAATTTTATAGTTTATCCTTCCCATCCACTGGTCCAGTGGCATGCAGATTGATCCGTAGGAATCATCTGCTTGTTGCTTCCTTCACAGTTCTCATGCCATATTATTTTTATATTTTAATTTGTTTGTGATGCGAATATATATATATAGTCGATGTAGTGGGGGAGACAACCTCGTGTCTCCGGCCCTGTGTACTGAATTTCTGATATCGACGCATAGTGTGTGATCAGAAATCCAAAGGGAGATAAGGGACTGCAGATCCAATCTTGGTCGGCCTCTTCCAAATTCCAAATTCTAAATTATAATTTTCCCCATTCAGTTCGCAAACGACACTGGACGTGCATGCATCACAGGCCTTACTTCAGCCTTCAAACAACTAGCAAGAAAGAGACGTCGTCGTTTCCGTCTCGTCCCGCTGCTAGCTATGTAAGATTTGTACAGCTGGTTTTTAAAAATTAATTCTTCTAACTAAATTATTGAATAGAATGGATGGATGAACTGTTTCGTGAGTAGACTGATTTTTCAATCCAATTGATGAGAAACTAATATTTAAAATTGTACGAGGCAAGGTTGGTACATTGACATAAGTTATGCAAATGAACGCTATCAACCATAACTATAAGAAATATCAAAATTAATGACCAAATTAGTGATGGAAACTAATGCCCGTGGTTAAATAGCGATGAAAAAATATATTTTCACTAGTAGAAAAATGTTATTAACCACGGACGTTCACCGTTGTCGTAGGCTAAAACATTGTTGTTAAAGGTCATATTGTTAAAAGGGGTGCTCAACATCAACAGTTACAAACCGTTGTCGTTTATAGCACTACTAGAATTTTTGCATTCAACAACACATAATCGACAACGGTTTTTTTGATAAAGTGTTGTCCTTATGTCAATTTAACAACAGTTTTAGTATTAACCGTTGTTGTTGTTGGTCTGTATACTTAAAAAGACAACAGTAATAACAAAATGTTGTCGTATGTATACTCAACGACAACAGTTATAAAATAACTGTTGTCTATAGGCGGGATTTACAACAACTGATATGATAAACTGTTGTCTATTATGACAATAGACAACAGTTATATTAAACTGTTGTTGTTGTATTGTTGTGCTGTTCAAGCAATAAACAAAATCAACGGTGGATATCCAACTGCAAAAAAATAACGAACTATTGAATCCTCATTCTCTTATTTTTCGATCCTTAATCATCTTTTTTCTCGTCGCACAAACCCCTAATCTTTTCTCTTCCTCGCCCGCCAACCACCCAAACCCCCGACCATTTCCGCTTCTCTCACACAAACCCCTCGCAGCCACGAGTCGACGCCTCTCCCCCTTCTTCATTGCCCGAGTCCAAGGAAGCCCCGAGAGCGGCGCTTCCTTTCACCCTCGCGAGGTGAGCCCCGACTCCTCTCGCTCTCTTCTTCTTCATCGCGCAAGCAAGGAGGCGACGCCTCCTCACTTACCTTTTCTTCTTCCTCGATCGCGTGCCCTAGCTACTGACGCCCAGGCAAGCAGTACCCTGCGTCAACACCGCATCTTCATCGCTAGCTACGACAGGCGAATTGCTCCTTCCCGACTGAGTGTCACTGCCAGCGGCCCTCCTAGTGAGTTGAGATCGCTATTGATTGTTTTTGGCACCGTGAGTTGGAGCTAACCTAGTCCTCTTCCTAGGGATTTCTGGAAATTAGGGCTCTTGCATGTGGCTGGGTTTCTTCTGATCGAAACAGAAAGGGCAGAGGAAAGCTTGGTGTGTGGGTTTTCAGGTAAGGCTTGGTTGTGATCTTCATTCTTGGATGTTTCCCTTTGGATTCCCAAACTTGTACGTGAGCTCTATTAGATTCCCAAATTGCATTAGCTAGGTTTAGTTGAGCTTTGATCATTTCTTTTATGTAGGACCCAACTAATTCCTTGATAACTTCATTCATTCACTTACTGTTGATGAGTTTGAAACTAAGAACATTGTCCAGTAGAGCATAATTTTCTGCCAACCCTATTAGTAGTTTACAAGTAGATTTATAGCATCTTATGCTCTTTGGTTTGTTGTGTAAGACTTTGCTATTCAGACAAAAACTAACAATTTGTTTATAGATATATTTTGTAATTTTATTTATTACTCTGTAAGAAATTATATTTAATATAATGAAAATGTTTAAGGATCTAAATGTTACTATACTAATATAGGCTTTGGATGTACTTCAATAGTATGATGCAATCCATATGTCAACCTCAAATAATTTCCCTCAGAATAGATCTGACAATGCATATTATTTTAAATTAAATTTCCTTAAACTACATCTCGGAACTGATATTATGTGAATTTACACATAGAAATGAATGGTTTGAGGTAGTTACAAATATTGACATTAGATATTGCATGCTATGAATATGTGAATATTGCATGCTATGAATATTGCAATATTTAGTGTGTATGTTTCTATCTTCATGTTTAACTTTATTTAGACTGCTATTATCCTTGAACCTTTGCAATTAGTAAATTATTCTGGATTGTTCAATTTGTTTGCAGTTCTGTTTTTTATTAGCTCAATAGTGTGACTGGATCTAATTGATTTGCCTTCACTATATAATGTATCTACATTATAGCTATGTGGGCAACATTCATCTCCAGGTTACCGAAGCACTTCTTCAAGAAGTTTTTCAAAGTACTAGTATTGTCGAGGGATGCAAGCTTATTAGGAAAGAGAAGGTTAGTTGAAATCTCAATCTATTGTGTAATTATCTAATAATACCTTGAACTTTCTTCAAATTCATTGATTTTTCTTATGCCCAGTTTTTGTTTGTTTTAGTTGTAGCCAAACGTTAAGTTTGTTGGCAAAGATGCCCCTGTGGATATGCCCTATGGAAAATTTATACATGGCTATCATGGAAATTGGGGTGACAATTGCAAAATGGAACTAATTCATACTAAGTGATGGGCATGCCAGCCAGTTTTTTTTTAACATCTCAGGACATATGTCTGGCTGAATATTAATGGTTAGGAAGATATAGCTAGTTCATGTTTTGGCATCCATAGGTCTTCAAAATACTGTTGATGTTTTGAATTGAAGTATTTTAATTTGGCAGTATCTTATAGTAAGTAAAGAAAGCGATGACATGTTGTTGTCTTGGAAATGATCGTCAAGCAAAGCTCTATCCTTTTTTCCCTTCATTCCGTGTACATCAGTTAGGGTTTTGTGATGTCTCATTCCCTTGGTCAACCATATGATTTATAATCCTGAAGAAAAGATTCCACAACACAATTGTTTGGGCAGGTGTGATGTAGGATATATTTAAATTCCACTAAATGTATCGTATAATCTAATATAAGTCAACATTTATGATCTTGCCAGTAGCCATGTGAAATTAAAAGATTGAATTGTCAATCTACTGCTGTCAAATCTGCTGATTGCATTTCTGATCTATATCTTGTTTCTGGTAGGCTTACTGTATGAATATCTGATTGGTATTTTTCTTGCTTTGCCTTACACAGTCCATTTGCTAGTGTTATTGTCCCATGCCAATGCTTTTTCCTAATGAAATGTAGTTTGGGCTTTACTTTGTTCTTGTTTTTGTGACTCGTCATGTGAGTTGCAAGTCTATTGGATGAGCTAAAAAAGAATATGGTTTTATCCATGTAAAGTCTTGTTTATTGAGCAAAGAGAGTTATTTCAAATCTTCCTCCTATATTCCATGATTGATGCTATTTTGAATCGCTGAATAAGATTGTGAAGACATCCTCACACTGTAATCTATATAACT
The DNA here is from genome assembly GCA_024364735.1 of Boesenbergia rotunda. Taxonomy (NCBI): domain Eukaryota; kingdom Viridiplantae; phylum Streptophyta; class Magnoliopsida; order Zingiberales; family Zingiberaceae; genus Boesenbergia; species Boesenbergia rotunda. Next base: position 17,241 of record JAGFNQ010002985.1, on the reverse strand, counting down.
GATCACCACTCTTTTGAATAGGTTCATATGTGCACAGAAAAACATCGGTAGTAAGTGATCTTTTTTACATTTGGCATTTGTGCAGTATTCAACCTTGTGACCTGGTCATGTTTTCCCTTTCTACTTTTTTATTTGCATGTCGGCAAATCAACCTTGTATTGGAACTTGGATTTATATTATCTTGCCAATCAAACCTGCCAATCTAATTGCCTGTGAAATATTTCATGAGATATGTGGCAAGTTGACCTATGAAAACAGCTGTAGATTGTAATTATAGGCAAAACCATTTGTCAACCTTGGATTCATCCTTATTTCCTAATATAGTATGGTACATTGCTCTTGTTGGGTAGAAGCTGCACCATTTCAACCTGTTGAGCACCCCTTTAGTTGATGCATAGGGCTGTATGCAGAGATGTTGATATGCAATACCTATTTGGGCTAGCGATTAAGTGCATCATGTATTGCATTTTAAATTTGATTTGTTATTGTTACTCTGCTTTTTGAAGTCATCCTTTGGCTTTGTTGATTAGTTTGACCAATTGTGCTCTGATTTGTCTCTTTCAGTCATCCTTTGGCTTTGTTGATTATTTTGACCGTCGTTCAGCTGCTCTTGCAATTATGAGTCTCAATGGGAGGCAGCTGTAAGTTGGATAATTTGATCTGGTTTGTGTATTTTTTTACCTTGTATACTATTATCATGATTATGTTACACCTTCTTGAAGGTTTGGTCAACCTATTAAGGTGAACTGGGCATATGCTAGTGGGCAAAGAGAGGATACATCAGGTTAGTTAAGAGCATTGCCTTTACAAACCTCGTTATGTACAGATTGATTTGAGATGTGTTGGAAAGTTACAAATTCACTGGCAATTTTAATTTTGGTACAATATAGGACAGTACAACATATTTGTTGGTGACCTTAGCTCTGAGATTACAGATGCTACTTTGTTTGCATGCTTCTCAGTATACCCTAGCTGCTCGTAAGTATTCACTTCTTTTGATTTGAATATATATAATGTCATAAAAGTTATTAGGCCAAAGGCTTGTTCTTTCTAACTTTCTACATAATTTTCTTAACTAAATTTATCATTTAACTAGTAGCTACTTGATTTCTCTCCTTTTATGACAGAGATGCTAGGGTCATGTGGGATCAAAAAACTGGTCGTTCAAGAGGGTTTGGTTTTGTTTCTTTCCGGAACCAACAGGTTTGTTTACAACTAAATCTACGGTCACTAGGCTTTATTGTTGCTCACTGAATTTCTTTTTGACTATGGCTTTGCAGGATGCTCAAAGTGCCATAAATGACTTGACTGGTGAGTTTCTGTTTTTCTTGTTGCTGTTGCCTTTTTCCCAATATTATTTCTTATATTTGTCTGTTTGGGAGTTGGGCATATTTTTAGTGAGTAAATATTGTGTTCATTGTGGATTTGAAGATTGTAGTCATACCGTTTACAATCTTTGCCTTAGGTTCCTAGGCAACCGGATGCCAAACAATGTGGATATTATGTGATGAGATTTATGAAGCAAATTACTTAAGAAGTTACATTAATCGAGGGGGATGCATTCCGAACGATAGTAATGTTGGATCGAGAGAACCGATAGAGGGGGGGGGTGAATATCGGAAATCATTTTTCTTTCGGAAAGCTTAGAGCACGTACGCAGCGGAAATTAGAAACACAGAGACACAGTCGATTTTACTTGGTTCGGAGCCTGTGTCGACTCCTACTCCAAGGCCCACGGTCGTTGACCGTTTACTTTGGGCAATTCTATATCAGGCGCAAATAGTTTACAGAAAATTATTACAGAATTTAGTACAGTAAACTTAAATAGCTCTTTTTACCGACGTCTGAGGAAGATCGACTTTTTCCGGAGCAGGACATCGTCGGCTCGAGTTGGAAGGATTCCGGGGCGAAGCGCGAGAGCAGAAGAGCGTAGAAGCGTTGTTTTTCAGTTGTTGTTGAAGGCTTGGGTGTTGGGTGCTATTTATAGCATCTCGGGGCGCCCTGGACGTCGGGGGCGCCCTGCCACGTGTCAAGCGATCCGGTTTTAGCTCGGTCAAACGCTATCCCATCCGAATAGGGATAAGTTTGACTCTGGGGGCGCCCTGGTCGCAGAGGGCGCCTTGGCTGACTTCTTCCGCGCAGAAATCTCGGCTGTGGATAAAGATGAAGCTTCGCAGACTTGGGCGCGGGGCGCCCTGGCTGCTGAGGGTGCCCTGGCTGCTGAGGGCGCCCTGGCTGTTGAGGGCGCCCTGGCTGCTGAGGGCGCCCTTCCCAGTAAGCAACCGAAGCCCTTTTTGCTTCACTTGGTTCTGGTTCACCTTGGGGGCGCCCTGGACACTCAGGGCGCCCTGCTCAGCTGCTGCCTCACTCCTTTGAGGCTCTCTGAGTTGCAGACACACGTTCCTTCGGTCCTGCATCCAGGGTTAGTCCAAAACACAATAAATTATTAGTTTATACAGCCTTAGCTGTCTTGGTTCTGACTTTGATCTCCAAAATGGAGCCCTAGGTCGAACCGACGCCTACTGTTCCCTCGACGGGGAACGCGTCCTCACCTACTCCTCTCGAGAGAATTTACCTGATGCCAACCGTTCCTCTGGTTGGACTTTTGCCTGACGGTCCTTTGTCAGGTCTTGGATGTCGAGCTGACCTTCGCCCGGTGCCTAGCATTCCTTCGCTAGGTCTTGGTGACTAGCAGCCCTTCGCTAGTTGCCTAGCAGCCCTTCGCTAGGACATGGTGACTAGCAGCCCTTCGCTAGTTGCCTAGCAGCCCTTCGCTAGGACTTGGTGACTAGCAGCCCTTCGCTAGGACTTGGTTTCCTGGCAGCCCTTCGCCAGGTGCCTAGCAGCCCTTCGCTAGGACTTTGTTTCCTGGCAGCCCTTCGCCAGGTGCCTAGTAGCCCTTCGCTAGGACTTTTCCTGCACACTCGAGTAACAACATTATATCACAAATAAACTTAACTTTGAATCATTTGCCAATATCAAAACAAGGTTCGATATGGTGCTTTCTGCACCAACAAGTAATAATTTCTTTATTATCTCAAATATTTAAAGTTATCTAGTTATAAATTTTTTCAAGTTGTTATGTTTTATTCTGTACAATCATATAATGTGTTTTTGTTCATAGTTTGCAAAAGCAGAGTACTCCCAAGATGAAATTGATGAAGTGCGCTCCGCGATAGCTGATTGTATACAGGATTATATTTGATAATAGGTATGTAAATGTTAGTTACTAAGGTTTAAACTTTTCCTGGTAAATGTTAGTTACTAAGCTTTCGGGTGATATTCCCCTGAATCAAATAATATACATCAACAATATTTTTTTTAGAGATGTTGTAACCTGAGATTATTTTTTATACGTTGGAGAACAATTAGTTTAGTGGACATGAAAGTTACTTAGATGTTCAAGTAGATTCGTTGAACAATAGAGTCGTACTAGTTTGGCCAAATTCCTTTTAATGCTGTGGTCTAAAACCTGCAGAAACTTGATATTTAGTTGCTTTCTTGCATCTCTACTTGAATTTACAGTCTAGCCTTTCAAGTGTTCTCATTTAAGGAGGATAAACTAATCACCACTACAGATCACTGAACTCATCACTAGGAATTAAACTTTTCAACAAGCTGCATTTACTACTAGATACGATTCAACTCAAATATCATATTACTCGAAATAGTAGTGGACAGACTGAATTTGGCATGACTAATTGTATGATCGTATGAAATTAACATAAATATAAACACATTCATCCAATAGAAATTCCTTTAATACATTTTTTTTCAATATATTTTGGAGCTTCAACAGTTCTGCCTAACATCCCTGATTGGATGCAATTCTTCAATATATTTTTTTATTTGCCTAAACAGACACAGTTTGTGATTCAGAATATGATTCTGAATCACAAACAATCAATCAAAAACATGTGTCAGATATTTAATATGGTCGTCTGAGTATTTTCCTTGAAAAGTGGTTGCAAGGCTGTAAATGTCTAGATAAGCCAAGCTAGCAGTTTCCTTATAATTGCAAGTGCTGATACATGCATATCTTTTTTGTTTGTTTGTTTGTTAGTTTGTTATTTTTGTTGTTTGTTGATACATATCTTCATGGATCATTTTTTATTAGACATATGCATTTAATAGAATAACTAATTAGAATGTTTGTTCTCTTTTTTCCAGCTGCAGGGACTTGTTCGTGATCATTTTCAAAGACCATTAATCTGACCTTCCAAGCCATAATTTTTGTGATTTGAACTTCATTGTAAGTTTAGTTGGGTCAGAATTATATATAATTTGAACTCTTGTAATTTGGGTCAGAAGATACTTTAGTGGTTTCGTCTGTAGAAAGGTTTTTGGACAGAAGATACTTTTGTGGTTTCGTCTGTAGAAAGGTTGTGGTGGATCTTTATTGTAAATATGTTGATGATGTTTGATATATATAGTTTTTGTTTCGAGGTTAAATTATTGCCTTTTAATTGAAAATATAATGGAAATATCTTTGTTGTCAAATTGGTATGAAACTGTTGTGGAACAGTACAAACGCACAACAAGTTTTTTTAAAGCTAAACTGTTGTTGTAGATAAACGACAACAGTGCTATAATAAAAGACAACGGTGAATTCGGTATACGACAACGGTTAAACACCGTTGTTAAAACTCATCTAAACGACAACAGTGAAAACCCTAAACGACAACAGTGATAAACTGTTGTTATTGATATACGACAACGGTTATGAAACTGTTGTCGAATATAATAAAAGACAACAGTGAAAAACTGTTGTCAAAATGTTGTCGAATGTGATATACGACAAGAGTGGAAAACTGTTGTCAAACTGTTGTCGTAGACCAAATGACAACAGTGATTCACTGTTGTCGTAGACCCCCCTTAACAACATGGCCTTTAACAACAATGATATTTGGCATACGATAACAGTGATTCACTGTTGTTGAATGCATTTTTTCTAGTAATGTAGTCAATAACAACAGTGTAGCAATGGTTTTAAACCGTTTTTTGTATGTGATTTAAACAATAATTTGACAACAAATAAAAATCGTTGTCTTTTGGTTGAGGCAGCCAACAATTTACAACAAATACCATTTAAAAAATAAATTATTTAAATAATTAAACAATATTGAGCAAACACACTTCAAACTATCATACATCAAAATATCATCAAATATCATACATCATACTGTGCAAATATCATACATCAAGATATCCCCAGTATTAGTCCAAACTGAGATAATATCATCAAAATATCATATACATCAAGAATCATGTTCAAACATAATCAAAATTAGTCCAAACATCATCAAAATATCCCCAGTAGCTTCATAATTTTCTATCCATCAAAATATCATCCAAGTGCAGTCAACCAGATAAAAATAGCCGCGCCCCATAGCTTTGCACCAGAAGTTGATTCCTTCCCTTGTATATGAATTGTCAAAATAAATAGAAATATAAAATGAGCATTCACAACTAAAAATATTAGCCCTTACGCTTCTACAAAGCAACAAGGATGTTGCAAGTTGTTCCTAAATTAAAAGTGAAACTATTGCAACTTGACCTTTATAAATCTGTGTATGACAATATCATAACTCTCTTGTTCACGAAGAACTTAGATTATAATTTAACTCTTGGTTGACAGATTGATGAAATCCTATTTTGACAATATAGAGAAAAGAGAACAGTAAGAAATAAATTCTAAAAATCTATTAAAGATTGTTGTGTTGTATGCAACAGAGAATAGTAAGAAAGAACCAAGAAATTGAGTAAATGAAGCCAGATATCAAGCACATCAGACATAGTATCATCACCTTGCAAAGCTTCCAAAGAGATTGTAGCTTGGGCTGGAGTAGCAAAATCAACAAAGCATAGTATAAGTGACTCTCCATCTACAAAAAAAGATTAAAAACCTCATGGTCAAAGATTAGAAACAAACATTATTGATAACCATATTTTGGGCAGATATAACAAGGACATCAAATATTAGAATGTACTTAGAATGTACCAAGGAAAAGGGTGCATAAGTATGTTTATGAGTATTGGGAGGAAAGAAGGATTAAACATGTTTTTCTAATTAACAAGATGGCATAACAGAGAGAAATCCAATGATGTCAATGCAAGAGAGAGAAGAGGCATTGGTGCCACAGTAATTAGGGAGATTACTAGAGTTTTTTTCTCTGAGATAGTTCCTTTTACCTTGATTATAGATTACCATTATTATTGTTCTTTTATATCCCACTCTGAAATTGGTATAGTTACACGAGCTTAATGCTCCACAAGTATCAAAACTAGAATCCAGAAAATAAAAATCCAAGAGCATACCTGAGTCTCATGTAACTCTCATATCTACCCAGTCCTTCTACCAACAAAGACAATTCTTCCAACGAGCATAATCATGTTCATCACAATCAAATCTTCTTGGAAGATAACTCAAATCATTGTGTTGCCTTCTCGCACGGGTGTTAAAACTTGAAACCTGCTTCATAAGTTTAAAGGAGTAAGAGTAAATATTACAGAAAAATAAACTAAATACAAACTCAGCTAGCTATAAATTAAGTCATCCAAACAACTCCAGCACATCCCTCACACATAAACAAACACACAATTTCAATAGAATACATGATATCCTATCCAAATATATGTCCATGCAACTTAACTGTAAATGAGCATAGGTTGATGCATAATTAACTAGCATAAATTATGGAGACATCTAGTTATCATATTTTTTGTTTTCATAGAAACAGTAAGCTTGACTGAGAACTAACCTCCACAATACAATCACTAACATGAACATAGCATATTGGAAACCTCTTTCCAACAATATCACAACGTGAGAACGTCCTTTTCACCTGTAAATTAGTAAAAGTTCAGGTAAGAAACTATTTGATCACTGTGTTCAAAAAGCTCATACTGCTACTGATATGACCATACTTGGACTAGCTTAGTAGTGGCATCCTTACCAAAAGCAACAGAAGCTGATTCAACATAAGGCAAATCCAATCCCATCAAATAATTGATATTCAGAAGGAATAATAAAATGCAAGCAATATGCAAATAAATACATTAACTGAAGTTATAAGATCCATAAGTTGCTTGCTAGAGGTACCCCTTCAAATAAGAGCTAGTAAATCATATCAATTACTGATTATGTTTTATTTTCAGCAAATGAAAGTGGTAATTAACTACCAAGTAAATGGCCATGAAACATCTGAATTTTTATGTCAATTTCTGATGTATACCAGAACATGTGAAATCAAGTTATTAGAAGTTATAGATTGTGATGTAACCATAATAACATGTGCATGTGAACATGCCATTTGAGCATCAGTTTTTTTCCTCTTGAAAATAAAATGAAGTAGGTTTGTAATCATGTTGGGATGGCATAACTACAAGCTTCAATATAAAGATGATGTCACACATCTTTTGAATTTCTCTTCTTTTCTTTTTTTGACTGAAAGGTGCTCCTAGTTCCTATGGAATAAAGCATATATTGTAGCAATGAGTTAAATATATGGAAGTGTAAATGAGGATTGATCATGATCAGTGAACTGCTTTCCACACAAAAACAAAAATAAAAAGACCATATCTTCAGGTGTGCATATCATTTTCGAGAAGAAAAGACAGGAACCAACATCATTAAGGTCAGCAGTCGTAATAACATCAAAATCTTTAGGTACTCTCTTCATTAGAAGATCTCGTACACAACCTCCAGAATACTTGTAAGTAAGCATTGATTACTTAAAGTACCATAATCTTTGGGGTATAAAATAGAAACACTAATTTTTTGGAGAACTGAGCTAGCTACTTTCATATTTCCCACCATTGATCTTACATAAAAGTAGTGATTGGATACTTTGATGAAGGAACTACACTATTACATACTAACAAATGTGCCTAGGAAAAACTTTAAATTGAAGCATTTCAGTGACATATGCTTTGATTAAATACACACTTGAGCATACTAAAAACATCATAAAAATCTTGGCTTCCTTAACCCTTGATATCAGTATCTAGATTAGTCACTTAGCGCATTAGTTTAATGATAATTAATCTTCCATCTAGGCATTCCACATATTGATCCTTAAGCACCAAATCACATAGGTTTATTGATAATTAATCTTCCAAGTAAGGATTCTGTAAAAGTACAAAGAGATACATGATTATAAAAATAGCCAAAGGTAACAACATGACTTGTATGTCTTATATCTTATTTCATCCAGAAATAATACAAGTCTACCCACATATATGATTCATAGGCAGCAGATATGATAATTCCTAATTTTAGAGGAAAAATAATTGTGAAACAGATATGTACTTGAAGTATTTGTTGATAAATCCACTGCATCCTTGACTGACTTCCTATTGTTTGCTGATCATATTGACCCTGCAATTCACAAAACGAGAATAAAGCACTAAAAACGAGAATAAAGCAATCAACAAAGGAAAAATTGTAATAAATTTTACATTCTAATATTTGGTGTCCTTGCTCTCCATCTGTAATAAGCACCAGGAAACAAACATCACACTTTTGTGGTTCATCTAACTTTAATTAATTAATTAAAAATGACTCATTTGATTTATTTTTTTAAAATTACAAATGACTCATGTTGAATAGATGTGATGCACTATTGCATTTAATTACTCTAATCTACCATTGTTAAGATTTTATATTCATATTTAACAAATAACAAAAGAGTATATTTCTTTCATCTTAGTATCTTTTGTTCTCTAGATAAGAAGATTGAATGCAAGGGAATGTAGCTCACCAACGTCCAAATGTTGCACAATTTCGATTGCATCGGATAGCGAGGGAGCAGTGTGATTTATGCTTCATATCTTACAATGGACCATAGAACGTGATAGTAGATCTAAGTTCATTAACCGTGATGAAGCAGAAATTTGTTTTTTCCGCAAAAAAATTATAAAAAAAGTAACTTTCAGAAATTGCTACAATAAAACCCAAAACATGTTTGTGAAAAAAAACATGACAATCAATCGGATCTCCGTGGAAGTGTCTATTAGTGACATGAGAGAAGTGTCCTAAGGCAATCGCCTTATGATTGTAATCATTTATTTTTAATAAATGAATATTCACTATTTGAATATACATGATTATTTGATTAAGATCTTAAGCTCATTTACTGAATGCCCGCAATACAATTCACAACATGAGAGAATTTGTGATGAATTCACAACTAGTGATTATCTCTACATGTGCAATTGTGAAGTATTGAAATTGTCCCTAGTCGATGAATTGATAAATACGGACACTATCAATTTTGTTGAGACTAGCATGGGTTATTCTCTAATCAGCTGTTCTCACTGGCTGGTGACATGGAGATGTCCGGAGATAAACATGAATGCTAGTTAAGGGAACTAGTTCATTGGAGTAACTGGCTGTAAAACTTCATATGGTAGTCTACATATAGATATGTCAACGAAGTTCTTACTGCAGCTTAAGTGCGATGTTCCTTTGACTTGCGGTGTTCAAGTCATCTTGGTCATGGAGACTTATACTTTGACATCTTAAGCAAGCATTTCCAAGGTGGTGTGGACCCAGGATGATTGGGTATAAGCCGAAGTGCCCGAAGATGTTTGAACAACCTACAAAGGATTCACCACTCCTTGCGAGGAGATGTATACCCGAGGCCTATCGTCGGATTGTTACTCGAAGCCTCTGGCCAGAGCATGACATGTTCAGAGTATGAATCTCTTAAATACATGAGAGTAATTAGAATCCATAGGATGAGGAAATGTTACTTGGGCTAGGTGTGACGTAGTCAGCCTAGTGGGGACTGACACACATAGACCATGTCCTGAACCAAGTGGGTATAAGATGGTGAAGGGAATGGGGCATGATTCATTATAGCTGCTGAAGGGTTTCAGAATCATTTCTGAGGTCAACCGTTGATCTTTCAATTAATTGGGGATCATGATGTACTACTAGGTGCCACTCATGATCGTTCTATAATTAGTTAATTATGGACGGCCAACATAAATTGAAAGCCTATTTGGTCACACGCATAACGAGTAATTCGAAGGATTTAAAATGAGTTGAGAATTGGATTCTCCAATCGAGATAGACTATGTTTGGTAAGTCCAAACAATAGGCAAAACTGAATTTATTTCAGACGCATCGGAAGCGTAGAATGGCTAAGTCTTTTAAAGACTTAATAGGTGAATTAAATAAGTTTAATTCATTAAGGGATTTGATCCAATTGGGGTTAGATGGGCCGGCCAAGGAGGGGGCCTCCTCTCTTCTTGTCATGGCCGACCACCACCATAAGAGGATAAGGCTATTTTGGTTTGTTTTATAAAATAGACCAAAGGTTGGTTTATTTTATAAAAGGTTATATAAATTTTATATATATATAAATTTTTATAATGAACCAATGGTTGGTTTGTTTTATAAATTTTTATATAATGAACCAATTTGTTTTATAAATTTTATATAATCATGCCAAAAGAAAGAGAGCCTTGATTATTGATTGATTGAGAATTTATTCCATAATCAAGAAGAAGAAGTTTGATCATGAGAGCCTTGATTATGGATTGATTGAGAAATTATTCCATAATCAAGGAGAGGTTTGCTTGGGAATTAAGAAACCTCTCCCTATATAAAGGACCCAAGGGGTGCCAAGGAAGGGGATCAATCCAAGAATTGCTTGGGCTCTCTCCTCTTCTTCTCTCCCTCTCTCTTGGCCGGCCATAGGCCTTTCTTCTTTCTTCTTGCCGTGAGCACAAGGAGAAGCATCAAGGCGACGAAGTTCTTCCTTGCGACGATCTTCCTCTTCGGCCATCCTTGGTGGTGAGTCTTTCAATTTGATTACTCTCTCGATTTTCGTCGTGTTCACCGAGAATCTAGTAGTTCTCGTGAACATGAAACTCGTGGCTTAGCGAAGTCATCCCGACGATACTCGCCGTGGATACGAATAGAGGCGGAGCTTTCAAGGGACGCTAACGGTTGGATCTCGTCCCTTCTTCCAAGTTATGCAAGGTAATTCGTAGAGTAATCTCCTTTTCTGCAAAAATTTTATATTACGATTATATGAACACATTGCATGCTTAGGATATGTGTTAGAATAATTTAGAAAATTATTCATGCTTTTGTTTCCGCTGCATGTAATTATGTAACAATTACAATACGTGTCCGCGTCGGCATGCACCCGGTCCCAACAGTGGTATCAGAGTCGGTTAGTGTTCGACATAATCATATAATTATTTTACGGAAAACTTTATCATGATCTCAATTTTAGAAAATTTTCCAATTATGGAAACATTCCAATTATGGTAAATTTTAGATTTAGGAATTTCAAAGTTTGGAAATCTCATGAAATTTCGCAAACTTTTGAAATATCTCTGTTTCTGAAATTTTATGATAATTGTGAAAACTTTCTATTTTTGGAAACTTTCCAATTTTGAAAATTTCCTAATTTTGGAAATTTCCCAATTTTGAAAATATGTAAGTTTTCTTTGTATCAGAAACTTACAATAATTTTGAAAACCTTTTAATTTTGGAAACTTTCCATTTATGGAAAGCTCGTAATTTTGGGCACTTTTTTTTCATGAAAGTCTAGACATTTTATGGAAACATTAATTGACAATTAAATTCAAATTGGTTTTTAAATTATTAACAAAATTCTTTACTTTGGGGAGTGCCTCAGGGAGCTACCCAAATTAAAGTTTGTTGTTATAATTTAATTTCCTATTTTGAATATTAATTGTTAAAATTGATTTGGGTAGGCCTCGGGGAGCCATCCAAATTATATTATTACAAGTTCTATAATTTTCAAGTTTAATTTGGTTATGCCTCGGGGTGTAGGCCAAATTAGATTTACAACAAATTTCTTTTCTTTGGGGAGTGCCTCGGGGAGCCACCCAAAGTAAATAATTTGTTGTAATTAATTATCCATAAATAAAATATGTGATCAAATCTTGAAAATTTTTTGAGGTGATTCTCAAACGATAATTTCCTTATTTGATTTATGAGGTGATGCTCTTACATATTGTTGTCTCCAAAATTAATTAGGAAAAATTGTTTCCTATAGAGTTTATTTCCTTAAATAAGATTTTCATGAAAATAATATGTGGTTGAATTAAGGGAATTTGTTCCTTAATTTAATAAGATTTGATTTAGAGAAATCAAAGTCTTAAACATATTATTTCCGAAATTGATTATGACAATTTAGGAAATTGTTTCCCAAAACAATTCCATGAATAAAGTGTGAAATTAGAATTAGGAAATCCGGTTCCTAATTTAATTAATGAGACTTGATAAATTTAAGTCACATACATACTTTATTAAGGAAATCGTTAGAACATGACAATTATATGTCATGAATGTGCTTAAAAGAAAAAGGATGAGACCCAAAATCCCTTACAAAATATTAAGGCCAACACCTTCCATTAATATGGTTAGCACCGGAGTTTTGTTTCTCGTTTGGGTTGATGGACACATCCATGCCCGACTTGAACCTCAACATGTTCAAACCATGGAATTAGTTTATAAATAATATAGTTGGAGTCAGAGGTCAATCCTTAGTTTTGGTTGTTGGACACATCCAAGCCTGACTAAACGGTTGAATGAGCTCCAACTATATTAAAACTATTTCTTGATTAATGGGTCAGCCTTAAGCTTGGAGCATCGATTTGTTGTGCCACAGCCAAGGTCGATATAAAGAGAGGTGCAGTTGGGTGCTATGTATATTGTTGCATACTTGTTAATGAGTTAACAACCCAATGATTTATGCAAACATTCAATTAGTTGATAGCATAATGTGATAGTTGCATATGTGTAATATGTAATTGGTATAATTACCTACCTTCATAGCTAAGAATAACTTGATGGACTCTAGCCATGGTTATTCTTATCTATGGTTGGATATCAACCTATTTGGAGATGTTCCTACGATCTCCCGAATTGATAAAAAGGGTTATTCAATTTGAAAAATAAATAGGATTTAATTAATGTATATTGATGCATTAATTATCATTCTTCTCACATAAGCTCAATTTGTATTTCTTGGATAATCACTTGATCATGTCTTCTCTGAATTTACATTCCATTTTGGACACCAATAAGCTGACTGGGCCAAACTTCATGGACTGGCTTCGAAACCTGAGGATAGTCCTCAAGGCAGAAAAGCTTGCTTATGTCCTTGAAGAACAACTTCCCAACCATCCTCCAGAAGATGCAACTCCAGACCAGTTAGTGGCATATCAGAAACATGTGGCCGATTCTGAACTTGCGAGTTGCATCATGCTGTCCGCTATGGTACCTGAGCTGCAAAAGCAGCATGAGCATATGGATGCTCATACCATCATCTTCCATCTTCATTAGCTGTTTGACGAGCAGGTGAGATCCGAAATGTTCGAGGTCTCCAGACTCCTCTTCACCTCTAAGATGCAGGAAGGCACTTCTGTCTCACAGTTTGTGTTGAAGATGTTGGGGTACATTGAGCGACTAGGCACACTCGCATTTGCAATGGATCACGAACTAAGTGTTGACTTAATTCTGCATTGTTTGCCCAAGAGTTACTCACAATTTGTGATGAACTATCGGATGAACAAGCTGGAGACTACCATTCCTGAGTTGCTCAACCTGCTGAAGACTGTAGAACCTTCTGTAAAGCAGGATCAGAAGACGGTACTGTTAGTTGGTTCCTCAAAGAAAGGCTCTAAGAGGAAGCCCAAAGAACAGAATAAGGGAATGAAGAAAAAGGCCAAAAAGACTGAAAAGGCACCAAAAGACACTTGCCATCACTGCGGCAAGGAGGGTCACTGGCGAAGAAACTGCAAGGTTTATCTTGAGTCCTTGAAGAAGAAGGCATCCGATGCCCCATCCTCTTCAGGTATCTTCGTTATTGAATGTCACTCTATTTCCTCGTCCACCTGGGTACTTGATACTGGGTGTAGCTCACATATATGTAATGACATACAGGGGCTAAGGAATAGAAGAAGACTCGTCAAGGGAGAAGCGAATTTGCGAGTTGGAAATGGAGCAAAGATTGCTGCTGTTGCCATCGAACATATTTGCTAAAGCTCCCTACTGGACTTGTCTTAGAATTGGATAATTGTTATTTTGTTCCTTCGTTAATAAAGAACATTGTATCTATTTCATGCTTGAATGAAAAGGGTTATCATTTAACTTTAGTAACAATTGCTGTTACATAACTTTAAATGGTGTTCTTTATGGGACCGGAACTTTATACAATGGTATCTACACGTTAGATTTATCCGGTGACGTTTTCAATATCGAAGTTAGCAACAAACGTGCTCGAATAGATAATCAAATAGACTCCTATACGTGGCATTGTCGTCTTGGCCATGTAAGTAAGAAACGCATGACCAAATTACACCGATGTGGAATTCTGGAATCATTTGAACCCGGTTCATTTGATACATGCGAATCATGCTTAAAAGGCAAGATGACCAAATTACCCTTTTCCGGAAAAGGTAAACCAGTGGGAGAATTGCTTGGTCTAATACATACTGATGTATGTGGACCAATGTCAACTCTTGCACAAGGAGGTTATAGCTACTTCATTACCTTTATCGATGATCACTCACGATTCGGGTATGTGTTCTTAATGAAACACAAATCTGAAGCTTTTGAGAAATTCAAAGAGTTCAGAAGTGAAGTAGAGAAACAGCTTGGCAAAAGTATTAAGATACTTCGATCCGATCGGGGTGGTGAATACTTGAGTCAAGAGTTTCAAGATTATCTTAGGGACAATGGGATATTGTCTCAATGGACTCCGCCATATACACCACAGCATAATGGTGTATCTGAGAGGCGTAACCGAACCTTGATGGACATGGTTAGATCTATGATGAATCATGCAACTCTTCCAAAATCCTTTTGGGGCTATGCGCTTAAGACAGCTGTTTACTTACTAAACAGAGTCCCGACCAAGGTAGTCTCTACTACTCCATATGAGACGTGGAATAGTAAGAAACCTCATTTAACTCACCTTAAAATATGGGGTTGTCCTGCTTATGTAAAGTGGACTATATCAGACAAATTGGATGCTAAGTCTGATAAATGTCTATTTATTGGATACTCTAAGGCAACGAAGGGTTACCAATTCTATCATCCCTTGGAACAAAAGGTGTTTGTTTCAAGGCATGCTGTATTTCTGGAAAAAAATTTTCTTTTACAAGAAAACAGTGGGAGTAGCATTGAACTTGAAGAAGTTCAAGAAACTCCAATAGACATTACAGAGACACCTAGTCTAGACCCACAAACAATAACTCATAATGATGAGCTATCAGTTGAACCTAAAACAACACCACTATTCGTATGTCTGATAGGACACACAATATTCCAGAGAGATACGGATTTCTCATAAGTGAATCGAACGACGTGTTACTCGTTAACAATGACGAACCTATCAGTTATGAAGATGTTCTGATAAATTCAGAAAGGGATAAATGACTTGAAGCCATGAAGTCGGAAATGGATTCCATGTACGAAAATCAAGTATGGGACTTGGTTAACCCGCCTGAAGGGATTAAGCCCATAGGGTGCAAGTGGGTTTTCAAGAAGAAAACCGACATGGAAGGTAATGTTGTTACCTTTAAGGCTAGATTAGTGGCAAAAGGATATCGTCAGAAACAAGGAATTGATTATGACGAAACCTATTCGCCAGTAGCTATGCTCAAATCCATTCGGATGCTCCTGGCCATAGCAGCTCATTATGATTATGAGATATGACAAATGGATGTGAAAACAGCTTTCCTTAATGGAAACCTGCTTGAGGATGTATACATGATATAACCTGAAGGTTTCACATCGTTAATAAAACCAAAGTATGTAAGCTTCGACGATCCATATATGGACTAAAGCAAGCATCCAGGAGCTGGAACATCCATTTTGATGAGACAATCAAAGAGTTTGATTTCTCACAAAATCCTGACGAACCTTGTGTATACAAGAAGGTTAGTGGGAGTGCAGTCGTATTCCTAGTGTTATATGTCGATGACATTTTACTTATAGGAAACGATATATCAGTCTTACAGTCAGTTAAAATTTGGTTGTCCAAAACTTTCTTCATGAAAGACCTGGGAGAAGCAACCTATATCCTTGGGATTAGAATCTATAGAGATAGATCAAAACGGTTGCTTGGTCTTTCGCAGTCTACATATATAGACCGAGTGCTAGAAAGGTTTAGCATGTCAAAATCCAAGAAAAGTTACCTTCCCATCAGGCATGGGATCAACCTTTCAAAGTCTATGTGTCCGCGCAAAGAAGACGAGAGGATTTGCATGAATAAGATTCCTTATGCATCCGCGATAGGATCTATCATGTATGCTATGTTATGCACTAGGCTCGATGTATCATATGCTCTGAGCGTCACAAGTAGATACTAGTCTGATCCAGGAATGGATCATTGGGCGGCTGTCAAGACAATCCTCAAGTACTTAAGAAGAACTAAGGATGTGTTTGTTAGTGACATGAG
Source organism: Boesenbergia rotunda (assembly GCA_024364735.1). NCBI lineage: Eukaryota > Viridiplantae > Streptophyta > Magnoliopsida > Zingiberales > Zingiberaceae > Boesenbergia > Boesenbergia rotunda. The sequence goes on along the minus strand of JAGFNQ010002985.1, from coordinate 784 downwards.
AGAAGTGTCCTAAGGCAATCACCTTATGATTGTAGTCATTTATTTTTTAATAAATGAATATTCACTATTTGAGTATACATGATTATTTGATTAAGATCTTAAGCTCATTTACTGAATGCCCACAATACAATTCACAGCATAAGAGAATTTGTGATAAATTCACAACTAGTGATTATCTCTACATGTGCAATTGTGAAGTATTGAAATTGTCCCTAGTCGATGAATTGATAAATACGGACAATATCAATTCTGTTGAGACTAGCATGAGTTATTCTCTAATCAACTGATTTTTACTGTCTGGTGACATGGAGATGTCCGGAGATAAACATGAATGCTAGTTAAGGGAACTAGTTCATTGGAGTGACTGGCTGTAAAACTTCATATGGTAGTCTACATATAGATATGTCAGTGAAGTTCTTACTGCAGCTTAAGTGCGATGCTCCTTTGACTTGCGGTGTTCAAGTCATCTTGGTCATGGAGACTTATACATTGACATCTTAAGCAAGCATCTCCAAGGAGGTGTGGACCCAGGATGATTGGATATAAGCCGAAGTGCCCGAAGATGTTTGAACAACCTACAAAGGATTCACCACTCCTTGCGAGGAGATGTATACCCGAGGCCTATCGTCGGATTGTTACTCGAAGCCTCTGTCCAGAGCATGACATGTTCAGAGTATGAATCTCTTAAATACATGAGAGTAATTAGAATCCATAGGACGAGGAAACGTTACTTGGGCTAGGTGTGACGTAGTCAGCCTAGTGGGGACTGACACACATAGATCAT